>NC_069466.1:12566218-12860868 GCF_026875155.1 Cherax quadricarinatus
CACGCAGCCCAAACGTACGAGCCACAGCCCGGCTGATCCGGCACTGACTTTAGGTATCTGTCCAGCTCTCTCTTGAAGGCAGCCAGGTTGATTATTGGCAATCCCCTTACGCCTTCCTCTTTGTATTGGACTGATGAAGCCACTGTGTGGCGAAACGTTTCCTGAATAAAGATTCCCATATGCTGCATAAGTGTCTCAATCTTCAACTTGTCGGTTTTTCAAACCATTCAACACAATTCCCCTAATGCTTGATGGGAGGCTGTTGAACAGTTTTGGGCCCCGGACACTTATGGTGTTTTCCCTTAGTGTACCAATGGCGCCCCTACTTTTTATTGGGGGCATTTTGCATCGCCTGCCCAGTCTTTTACTTTCGTAGGGAGTGATTTCTGTGTGCAGATTTGGGACCATTCCTTACAAGATTTTCCAAGTGTAGATTATGATATATCTCTCCCTCCTGCGTTCCAACGAGTACAAGTCAAGTGCTTCCAAGCGTTCCCAGTAGTTAAGGTGCGTGACAGAACTTATACGTGCAGTAAAGGATTGGGTGGTTGGGTGTGGTGGTGGTGGTGGGGGTGGGGGAGGGTGGGGTGGTGTTGGTGGGGGATGGTGGGGGGTAGTGGAAGGATACATAGGCCTGGCTGTTATAATAATTATTGTTGAAGTAATAATTATAGTATTTACAATGGTTGGGGGGGGGATGCTGTTGTAGTGGTGACGGTGAGTGGATTATTATTATAATCAAGGGGAAAGCGCTAAACCAGTAGGATTATACAGCGCCTGATAGGGAATATGGAAGAAAATGACAGGATGGATAATGAGAACCTTCAAAACTAGGGATGCCAAGTCCATGATGACGCTCTTCAGGTCACTTGTTCTATCTAGGCTGGAATATTGCTGCACACTAACAGCACCTTTCAAGGCAGGTGAAATTGCTGACCTAGAAAATGTACAGAGAACCTTCACGGCGCGCATAACGGAGATAAAACACCTCAATTACTGGGAATGCTTGAGGTTCCTGAACCTGTATTCCCTGGAACGCAGGCGGGAGAGATACATGATTATATACACCTGGAAAATCATAGAGGGACTAGTACCGAACTTGCACAAGAAAATCACTCACTACGAAAGCAAAAGACTTGGCAGACGATGCAACATCCCCCCAATGAAAAGCAGGGGTGTCACTAGCACGTTAAGAGACCATACAATAAGTGTCAGGGGCCCGAGACTGTTCAACTGCCTCCCAGCATACATAAGGGGGATTGCCAATAGACCCTAGACCCCTGGCAGTCTTCAAGCTGGCACTGGACATGCACCTGAAGTCAGTATCTGACCAGCCGGGCTGTGGCTCGTACGTTGGATTGCGTGCAGCCAGCAGTAACAGCCTGGTTGATCAGGCTCTGATCCACCAGGAGGCCTGGTCACAGACCGGGCCGCGGGGGCGTTGACCCCCGGAACTCTCTCCAGGTAAACTCCAGGTATTCAGGTATAATTCAGGGAACTGGAGCACAGATCCAATTCCCTAGATCAAGAGCCCCTCACCAGCGTCAAGGAACCTCCCATGAGGGGACGGGGAGTGGAGGTTCTGGCATTTGAGAAGTAGTGGTAATTGGAGTAGCTGGGGTGCGGGTCGTGGTGATGTGGGTGAGCGGGTGGTAATGATGTGGGTGTGGTGGGTGTGCGGGTGATGTGGATGTGCACGTGGTGGTGATGTGGGTGTGAGGGTGTGTGTGGTGGTAATGTGAGGGTGTGGGTGGTGATGCAGGGGTGCGGGTCGTGGTGATGTGGGGTGCGGGTGGTGATGTGAGGGTGTGCGTGGTGGTAATGTGAGGGTGTGGGTGATGTGGGGTGCGGGTCGTGGTGATGTGGGGGCGCGGGTGGTGGTGGCAATGTTAGTGTGTGGGTGATGGTAATGTGAGGGGGTGGGTGGTGGTAATGTGGGGGTGTGGGTGGCAGTAATGTGGGGGTGTGGGTGGTGGTAATGTGAGGGTGTGGGTGGTGGTAATGTTGGGGTGTGGGGGTGTGGGTGGTGGTAATGTTGGGGGGTGGGGGTGTGGGTGGTGGTAATGGGGGTGGGTGGTGGTAATGTGGGGGTGTGGGTGGTGGCAATGTTGGGGTGTGGTGGTGGTAATGTGGGGTGTGGGTGGTGGCAATGTTGGGGTGTGGGTGGTGGCAGTATGGGGGTGTGGTGGTGGTAATGTGTGGGTGTGGGTGGGTAGAATGGGGGGTGCGGGAGGTGGTAGTATAGGGGTGCAGTGGTGGTAGTATTGGGGGTATGGTTGGTGGTAGTATGGGGGTGCGGGTGGTGGTTGTATGGGGGTGCGGGTGTGGTTGTATAGGGGTGCGGGTGTGTGGCAGTATAGGGGTGCGGGTGGTGGTAGTATTGGGGAGCAGTGGTGGTAGCATGGGGTGCGGGTGGTGGTAGTATTGGGGGTGCAGGTGGTGGTTGTATGGGGGTGTGAGTGGTGGTTGTATGGGGGGTGTGAGTGGTGGTAGTATTGGGGGTACGGTTGGTGGTAGTATAGGGATGCAGGTGGTGGTTGTATGGGGGTGCGGGTGGTGGTTGTATGGGGAAGCGGGTGGTGGTAGCATGGGGGTGCGGGTGGTGGTAGTATTGAGGGTGTGGGTGGTGGTTGTATGGTGGGTGCAGGTGGTGGTAGTATGGGGGTTCGGGTGGTGGTAGTATAGGGGGTGCGGGTGATGGTTGTATGGGGGTGCAGGTGGTGGTAGTATTGGGGGTGCGGGTGGTGGTAGTATTGGGGGTGCGGGTGGTGGTAGTATTGGGGTGCGGGTGGTGGTAGTATGGGGGTGCGGTGGTGGTAGTATTGGGGGTGCGGGTGGTGGTAGTATTGGGGGTGCGGGTAATGGTAGTATGGGGGTGTGGGAGGTGGTAGTATAGGGGGTGCGGGTGGTGGTAGTATGGGGGTGCGGGTGATGGTTGTATGGGGGGTGCGGGTGGTGGTAGTATTGAGGGTGCGGTTGGTGGTTGTATGGGGGGTGCGGGTGGTGGAAGTATGGGGGTTCGGGTGGTGGTAGTATAGGGGGTGCGGGTGATGGTTGTATGGGGGGTGCGGGTGGTGGTAGTATTGGGGTGCGGGTGGTGGTAGTATTGGGGGTACGGTTGGTGGTAGTATTGGGGGTACGGTTGGTGGTAGTATTGGGGGTATGGTTGGTGGTAGTATTGGGGGTACGGTTGTGGTAGTATTGGGGTACGGTTGGTGGTAGTATTGGGGTACAGTTGGTGGTAGTATTGGGGGTGCGGGTGTGGTAGTATTGGAGGTACGGTTGGTGGTTGTATGGGGGTGCGGGGGTGGTAGTATGGGGGGTTCAGGTGGTGGTAGTATAGGGGGTGTGGGTGATGGTTGTATAGGGGGTGCGGGTGGTGGTAGTATTGGGGTGCGGGTGGTGGTAGTATTGGGGGTGCAGGTGGTGATAGTATTGGGGTGCAGGTGGTGGTAGTATTGGGGTGCGGTGGTGGTAGCATGGGGTGCGGGTGGTGGTAGTATTGGGGGTGCGGGTGGTGGTAGTATTGGGGGTGCGGGTGGTGGTAGTATTGGGGGTGCAGGTGGTGGTAGTATGGGGGTGCACATGAACTACACTTGGAATGTGGAGAAATTTTCTCCAGGAGGGGGGTATCAGCCCCCCTTCAGCCCTTTCAGCCCCTTCAGCCCTTTCACCCCCTGGGGGGCCAAACCCTCTCAAGGGGGGTTTTTTGTTTATGCTAAGTGAGTAATTGTCACAGATCTTGCCACGTAGTAAGTACCTCTGCTCCTTCAGGGGTGTTCAAAGTGTATTTTTATAAAGACAGTACTTCTTTTTAGAGGGGGACAATTAAGGAAAATCCTCTCCCATTTATTCCCAAGAAAGATAGTGTCATTGTTTCTATGTTTAAGACAGCAAAAAAAACTTTTGCTTTGCTTCTCGAGGAGGTGAAAAGGATCAAGGAAAAAGGGGTCACGTTTTTTTTTTTTTGTGTGGGGCATGACGGCTTGGGGATGTGGCGATGCGGAGATCTTTGCTCGGGGAGAGTGACACTGCGCCCCGGGAAAACTAGCAAAAAAAACCCTGATCTGTGCGTTGTGAATAAATGCCAAAAAAACAAAAATAAAACTTAAAAAAAGTGTCAGCTTCTCTTGTGATAAAATTGTGAACAATAAAGAAAAATCTTGTGGAAATAGGTCCCAGGGCGTTTCCTAACAATGGAAGACTGGACATCCAAGACACTTCAGCTTCATCAAGTCCCGTCCCTTCGAGGTGTTGAGAACACCATAGCTCACGTTACAAGAGCAAGGTATGTTACAATTTCTTGTAGATGGGGGGACTGGCAGTTTTTGAGTCGAAAGGGATTTGTAATCAACCTATATGGGCAGAAAGGTGTGGATTTTGAGTCCAAACAAGTACGTCATCGTCCCACCTGTAGAAATAGCGACAAACACCCCCTAGGGTAATTTATAACTTAAAAATTTTTAATTTTTTTGACAGCCCATGTTGGATGGTTCGACAGTTCAACCTCGTCTGCAGGGGCGGCTGTGTAGACGATTTGCTGTCATTTATCACTAATGTTTCCTTTATTTTTAATAAAAATTACACATACTGGTAAGGCCAAAAACTTCAACAGAATTTGGTCGTGCTCGAACCAGATAAAGACACACTGTGGTCCAAATATTTTGTACTACAGTAACAAAAAACCTATGAGCCAAAGGGTCCTTAAAAAAAAAGCTGAAAAACAGTTTTTACAAATAAATCAGTATAATGGTCCCCCCAAATTTTCAATCACAGGAATGGGCCCAAAAGAAAAGGGGCCCTACCCCAGCATTCACCCAAAAAAAAACGGGCGCTCACCCAGGGGACACCCAAAAAAAAATGGGAGCGGGGTGACTCCCCACATCCTACCCACTGCCCAATCCCGAAAAAATTGGGCTGATTAAGACAAAAACCCCAAGTGATGTTGTTTGTCTGAGTGTATATACACATAGTTTTTTAAAAATGTTTGACAAAATTAAAGGAAAATTGTGTAAAGTTTTTTTTCTTATAGTCTCCCTGTTATATTAAAGGAACTTATTAAAAATTTAAGTTTTTAAAATATATATTAACGGAAATTAAAATTTATTGTAAGTAAATTACGTGTGATTACATTAAAATGACATTTATAGTGTATATGAATAAAGGTTAATATCGTTTTTTACGATTAACATCGTGGTCAGGCTGAACCAGAAAACAAACCAACCCATAAACACCAACCATTCCCTGTCCCCCTTCATGTAGACTTGGGTTAAGCTTGTGGGTCATAGTGTCACTGATTATTGCTCTTAAGCATAAAAAAACTCAGGTTTATGCAGTACGTTTTTTTAAAACCCTTTAAAATGTGGGCTAGAATTTAAAATATACCATTAAAAGGCTGTTTGAAAACTCATTTTTCGTTTTTTACAGACAAGTTTCAAAATTAAAAAAATCTAATTTCAGTCTGTTAGGATTAACTCAAATACAAAAAAAGATTTTATATCCGAGGTCAATTTGGATATTTCCCCCCCAAAACGTCTGGAAATAATTATTCAGACTACCATTTGAAATAAATTTCTGAATCAATCCATTGGGGTAAAAATTAAAAATGTTTTGGATACTTTTAGTGTCAAAAATTAAGGTGGACGGGAGTCAGGCTATCTGCCGGAAAAACTTTTCACAAAGACCTACTACTAGTGGTCAAACACCTTTTACACCTGTAACAAAAAGTGTCCCATTACCAACTTACCACATTGTCTTACCTTTTTTCCAAGGTCTAAATTTGAGAATTCTTTAGGGGTTTTCAATCCATAAAAATTTCACGAACGCAAAGAGATTGCTAATTTCAATTATTTTAAATGTCTGTGAAGGGGAAACCCCTATGAACGATTAAGTCTTTTGGGGTGGTCAAAGGAAATTTATAAAATAGCCTTACTGTTTACGACAATTATTTGATATGACAAGGCAGAGTTAGACAGCAGTCTTAAAAAAAGCTTGAAGCACCCAAACATTGTTATTCAACTTACAGGCATTTAAAATCACATTAGACAAAGTCCAGATCTCTGGTGCTAAAAGACCTAAGGAAATGTTTGGGGTTTTTCATGGTTTTGACGGGATAATTTTGTCACCACAAACTACTGAAGATAAATATTTGTTCAAAAAAGCTATTTCACTTGGAGGAAATTACAAGGGGTTTTACAAAAATAGTTTCATGCATGCAAGCAACGAGACAAATGAAAAACCAAAAATCATGATAACAAACCTTCAATCAGTAAAAAAGAGATCCCTACTCCTTTAAACCCATAATGGGAATCCATAAGGCATTTACAGCTTGAATAAATAGACATAAACAACGTCATACATAAACGTATCCAAAGTGAAACTTTTAGGGAACACTTGGGGCACAGTATTGTGTCAATACACACAATGGAGGCACGTAAAAAAACCGTTTCTCACGAAAAGATGCTCAAGTGTTTAGGTAACAAAAGGGGGGAAAATGCTCATGAAGAATTTTTTTAAATGCAGGGTATGCATCTACAGCATTTCCCAAATATTTTTTGCTGAACAGCAGCAGATTTCCCACAGAATGGGGAAGTCAACAAGCAACGCATTAAGTAGAGATAAATTTAAAAGCAACTGCTTTCCCGATACTCGATTGATTACTAATAAATCCACAAAACAATGTGTAACACATTTGTCAAGGCCAAAAAGGTCCTTCATAAGAAAAAACAGTGCACAGAACTGAAAAAACAACCCTATGCCAAAATACAGTTAGTATAGGGGGTTTTTCCAAAAATTCCTGGTAAACGAAAATTGACCACCAAAAATCATGTTGGCGGAAACAGGAAAAAAAGGGTAAAAGCTGGGGTAGTAATGATTTGCCTAAATTGTGAGATCCGGAATTAAAAAAGAAACAGTTGCAGCACGAAAGCAGCAAGGTAATTTACCCCTGCCTGACATACAGACGGACAAATTAGCCCCAATTGATTTAATCTTTGGGGAATGATTATTATCCTTTTTTGTGCAAATTAGTAAGTAAACATAGTTCACTTGCTGAAAACAGCAGGGGGCCCATGATATGGGGTCCCTTTCCCTCTAAAAGTGGAAAGAAGCGATATTGTTCAGGGGAAAATGTACTAGTTACGAGAATAACCATGATCATGTACCACAAAAAAATTATCATTACGGGAAAAAATGAATAAACCAGTTGAAAGGTGGGATTTAATGCGATGGGTTTTGAAAAAAAAACCAACCCCACAAGAGTCTCAGACTTATAACCAATACGGGACACTGTAAAATTAAAGATGGACAGTATTGGGTTGGTTACCAGGGAAAATTAAACCCAAAAAACGCCTAGCATTTGCTTTTGGTTTTTCGGACAATAAAAGACAAATACATGACTCAGGAAGAACCCCAGACACTGACGTCTAGAAAAATTCATACAAAACATTTGGGAAAAAATTCATTGAGGAAAAGGAAGATAATTTTGAAGACAAAACGCTCATTTCTCCCGCACCATGGACAGAACAATCGAAACCACCCACTACGTGTTTTATAATTGCAGCCACGTCAAATAAAACGAGCAAGTCTAATACGTTGATGAGGACCCCACTAACGAGAAGCTTGGGGACGTGTTATGAAATTTCGCACAAACCCCATATGCCACACGGGTGATATTTTTCCCAAGGCTTTTTTAAGATAGGGCTACAAGAAATAGTAAGATTTTTACTCGATTTTTTGTGGCCGAAAACCCCATGACCTCAAAGTCCTGGAAAACTACGTTTAAAAACAGTATTATTTGGTGCAACACCTCCCCATTCTTTTTAGAAGTACCAAATACACATTGAAGAAATCTGAAAGTCCCTTCAAAAAAATCTTTAAAAAAAAGTTTCTAGTGGGCAAAACTCAAGGTACTGTGAATAAAGAGGAGGTTTGAAACCTTTTACAAAAACTAACAAAGGGGAATGAAAGAAGCAAATATCCTCTAAGGATGTGGAATACAAATTTAAAAAATTAAGGGAAAAATTTCAAAGAAAATTTCCCGAACGAAATTCCCCGATTGAACAATATGCTGGCTTAATTGGAACCACAGGGGTACTTTGAGTCTCAAAGGGTAAAAAAATAAACCATGATACACTCACTAAACGTAGTTTAG
This sequence comes from Cherax quadricarinatus, assembly GCF_026875155.1. Lineage (NCBI taxonomy): Eukaryota > Metazoa > Arthropoda > Malacostraca > Decapoda > Parastacidae > Cherax > Cherax quadricarinatus. Next base: position 12,574,371 of record NC_069466.1, read on the forward strand.
TCGAGGTATCCAAAAAGTTTTTACCCCTAGGACTCGTTCACCCAAATTTCCAAAAGGGGAAAATGCTTTCAAAAGCATGGAAACTCAAAATTTGGTGGGGTAGAAAGCCTCGAAAAAGAGTCAACAGGGGGAAATACCAGGGGGTTTAAACAACTTCATCAAATTTCTTTCCCAGACAAATAGGTCGAGGGAAACAAGTACCATTACATGTGTTCTGTGATGGGCAACCAGAGGTTATGGCGCGTACTTACATGGTAAGCTGAAGGAAGTACACTAATTATTCAAAGGCCAGGGGGAGCACCCTTGAAGGCAGAACAGTACCACAATTGAACGACAGCACTCTATGTAGGACAAAAAATTTGCTTCTACTCAACAAAGTATTTATCTCTCACTATTTAAAAAACCGTGATCTGGATGATAATGAGGCAGTTCTCCCTGGTTAAAAAAATAAAAGGAATTGGTCTATGTACGAACAGAGTAGCGAAAAAAAGGATGCAGAGAAATTATCTCTTTCTCCACATCTCACCCCAAAGAAACCGCTACAGTTGTCACGGGGGTCCCCTCAAGAAATTTGTGGATAATAAATATGGGTCCACGGACCAACGGCTCTCTAATGACAATAAAAGGCCCACAAAAAGCTCACATTATCCCAAAAAAACATCTTTAACCAGCAAAATAAGTTTGTAAAAACGCAGACACAACGAAATAGTCTTGATGGGGTCTAAATAAATTTTTGGATAAACTTTTGAGTTTCAGCTCTTGTCTTTAAATTCTTAAAAGGGAAAAAACCTGATTAGAATTCTTGAACCCATTAAAAACTGGGTGAAACTAATACAGAAAGATGTTTTCACAGAAAAAAAAATTTTTAGAAAACAAGATAAATCCCCAAAAAAAACCCGTCAGATTAATTCTTAGCTTTTCTCGATCAGAAAAGATTTTAAGAGTCGAGGAAGAATTCATAATTCTTCCCATACCAAAAAAGCCATACTTTCCCAAATTGCCCCAAAAATCATTGGCTAACAAAACTGATTGTGAAAACGCCCCCAGTAACGGTTTTCATGGGGGGGGGACTGACACCTTTTAATATACAAAAACCACTGGATACCTCAAGGGCGCAAAGGTGAAATAACAAATAAAGGACTGATTACTTGTCGTCACTACGATAGCGAGTATGTCATATCCAGGTCCACCTCCTATCCCCCTGAAAGAGTTTGTCTATCACTCCATTTTGAGGGGACAGATGTAATTACACTGGACCAATAATTTTAAAAACCCAAAAAAGTTTACAAGTTTCCCCTCAAGGTGTACATCTGTTTTTTCACTTGTGCTAAAACTAAAAACATCTAGAAGTAGCCACTGCATGTTGCTGAAACTTTTACAAAATTTTCAGAAGGTTTCAGCCAGAAGGGCAGTCCCAGACTGATGTTTTAATAATGCAACGAACTTTTTTGTGTGCTGCTTATATAACAAAATCTTTGATCAAACCCAAAAACAAAAAGATGCTGAAAATTTAACGCAGATTCGTTGGGGTACATTTCCCCCCTAAATTCCCTGGCAGGCGGTTTTATGAAAAAATGTCGGGATTGAAAACGTTTTTTTAAGGAAAACCCTTTATCGCAAAAGAAACACCTGAAGAATTCGTCAGTTTTGACTGAAAAAGAAAAAAGAGTCAACACAACCTCTAACTTTTTGTTACCGTTTTATTGGGGCAAATTTTGAGTTTAATCCATCTCATTACTCCATGGCAAAGGGTCAACCCGTTCCTCCCAGAATGATAAAAAAATCATAAGGGTCCTACTATTTCGAACCGAGCAACTCAGAATAAATTCAAAAACTTTTAAAAAGTGTTGAACATGGAGAAAATTTGCGAGAAGACTATCCACTCTTGAAGAACACTTTTATGGACTGGGGTTCCCGAAAATCAAATCCCCTTAAAACCCGGGGACATAGTGATTACGACAATGGGGTGGCCGAGGTCTCAAAAGGGGCCCTTGGGGAAAAAGTGACCATATATCCGATCAAAGGGTCATCGGGCAGTTTATGTTTTGAGCAAAGGTGTATAATAAGCGGACAATAAAAAAAAGTGCCTTAGAATTACACAGTGTTGAAAACAAAATTATGATTTCCAGAAAACCCCACAGACTAAGCTGTTCAGAAAAGACAAAACACAGTGGTGGCGGTGAGAAAATCAAATTAAATTTTGTGAGAATATTCACCTCAGCGAACCTCTGCCGCCCCCCCCGTTGGGGAAAAAATTTTTTCCAGGAGGGGGGGATCAAACCCCCCTTCACCTTTTCAGCCCCCTTTTAAACCCCTTTCACCCTGAGGGCCAAGCCCCCCGAAGGGGGGGGCGTTTTTTTACTGCTTTGAGTGATAATTGATACAGATGCATCCCGATCAAGTGCCCCTGCTCCCCTTTCAGGGTGTTGCAAAGTGTTTTTTATAAGAACATCATCTTACTTTTTCAGGGCAATTAAGGAAAACCTGCTCCCCCCTTTTTTTACCATGTAAAGATAGTTACATTGTTGTCTATGTTAAGACAGCAAGAAACAAACATTTGCTTTTCTTCATCAGGGGGTGCAAGGATGCAAGGACTAGGGCAGCGTTTTTTTTTTTTTTGTGCTAGGGGATGATGGCTTGGGGGGGGTGTGGGCCCGAGATATCTTTGACTCTAGGGAGACTAAAACTGACGCCAGGGTAAAATAGCAAAGAACACTGATCGTGCGTTATGTGAAAAAAGTTCTCACAAAACCCAATAAAAACTTAAGAGAATTATCATTTTTTGTGATAAAATTGTGAACAATAAAAACAAAACTTGGGAACATATGTCCAGTGGCGTTTTAGGCAATGGAAGACTGGCATCCAAACACTTCACTTCTATCAATCACCGATACCCGCCGAAGGTGTTGAGAACACCATAGCTCACGTTACAAAAGCAAGGTATGTTAGAATTTTTTGTAGATCGGGGGACTGCGCATTTTTGAGTCGCAAGGGGTTTTTTAATCAACCCATAGTCGGCAGAAGGTGTGGACTTTTTAGTCCAAACAAACGTACACGTCAGCCACCAGTGTTGAAATATCTGACATAACACCCCCAGGGGAATTTATAACATACAAATTTATTTTTTTTCAGCCATTTTGAATGGTTTCGACACTTTTAGACCTCGTCTGCAGGGGGGGCTTGTAGACGATTTTTGTCATTTTTCAGCTAGGTTTCCTAATTTTTATATATATAAATTCACATAGTGGTAAGGCCAAAATCTTTTAAAATGGGGACATTTCCTCTAGTCTGTTTTAAAAAAAAACCGGCGAATCTGGACTGCCAGGGGTCAATCCCCGGGTTTCATTCTGGCTACTAAAAGGTATTGTTTTTTACAAATATGTACAATAAAGAATGCACAAAAAAAATCATTTCGTTTGGGAAAGGTGGGGGGGGGGGGTTATAGATACTGTTTGTTAAAATAAAAGTAATACTGATTTTATCAAAACGCCGCACTAGGAAAAGGGAAATTTACAAAGGTTAAATCGAAACCCAAAGGTCGTCCCAAAAAATTCCCCTTCAAGTGCGATATTGTGACTTTTTATTAAATTGTTACTTTAAAAATTTTAATTTTGGGAAGCGCTAAAAGTTAGGGTTTTAAAAAAAAGGGCCCGGGAAATTGAATAGTCGGCAATTAGGGGCGATCCTAGGAAGTGGGGTACGTCAGATTCCCTGAAACAAGAATTTTTACGTGTCCCTGTTACCTTTTTCATAACGAGTCTAGGGTATAACCCCGTTTTAATTACGCTCCTGAAAAAATAAAAATGTGGTTCCCGGGCCCCCCTTTAAAGAGGGTTGTATTTTTTTTCTGATCTGATACTTTTCATCATTGAGAATATTGAGAAAGCCCAACATGAAAATTCAATTTGGCTTCATGGAATTAAATTTCTGATAAAAGTGAAAGTCAATTTGCGAAACACGCCTCCTGTGCCACTGAGAGATGTGGTATTGAATCAAGGGCTCTTGTGGTGAGTGGTAAAACCAGTGTTTCCTTGTGTAGTTGTACACCACCTGGTTATCCTAACGCCCTTGGCACCTGATACTTTAAAATCGATGCCTGACTTACGAGTTATCTCTCAAAAACACTAGAAAGGAGGAATACTACAGCAGGTCTGCTGGCCCATACTAGGCAGGTCCTTCACAATCCATCCCACTACAAAAAAAGACACAATACCGTGACTGAAACAATACATACATAACCCGCAGGTAATGATTATGGTGTCAAAGAGAGAGATTAGAATTAAATACATCTGGACAAAGAATATAAAAGATATCGAAATATATACATCAGTTTCTAGCACAAGAGTCATCTAAGTGGTCCTAATGCTATTCATAAATATTCAATCACTAAACCGTCATGAGAAAGATCTTCCGATACATCTTTTAATATTTTTTTTTATACCTTAGAGAAACACAGTAAACACGTGTGATTATTTCTTTTGTCTTGATATTGTAAATTAATGCCAGTGTCGGATAAAAATGGCAAGACTGTGGCAGTAGTAGTAAAGGAAACGTCATGAATCGTTACAAGTTTTATAATCCTGACAATAGTCCAGACTTAAATGAAGTCATTATGTATCTGTGCTCATAGCACAAGATCAGAGTATTGGCAGATATAGGTCTTGCTACAGTAAATTCTCATTCCACTGTATCTTTTTTTTTCAAGTGATGCATAACGTCGATTTACTAACGCTTCTAACTTTCCCTCGAGCATTATTTTTTTTTAAATGTCTAAGTTAATTAATATTAAGTTAGGATAGATAAGACTAGAATGTGTTAGACAATGCTGCAAAACATGTTAAAGCATTTATTTTAACCAAAAATAGCTAAAACCAAGATATTTCCTGAGGAAAAGTCCACTTGGATCAAATGATGATTGTATGTAATGATGTACTGTGATGTATAGGGAAGTATACCTTCGACTCTCACTTCTAACGAAATGACTGATGCTGTCTTTCTCATGCCACATGCTCACACTCCTTTTCTTTTGGCAACAGATCTGTATTTGCTTGGGAAACTGACTCAGTTTTAATCCTTCCGACTCTTGCTGAGAATGCTAATTGCAAGTGGCAGAGATGGGAAGTAGGGCTCAAAATCAATATTTTCCATTACGTCATGGTTACTGCAGAACAAAGTCATTTAGTCAGGGCGGATATATATACATTGTCCTGAATAACATGTTACCATTGCCAAGTATGACATACAAGTTCTGTTTTGTACAGAATAACTGTTATAAATGTTTGTTAACTTTATTAAATATCTGGCATTTGAGCCTTCCAAATACGCTGTAAAATCTTTAGACAACTCCATTATTCCCATTAATTTTCCAGACTGTCATTTCAGTGTAACAATTCTCGCCAGCACTTTGTCGACGAGCACTGATATCCTAAGAGAAAATATAAAGATATATGACCTACGCTGCCCCCACGCAAGAGGAACCATTGGAAGAATAATTACAATCTTGTCAGGGAACATTTCCTCCATTTCTCTCCTCATGCTTTTCTTCACAAATTTCCCATCAGACAATGTTCCGCAGCTCTCAGTAATATATTATCCCACGTGACTCTTAACCCAAACTACACATATTTTTTTGCCTTTTAAAGATGTGCTGTTGAGATATAGATCTTTTAAGAGAACTGGTCTTGCCTTCTCGCACTTCCTTTTAGCAGTCTCGCACTTCCTTTTAGCAGTCTCGCACTTCCTTTTAGCAGTCTCGCACTTCCTTTTAGCAGTCTCGCACTTCCTTTTAGCAGTCTCGCACTTCCTTTTAGCAGTCTCGCACTTCCTTTTAGCAGTCTCACACTTCCTTTGAGTAGTTCTTGTTCTCTTTAAAAATAGACATGACATACTTACTTTGCATATCACGCATAGTTCTTTTTTTTTTTTTTTTTGGCAATGGCTTTTTAACAACAGACTGAAAATGATTATAGAAAATTCACACTTTCATGGCTATTTTTAGTTTGTCTCCATACACTCAGTGTGCCTCCGTGTTAGTGTTATTCCACTCTGCTATCACGGTGCCTCTCTGCCTTCACTGTGTCTCTCCCTTCACTGTGTCTCTCCCCTTCACTGTGTCTTTCTGTTTCACTGTGCCTCTTTCTCTTCACTGTGGCTCTCTGCCTTCACTGTGTCTCTCTCCCTTCACTGTGCCTCTCTGTTTTCACTGTGCCTCTCTCTCCCTTCACCGTGCCTCTCTCTCCCTTCACTGTGCCTCTCTCTCTTCACTGTGCCTCTCTCCCTTCACTGTGCCTCTCTGCCTTCACTGCGCCTCTCTCTCTCTCTTCACTGTGCCTCTCTCCCTTCACTGTGCCTCTCTCTCCCTTCACTGTGCCTCTCTCTCTCCCTTCACTGTGCCTCTCTCCCTTCACTGTGCCTCTCTCTCTCTCTTCACTGTGCCTCTCTCTCCCTTCACTGCGCCTCTCTCTCTCCCTTCACTGTGCCTCTCTCCCTTCACTGTGCCTCTCTCTCCCTTCACTGTGCCTCTCTCCCTTCACTGTGCCTCTCTGCCTTCACTGCGCCTCTCTCTCTCTCTCTTCACTGTGCCTCTCTCTCCATTCACTGTGCATCTCTCCCTTCACTGTGCCTCTCTCCCTTTACTGTGCCTCTCTCCCTTCACTGTGCCTCTCTCCCTTCACTGTGCCTCTCTCCCTTCACTGTGCCTCTCTCCCTTCACTGTGCCTCTCTCCCTTCACTGTGCCTCTCTCCCTTCACTGTGCATCTCTCCCTTCACTGTGCATCTCTCCCTTCACTGTGCCTCTCTCCCTTCACTGTGCCTCTCTCCCTTCACTGTGCCTCTCTCCCTTCACTGTGCCTCTCTCCCTTCACTGTGCCTCTCTACATTCACTCTAGTCACATTATCACATAACTCTACACAAAACTTACATATATGATGGTCTAAAACTCTCCAGGAAGCCAGTATCGTGTAGTCATGTACACAATAGTAACGTGATACCATCAAATGAATTTAAACAAACAATGGCTGGCTCTTCATGCGTGTATCCCAAACATGCATTAAATTTCAAAATTCGTTGCCACTTTTTGAATTTAGAAACTTAATCCCTCCTCCACTTCAATTATATCATCAATTTTTATACCGTATTCAGTGTTAGATTTCTCCTCGAAAATATTGATTTGATTTGATGTAATATTTATACAAAAGTATTAATTATTTTTCGCTTAGGTTCAGAGGAACCCGTTCAATCTTCGTGATGGTGATAGTGTTGATAATGAAGATGGTGTCAGTGTTGATAATGAAGATGGTGTCAGTGGTGATAATGAAGATGGTGTCAGTGTTGATAATGAAGATGGTGTCAGTGTTGATAATGAAGATGGTGTCAGTGGTGATAATGAAGATGGTGTCAGTGTTGATAATGAAGATGGTGTCAGTGTTGATAATGAAGATGGTGTCAGTGTTGATAATGAAGATGGTGTCAGTGGTGATAATGAAGATGGTGTCAGTGTTGATAATGAAGATGGTGTCAGTGGTGATAATGAAGATGGTGTCAGTGGTGATAATGAAGATGGTGTCAGTGATGACAGTGTTGATAATGAAGATGGTGTCAATAATGGGCTGGCTTTGTGACCCTTGGCCTGTGAAAATAGATTAATTTACTGTGATGTTGCTGTAATGTTACTGATATATGTCCTGTTGTACCTGGCCATAAAGACAGACTGTCAGAAAGATAACAGTCAATAAAGACATTAATTCATGGAATGACCCTTGTCGGTTTAGCAATTTCTTTGATTATAATAACTGCTGTAATATTGATTGTTTAATTAAATCCTAGAGTAAGAGCACATACAAAGTGATAGTGTATAATGTATCTTACATGGTGTGAAATTACTTCGGTTGACATATGTTTAGTGAACTTATGGTGGTTGTGTCTTGTGTTGTGTTTTGTGTTGTGTCTTGTGTTGTGTCTTGTGTTGTGTCTTGTGTTGTGTCTTGTGTTGTGTCTTGTGTTGTGTCTTGTGTTGTGTCTTGTGCTGTGTCTTGTGCTGTGTCTTGTGTTGTGTCTTGTGTTGTGTCTTGTGTTGTGAGGTTATGGTCGTTGTGACATGTTTTACGAGGTTACATACAATTTTGGCGGATACCATACTAATACCTATTTATCAAACGAGAGAGCAAAAAGAGTTCTCTCACATAGTATAGCTCATACTACCATAAAGAAACTAGATCTCTTAGTATGTGTTAAACAGCTGGAAGTGAAGAGAAATTGTTTTTTTTTCGTATTTTTTTTTTACGGATAGCCTGAAAACACAGCAAGATTATCATTGATCCAAGACACTTGCGGACGGTGCCAATCAGAGGCGTCGTAAGGGAAGGGGCCTCCCCGGGTGATACCATTTAGGGAATAATTTACAACTGACTTACACATTGGAGATGTGAGATGTAGCTTGATAATGGTCTAAGACCGAACTGTCGTCTAGTTTAGTTTAGTTTTCAATTTATGGGTTAGTTTTAATTCTTGTTACAACTAGCACAATAAAGATTCCCAAATGTCCCAAATGTTCGTATAAATACATCTTGCATATTACTGGCACCAGCAAGAGAAAGGTAAAGTGGAAATCAGCTTTCTTCCGTGGCATACAGAGTGTAGTAGGATACAGACAGGATGTCAGCACAGCATATCTGTGGGACATGTAAAAAAATCCTTGGAAGGAAATCCAGAATCACATGCAACCTAGGCTTTTCCAAACACCATATCTCTTGTACTAGACTAAATACAGCCTCAAAAAATGACTTCGAACTAGCAAGAATTCTGGTTGTGCAATAAAGATGTAGAACTTTGGGCAGGTATCAGAAAGGTACTAAGGAGAGTAATAAACGATAAAAATAATCAAGAAAACAAAGATAACCTCTTGGATAGTCTACCAAAAATATATAAAACATGGGAGCAAGAGATAGTGTATCAAAAAATGCAGAATGCCCATACCACAACAGATAACTCGAAACTATCTAGTCACCCACATAGTGCTAAACCAGACCCATCCCCCAGTCATAGCACTAATACCCACAGTACTGGTGCTGGCCCAGGCGGCTCAGCCCCCAGTCCCAGTGTTGACTCAGTCCCAGCCCCCAGCCTTACTGCCAGCCCAGACTCTACTAGGGACCCTACCACAACCACCACTAAAACCGTATACAACCATCATTGCACAAGACCGTGGCCCACAGTACAGATGTAGGAGAGGAATCTCCTCCTTCCTCTACTGAGGAAAGTAGATGGAATCCAGGACTGGGTGGCCTTGGCTTGGATACTGAGGATTATAGTGCAGTCCCAGAACCTGCAGAAATTGATAACACACCTCCCAACAATTCTCAACCAAAGGTGAATTTGTGCAAATATTATGCTTGGGGCATTTGTAAGCATGGAATATTATGTTCTTATCACAACCTAATCGAAGTCTAGACGTATATGCATAGGGGTCCTGATCAGCAGAATGCATGTACCTGTGAAGGTGTCTTCACAAAATACAACTTCAACAACAAGAACATCACCTGGGACCAGGTAAACCATGTCCTAAATGAAGCATGTTGGGAAGATATCTTAAATGACATAGATCCAAACCAGTGCCTTGAAAGGATCAACTTTCTGGCAGCTGAAGCATGTTCTAGGCATATTCCCCTAAGAAAGAAGTAGAGCAGGAGTAAACTGGAGAGAGAAAGACGCTCCCTCTACAGAAGACGACGAAGAGTCACTGAGCTCCCCAGGAGTGCTAGAATATCTGATACACAAAAGGAGGAGCTGACCAGGGAAGTGGAAACTATCGAACTTAAGTTAAATGACTCTTACAGGAACCAGGAGAGACAGGAGGAGTTTAAAGCTATTAGTGAAATTGAAAGAAATTCGAAATATTTTTTTTCATATGCCCAAAAAAGGTAAATAGAACATCTAGTATCGGACCCTTACTCAGACAGGATGGGACTTACACAGATGACAACAAGGAAATGAGTGAAATACTGAAATCCCAGTATGACTCTGTGTTTAGTGAGCCACTAATCAGTCTGAGGATCGACGACCCAAATGATTTCTTCATGACTGAGCCTCATAACTCCATAAATGTATGCCAGATTTCCGACATTACTCTAACTCCGATAGACTTTGAAAAAGCCACTGACAACATGCCCATGCACTCAGCCTCGGGCCCAGACTCGTGGAACTCTGTATTCATTAAGATCTGCAAGAAACCCCTCTCGCGTGCCCTAAGTACACTATGGAGGAGGAGCTTGGACATGGGTGAAATTCCAGTCACTTAAAACAACGGATATAGCCCCACTCCATAAAGGTGGCAGCAAAGCATTAGCTAAGAACTATAGACCAATAGCTTTGACGTCCCACATCATAAAAATCTTCGAAAGAGTGCTAAGAAGCAGGATTGCAAATCACCTGGATTCCCAAAATCTGCACAATCCAGGGCAACATGGGTTCAAGGCAGGTCGCTCCTGCCTCTCACAACTACTGGATCACTATAATATGGCCTTGGATGCACTGGATGAAAATCAGAATGCAGATGTAATATACACAGACTTTGCAAAAGCGTTTGACAAATGCGATCATGGAGTAATAGCGCACAAAATACGTGCTAAAGGAATAACTGGGAAAGTTGGGAGATGGATCTTCAACTTCCTAACAAATCGAACACAGAGAGTAGTGGTCAACAGAGTTAAATCGGAGGCTGCTATAGTGAAGAGCTCTGTTCCACAAGGCACAGTACTCGCCCCCATCTTATTCCTCATCCTCATATCAGACATAGACAAAGATATACACCACAACAACGTATCATCATCTGCGGATGATACTAGGATCTGCATGAGGCTGTCATCTGCTGAGGAAGCGGTTAACCTCCAAGAAGATATAAACAAAGTTTTCCAGTGGGAAACGGAAAACAATATGATGCTCAATGAGGACAAATTCCAACTACTCCGTTATGGAAAACTGGAGGAGATAATAACTAGAACAGAGTATACTACAAACTCTGGCCATACAATAGAGCGGAAAAATAATGTAGGGACCTGGGAGTAGTAATGTCTGAGGATCTCACTTTCAAGGATCACAACAGTGCCACGATCACAAGTGCAAAGAAAATGAGAACGTTCAAAACGAGAGATGCCAAGCCAATGATGATCCTTTTCAAATCACTCGTTCTCTCTAGGCTGGAATACTGCTGTACACTAATATCTCCATTCAAAGCAGGTGAAATTGCAGATCTAGAGAGTGTACAGAGATCCTTTACTGCACGTATAAGTTCTGTCAAGCACCTTAACTACTGGGAACGCTTGGAAGCACTTGACTTGTACTCGTTGGAACGCAGGAGAGAGAGATATATCATAATCTACACTTGGAAAATCCTGGAAGGAATGGTCCCGAATCTGCACACACAAATCACTCCCTACGAAAGTAAAAGACTGGGCAGGAGATGCAAAATACCCCCAGTTAAAAGTAGGGGCGCCATTGGTACACTAAGAGAAAACCCCATAAGTGTCCGGGGCCCAAGACTGTTTAACAGCCTCCCATCAAGCATTAGGAGAATTACTAATAAACCCCTGGCTGCCTTCAAGAGAGAGCTGGACAGATACCTAAAGTCAGTGCCGGATCAGCCGGGCTGTGGCTCGTGCGTTGGACTGCGTGGTTGATCAGGCCCTGATCCACCGGGAGGCCTGGTCATGGACCGGGCCATGGGGGCGTTGATCCCCGGAATAACCTCCAGGTAACCATAGAGCCTCTACAGAAGGTGACACCAATGCACAAAACAGTGCTGCACCAACATAAGAGAAGAACCTTCGTTTCTGTAAAGCCTATTTTATATTAACAAAGTACAAATAAGCCTATATAGGGAAAATCATTGATTTTGATGATGTGATAGATGATTTTGCATAATTGAAGGCAAAGAAATGTAAGATCTGATTCACTGAGATGTTACCTCTACTCAAAGTCAAATGTAAGATCAGATTCACCGAGATGTTACCTGTACTCAACCAAAGTCAAATCGGGACTAGTGTTTCTCTGATTTTGCAATGCTTTTTTTTTTTTTTTTTTTTTTTTTTTGCATTGTTGACCATGAATAAATGTAGGATCTGTTAGCTGTACTCAAAGTGGTATTTGAGTTTGTTTCCTCAATATTACTACGATTATTTATCATTAATAAAATTGATAAGTATTCTCCTGTTCAGTTTATGGCCTTTAAACATTCTCATTGCTAAACATTAGTCACTGACTGGTCATGTAGTAGTGACGTAACTGGAGTTTACCACCCCATCCCCCCGCCCTTGAATTTCATTGGGGTGACACCAAAGATGCTGCCCCGGGTGACACCAGAAACTCAAAAAAAAAAAAAAAAAAATCCATAGTAAGGGAAAAATGAGCTTAAAGTCATCCATCACTCTTATCCTAATCACTTGTATGTTGTAATAATATTTATGAAAAGTAAATACATTCCAGCTTGCAAACAAGGTCTGGATAGAAAGTCCTCCTTGGTTGACTTAATTAAGACTTAGCGAGGCATGTCAACGGGTTATGGCCGCTGTATATCTGAACAACATGTGGTAACACGTAGATGTCTGAGTGCTCCACTGACATAACCAGAACCAGTGCCTCTTTCTCTATGACAGATCAGGCTCGTCAGCGAGCCTGAAGTTTGGTGGAGAAATAAGCCAAAGGATGGAGAACTCATTCACAAGATGCTTGAAGAAGAGCGACGCCAATTCCAATATCACAAGCATTTATTTTTAGGATAAACGGGCGTGAATAATCAAGTATTAATAAATCGGAAGCTGCAAACAGAAGTCTTTTTTTTTTTAAGACGGTCTCCAGACACCCAAGTGACCATCTAAACTTCTTACTGTCTAGTAAGCAGTGACTGAGCGGGCCACTGCGTTGGAGTAGTTTTTACAAAATTTTCATATAATTCTACCATTCCAGGGAATCCTGGAAGATATCTTATTATGAAGAGATCTTCCAGGATTCCCTGGAATGGTAGAATTATATGAAAATGCCAACAAAATGGCCATCCAAAATTATCATGATCTTATTATGAAGAGCATGATAATTTTGGATGGCCATTTTGTTGGCATTTTGAGGCTCTATTTTAACCTTGCTCTTTCTTAAAGTGCCCTTGTCCATTGCTGTGACTATCTGCAGCTTTACCTTAAAGTCATTAGGGACATTACTTGTATTACTCTCCAGCCAGCACTCTTGAAGGACCTGCATCATCTCGAAGGTGAACTTTTGAGCAGTTTCTCACATACAAAAGAACAACAAAGGTAAGGACTCGTCCTTTTTGAAGAAAAAAAAGGCAGTAAGTTCAAATTCTAGTTTGTAAAGTTTGACGGAACCTTACTAGGGCTCCCTGGGATTCGGAGTGATAGGCCGCCGAAAAGTACATCTTAATGCCCAGGCGGCTCAGAATCTGATGGAAAGCCTAATCTTTTGGTCACTTCTAAGAACACATTTTGAGTAAGGTAAGTTTCTTTTAAGGAAGATAATAACAAGTCCCTTAACAGTAAGCCCGATGTCCCGGAAGTTTATAACAGACACAGGTGCATCTGACTTTTGATAAAATTTGACCCTTTCTACAGAAAGAGACCAAACACTCTTTCACGGCATCTTGGGATATTTACTGTTAAAGCGTTACCAAATGGATTTTGATAAGTGGACTTAAATGTTTTCTCAGACTTACTACTTCTTGAGGACTTCCTTCGGAGCTTCAAACAGTCGGTGCGATCACAGACTGCAGTCTTTCCTCAGCTATTACTTGGCAGTGACCATTCCTTAATAGGTGCGTTGTTGGTCTCAGACAAATAACGGTTCATGTCAAATATATCAATAACTGAGTTTTCTAAAAAAATATGCGTACACGAGCTAACCATCTTCAGAAATTTATCTAAAAGAATCATCTGCGTCAAGTCCCTGAAATTCGAACTCCTCCCCCAGCTTTATATCACCGAATACATAGACTGTCCTCTAGCGAAATTCTTGTAAGACTGTCAAGGTTGGCTCCGCTTTAGCATAAACTTATGTCTATATTTTGCCAGTATACACTGTAATGCACGGAAGACAGTAGACCTGACATGCTGTAATTCACAATGTTCTCATAACACGAATTTGAGGTATATTCTTGCTCCTTGTCGTACAACGGAATGAGAACAAGTGTCGCCCAATCGACCACTGCAAGGCTCAGGTCTGAGTCTCGAACGATTCGTAAAATGACTCAGGCTCGGCTTCAAAAATTTGCGGTACCAAAGAAACAAATTTCTGTACACTAAAACGCTCATCACAAGTACAATATTGTCGCCTCTGCTTTTCTACCATATTCTTCCTTGACGAAAACCCGCAGTTCCCCAGTCTGTTTGAGAGTAAGCTTCGCCATTTCGAGTGCCAGCTTAAGCTAAGCCAAACCGGCGTAAGACCGTTCACCTCCAGGACTTGCGGTTTATAAGGTAAAAGTGCAAGAGAATGATCATTATCAGTATGAAAAAGGAAACGGAGATGAGTGGGGAGGATCCCAGCAGTGACACTAACACGATCTCCCTGTGCAACAGGCATACGAAATTGAAAAGCCATTGCTGACAGATAAAACTTTATCTTGTTGAAAGTTAATTTACGAAGTTGGACCGCAGTTAAATGGCGACGATATTCTATGCCAATAGAACGAGGAATATGCCAACAGTGTTGCAAAGACAATAAAATAATGTGACCAGCAGCAAAGACAAAATAATGTGACCAGCAGCAAAGACAATAATGTGACCAGCAGCAAGGACAATAAAATAACTTGAAGACAGTAGGACTATATACAGAAGATGAGGTAATCAGTCCCTCAACCTAGGAGTAGGTGCGAAGAGCACCGTAGTCGTGGAGATTCAGAATCTCCACGACTACGGTGCTCTTCGCACTTACTCCTAGGTTGAGGGACTGATTACCTCATCTTCTGTATATAGTCCTACTGTCTTCAAGTTATGTCCTGGAATTTGTATTGATAAAGCCACTGGATGGCGAAACGTCTACAATAAAGATACCCAGATGTTGCACATGTGTCTTAATTTCATCTTGTCGGTATTATATACCATTCTTGCACAACAATAAAATAATGTGACCAGCAGCAAAGACAATAAAATAGTGTGACCAGCAGCAAAGACAATAAAATAGTGTGACCAGCAGCAAAGACAATGAAATAGTGTGACCAGCAGCAAAGACAATAAAATAGTGTGACCAAGAGCAATCAATAAAGAAATGTACTGACAGTGAAAGGCAGCAACAACGTAAGGTAGCAAATTCAAGACAACTAGCAATGCAAAGCAGCAAAAGGTAATGCAACAAAATGCTCCTGAACAATCTCACATATTATGACCAAGGAATACTGATATATGGCCTGTTGTACCTGACCATAAAGACAGACTGTCAGAAAGAGAACAGTCAATAAAGACATTAATTCAAGGAATGTTAAGAACCAAAGTATACTCCTGAGGCTGTTTCTGGGTACCCATATATTCCCATTACTTTTTACAATATATACATGAGGTTTTGGTAGATATTTAACAAACGAGAAAGCAATAAGAATACTCTTACAGGTTACAACTCATCCATCCAACATGAGTACAGAACTCTGGTATGTGTTAAGCAGCTGAAAGCAAACAAGGAAATTAATTTTATTTACAAAGTAAATAAGGTTAGAGTCCGCCCCTGATTAGTGGACAGTTACTAGGGGAAGCTGTTCTCCAAAGTAGGTGAGGGCCCGTCCTCACACCTAGGCAATATGATACTACTCTTTAAGCTGGTTATTAATGAATGGCTGGATGTGTAGTTGTGTGATGCACGCCGGACAAAAATGACGTTATCGGCGCACGCTATATTCAGGCTTTCAAATATGTAAGTATTATGTATAGTTATACTAAACTATGTTAGCAGAGGGAACAGTTAAGGCGTTAAGGAACGCAGAATGAATATAGAGACGACAGAGCGAAGAGAGAGTCGCAGAGCGATAGCAGTGTTTTATTACGTACACAGAGAGACAGTGCATGTAGGGACGCTCAGTGTACGTTAGGATATAATGAAGCTCACAATGAAAGTACTGATGCGCATATCATCATTTTCAAGCTTTTGTTACAAAACGACTGCAACAAATACCTCATTTTCAAAGAAAAAGAAATGAGGAGAATACCGTACTTTCAGTGAGAGGTGGACGAATGATTATTATTTGTATTACGAAACAACTAGGAAATCTTACTTACAAGGAAAGTGTCTTTGTTTGGAGTACAACGTTATTATAATAGGCACTGTGAATAACGTCACAACACACTGCGGAGTGTGGCAGTCCACTCACTGCTTGTGAAAAAGTTCATGGGGAAAATAATGGAAGAAATGTGCCCTGACAAGGTTGCCTTTATCGGGACTGTCATTTTTTTTGCATTGAAATTCACAAGAGAAAAGTTGATGACATGATAAAAGACCAATATAATATACTGATTGATCAGGTCAATAATCTTGAAGCATTTCTGGTTGGTACTAAATGAAAGCGACGATATGCTAGATACTGTTCAACTTTCATATTTTTATAAGATGTATCGAGTCTAATTTTGAAATCACAAAGGAATCTCGTCCACTGCAGAGCATGGAAAAAAATGACCGAAAAAATATATTCGTGATGTTAAGTGTATTTTTGAAGAGTGTACGTGAGTGAGGACGAACTGAGGCGTGTGGCAATCAATTACGCATGTAACATTGTTGCAAATAAAGCTGATGTAGTTGCAAAAATTATTGAAAGTTAATTAACGAAAATGAATAATGCAGTGAAATATATTTTCACTGAATTATTTACCAGCAGGCTTTGTGCAGCACGTTTCTACCCTTCGAAAATGTTATGTGAATTTTCAGGCATCAAGGGCTGAAACATCGCCATTTCAAAGCTCCTGAGAGCAGAAGTTACATTCACAAGTGATTACATTTCTGCTTCTTAAAATTGTCATCCTTCTCGCCGAGACAGAAAGAAAGAAGCATTTTCTGACCATGAGAGGGTTTGGGCTTCGACTTTTTTGAGTAATGTAACATGAACACTTGAATAATTTGATTCTAAAATTTCATGTAATGGAAAACTGATGTTTATCATGCATGTTGAGGTGAAAGGTTTTGAGGGAACGATAAACATGATCGTGAAACAAGTCATGAACTGTTATCCAGTGGAAGATCCGTGTGGAAAGATACACTGAAGCTCCTGTAGAGAGACTTCAGGACATGATTTGGTTAGTATCAAACACAGAGACATGAAGAAAGAATGTTTCATAATCCACTGAAAGTCTCACCAAATGAATAATGAGAAATATTCCAAAAGAAAGTAATTTGCGAGTTAATAGCAGTCTCAGAGACATTTACAAGACAAGTAGTCTTTGGAAACTTGATGCGAGTCTACCTACACATTTGTAAACCAAACTGTTAAGTCAATGCCGAGGTCACGATTTAATGATGAACATTTGCAAAAAAAATTACGTCTGCCTCTCAAAGACATTGAACTAAACTATTAATAATATTAATTCGTGTAATTTAAACATTAACAAACGGTTATGTTCAGCTGCACCTTGCTATATTTGGAATTAAGTTTCCGATATGGCTTTCATGATTCTTTAAGTATAATAAAATATTAGTGAGAAGGTAAACTGCGTCATACTGTTACGTTGATCGCTAAGTTATTAGAAATGATCATTATTTAGTAGTAAAATGAGTAAGTTCTTGAAGAAGTGTGCTGATTTTATTTGTTATTGCTGTTCAGAAAAATGGTTCCTATATATGTTATTAATACATAAGTTTTTCGTAGTTATTTAGCAAATCCACTTTCTGTTTCAAGGTGCTACCATCATCATATATTTGATCATCTAATATGGCCAACTTGTGCATGATACCGACTATCCCAACTTCTGTTGAACCTATACATGAAGCATTTCGAGAAAAAACACTTATTTTCTGTTAGGTGAACAGGGACAGCAAGTAGTTCGATCCCGGGAAGGGGACCGAACCCCGGCAATGGAGTCGTACCACTGGAAATGTCAGCGTTGGTGGTAGAAGACGAAGTAGACGAAGTGGAGAGGTAGTTTGATGTGATCGGGCCCTAACCTTAAGTGCATGATACAAATCTCTTAGCTTAAAGTTAGCTTAAAGCACAAGCAAGTGGCGAAAGGCCTATAAGTAGGAAGGTGAGGTGTAGCAGCTTGGAGACGAAGTGACAAGTGAGTCGGACCGTCTAGTGGAAGCAAGTAATGATGAACAGTTGTTAGTAAAAGAGTTGCTGCAGACAATCCTTGGACCAAGATGTCATTATGTAGAAGTGCCAGACAAGAATCGAATAATTAACAGCGTACATTACCGACAAGTTGATAAGTAATTTATATGTTCTACCTAAGGAAAACTTTACTGGCAAAAACTTTCGAAACCTATAGTAGGGGAGACACATGCCCATTAGTAGGGCCCAGAACCAGTAATAACTTTTAGTAGGGGCCCACTCCTGAACCCTTCTTATAGGGCCCCCGAAAAATTTTAATATTAAGCGCCCGAAATTGTAATACTCCTAGGGCCCACTCAAAGTAAACCATTTCCAGTAGCGGCCCAGCACACATGTACCTACTTCCAACGGCCCAGCCACATGTAACCTATTTCCCCAAGCGGCCAGCACACATGTAACCTACTCCAGAGCGGGCCCACCCATGTAACCTACTTCCGACGACCCAGCACACTGTAACCTATTCCAAGGAGCCCACACACATTAACCTACCCCAGAGCAGCCCACAACATGTAACCTACTTCCAGACGACCCACACACATGTAACCTACTTCCAGAGCGGCCCAGCCCATGTAACCTACTTCCAGACAAAGCCCAGCACACATGTAACCACTTCCAACGAGCCCGCACACATGTAACCTATTTTCAGAGAGCCGGGCACACATGAAACCTACTTCCAAGCGGGCCCACCCCAAATTAACCTATTCCAGTGCGAGCCCAGCACACATGAACCTACTTCCAGGGGCCCGCACATTTTAACCTATTTCCCAGAGGGCCCAGCACACTTTAAACCTACTTCCAGCAGCGAGCCCAGACACATTAACCTATTTCCAAAAGAGCCCAGCACACTTTAACCTTTTCCAAGGGGGCCCCACACACTTTAAACCATTTCCAAGGGGCCCCAGAAACACTTAACCTACTTCCACAGCGGCCCACACACATCTCCCCAACTTCCACAGAGCCCAGCACACATTAACCACTTCCACAGCGAGCCCAGCACACTTTAACCTACTTCCAGCACGAGCCCACACACATGAAACCCTACTTCCAGCAGCGGGCCCACACATGTAACCTATTTCCAGTACACCCACACACTTAACCACTTCCAGCACGACCCACACACTTTAAAACCAACTTCCAGCACGACCCCCACAACACAACCAACTTCCACAGGGCCCACCCCAACATAACCTACTCCAGCAGCGAGCCCAGCACACAAAACCTACTTCCGCAGCGAGCCCAGCACCATTAACCTCTTCCAGCGGAGCCCACACACAAACCTATTTCCACACGAGCCCAGCACACATTAACCAAACTTCCACACGAGCCCACACACATTAACCTACTTCCGCAGGAGCCCACACACTTTAACCTACTTCCACAGTAGCCCGCAAACATTAACCTACTTCCACAGCGGCCCACACAAAAACACCTATTTCCCCAGCAGCGAGCCCACACACATTTAACCTACTTCCACACGACCCACCACATTAACCACTTCCACACGAGCCCCCACAATAACCTACTTCCAGCACGACCCACCACATGAACCCTTATCCCCAAACTGCAACATTTCATCTTTGTATATAAGCGTTTAGTCACAGCTTCTCCTTGAAGCCAAGAGACTCATTATCCTCCACCTAAAATGATATTTTAGTACTTTAATTTTTTCCTACTCTTAACTTTGGTTTTCCAGGTCACGCTGATATTCTGAGGAAAATTTATCTTTATTTCCACGAATGTTTTAATAATTTTACCTGTTTTCTTACCATTTCCTTCATTATTAAAAGCTTTACCATGTTCCTCATTTTACTGCTTGACCCGGGGTTTCCCTTTATTAACGCTTGACCCGTGTCCTACTTTATACCTACCATGTTCCCTTATTTTACTGCTTTGCCAGTGCCTCTTTTTTACTGCTTGACCAGGTTTTCCTCATTTTACTGCTTGACCAGTGTCCTTCATTATACTGCTTGACCATGTCCTTCTTTTTAAATGCTTGACCAGTGTTTTCCCTTTATTATACTGCTTGACCATTCCTTTATTTTAAAGCTTGACCAGGTTTTCCTTCATTATACGCTTTACCATGTCCTTCATTATACTGATGACCTGTTCCCTTTATTTTATGCTTACCCCCGTTCCCTTCATTATACTGCTTGCCCGTGTTTCCTCATTTACGCTGACCGTGTTTTCCTTTATTTAAAACTGCTTTACCCCGGTTTCCCTTTATATACTGCTTACCATTCCTTCATTTTAAAAATGCTTGACCAGGTTCCTTTATTAACTCTTACCACGTTCCTTCATTTACTGCTTGACCATGTCCTTTTATTATACGTGACCATGTTCCTTTATTATCTGCTTACCATGTTCCTTCTTTTTAAAGCTTGACCCCCGGTCCTCTTTTTACTGCTTGACCAGTGTCCTTCATTATACTGCTTACCAGTGTTCCTTCATTATACTGTTTACCAGGGTTTTCCTTTATTTACGCTTGACCAGGTTCCTTTATTATACGCTTGACCCTGATCCTTCTTTTACGCTGACCATGTCCTCATTATACTGCTTACCATGTCCTTCTTATACGCTTGACCATCCTTCATTATATTTGAAAACCCTTTCCTTCATTATACTGCTTGACCAGGTTTTTTTCATTATACTGCTTGACCAGGGTTCCCTTCTTATACTGCTTGACCATGTCCTTCATTTAACTGCTTGCCGTGTTCCCTTATTATACCTTTACCTTCCTCTTATACGCTTGACCAGTTCCTTTTTATACTGCTTTACCTGTCCTTCATTTTATGCTTGACCAGGGGTTTCCCTTTAATAAATGCTTTACCAGTCTTCATTTTATGCTTTCCAGGGTTTTCCTTCTTTTTTTCTGCTTGACCAGGGGTTTCCCTTTATTATATTTTTTAAAACCCTTATTATACTGCTTTACCATGTCCTTCATTATACTGCTTTTCCAGTGATCCTCTTTTACTGCTTACCAGGTCCCTTTATTATTGGGTTGACCAGTGTCCTTTTTATACGCTTTAAAGGTTCCTTTATTTTAAAGCTGACCATGATCCTCTTTTTACTGCTGACCAGTGTCCTTCATTAACTGCTTTACCTGATCCTCTTTTTACTGCTTGACCAGTGTCCTCTTATACGCTTTACCAGTGTTCCTCATTATCTGCTTTACCAGTTTTCCCTTTATTATACGCTTACCATATCCTTCATTATACGCTTTACCAGGTTCCTTCATTATACTGCTTGACCATGTCCCCTTTTTCTGCTTGACCCGTGTCCTTTATTATACTGCTTGACCATGTTCCTTTATTATACTGCTTTTCCAGTGTTCCTCTTTTTAAATGCTTGACCAGTGTCCTTTATTTAAAAGCTTTTCCAGTGTCCCATTATACTGCTTACCATGTCCTCTTTTTACTGCCCACCATGACCTTCATTTACGCTTGACCAGGTCCTTCATTAACTCTTGACCATGTCCTACTTTTAAAAATGCTTTACCATGTCCTCTTTTAAAGCTTTACCATGTCCTTTATTATACTGCTTGACCCTGTCCATTTATACTGCTTGACCCTGTCCCTTTATTATACTGCTTACCAGTGTTCTTTATACTGCTTGACCAGTGTCCTTTATTATACTGCTTGCCAAGGTCCTTTATTAACTGCTTTACCATGTCCCCTTTTTTACTCTTGACCATGTTCCTTCATTATACTGCTTTACCAGGTCCCCTTATAAGCTTGACCATGTTTTCCTTTATTTTACTGCTTGACCAGTCCCTTTTTTTCTGCTTTACCAGTGTCCTCTTAACGCTTTACCATGCCTCTTTTACGCTTTCCAGTGTTTCCCTTTATTTTACTGCTTGACCAGGGTCCTCTTTTTCTCTTGACAGTGTTCCCTTTATTATCTGCTTGACCATGATCCTCTTTTTTTTCTGCTTGACCAGTCCTTTATTATACTCTTACCAGGTCCTCTTTTTACGCTTACCGGTTCCTTCATTAAACTGCTTGACCATGTCCTCTTTTTACTGCTTGACCGTGTCCTTCATTATACTGCGACCAGGTCCTCTTTTTAAATGCTTTACCAGTGTCCTTCATTTTAAAATCTTACCATGTCCCCCATTATACTGCTTGACCAGTGTTCCCTTTAAATTTTAAATGCTTTGACCAGTGTCCTCTTTTTACTGCTTGACCCGTGTTTCCCTTCATTTACTGCTTTACCAGGGCCTCTTTTTACTGCTTAAACCGTGTTCCTTCATTATACTGCTTGACCATGTCCTCTTAACGCTTTCCATGTTTTCCTTTTTTATACTGCTTGACCAGGTTTCCCTTTATTATACTGCTTGACCAGTGTCCTTATTAACGCTTGACCGGTCCTCTTATACGCTTTACCCTTTTTCCCTTTTTTATACTGCTTACCTGTTCTTCATTATACGCTTGACCATGTTTTCCCTTTAAACGCTTTACCGGGTTTCCCTTTATATACTGCTTGACAGTTCCTTCTTTTTACTGCTTGACCAGGTCCCCTTTATTATACGCTTTTACCATGTTCCCTTTATTATACTCTTTTACCGGTTTCCTTCATTATTTCTGCTTGACCATGTCCTCTTATCTGCTTGACCATGTCCTTCATTATACTGCTTGACCATTCCTCTTATACTGTTTACCGGCCTTCATTAACTGCTTTACCCGTGTCCCTTATATGCTTACCATGACCTTCATTAACTGCTTGACCATGATCCTTCATTTCCTTGACCCGTGTCCCCACTTTTTACTGCTTTACCAGGGTTCCCTTTTTATACTGCTTGACCAGGTCCTCTTTTTAAATGTTGACCTGCCTTCATTAACTGCTTTACCAGGTCCTCTTATACTGCTTTACCATGTTTCCCTTTATTAAGCTTGACCTGTCCTATTATACGTTACCGTGTCTTCATTATACTGCTTGACCCCTGTCCTTCATTTTCTGCTTGACCATGTCCTTCATTATCTGCACCAGTGTTTTCCTCATTTTTCTGCGACCATGTTCCTTTTATTATTGCTTACCATATCCTTTATTAACGCCTTTACCATGATCCTTCATTATACTGCTTTACCAGTGTCCTTCATTTTACCTTCCAGTGTTCCTTTATTTTAAAGCTTTTACCAGTGTTTCCCTTTTTAAGCTTTACCAGTGATCCTTCATTATACTGCTTGACCAGACCTTCATTAACTGCTGACCGTTCCTTTATTATACCTTTAAACCCTGTTTCCCTTTATTAATGCTTTACCTGTTTTCCCCATTATACTGTTGACCATGTTTTCCCTTTATTAACGCTTTACCATTTCCTTTATTTTAAATGCTTTACCATGGTCCTTCTTATCTGCTTACCCTGTTCCCTTATTATACGTTGACCCGGTCCTTCATTATACTGCTTTACCCCGTGTCCTTTATTATACTCTTTACCAGTGTCCTTTATTATACTGCTTGACCATGTCCTTCATAACTGCTTTACCATGCCCTTTATTTTACTGCTTGACCAGTTCCTTTATTTTACGCTGACCAGTGTCCTTCATTATACGCTTGACCAGTGTTTCCTTCATTTTAAAAAACGCTTGACCAGTGTTCCCTTTATTTACTGCTTGACCATGTTCTCTATCCGACCTTTTCTCAATTCCCGACCCTTTCCTTCTTAGCTGAACATTCCTTTTATCTGACATTCCATTTAGCTGACAATCACTTTTAGCTGAACTTCAAGTTTATGCCATTTTGCTCAGGTAATACTCTGACCAAAAAAATTTCCTCCTTTACCTTTTCCATTTTCCCATTTCTTCCATGCCATAACTCTTGAACCAAAAATTCTATACTTTAAAAAATATGTTCCTATCTTCCAACGTTGGTTTTTTAAACCGACCATGGCCTTTTCGCAAAAAAGGCCATAATACACCCAATACAATTTCTCAACGGGAAATGCTAGAAAAAATTTTTTCGGGAAACAAATTTTTTAAAAGAGCCACAGTAGGAAAAGATCTCTCCATAATTCCCCTTTATTTTCATCTTCTCCCGAATTTCCCCTTTAAATTTCGTCACAACTCGTTCAAATTCGGGGAAAAATTGGGGGGCCCTTCTCCAACTGTTTTGCAAACGGGGGACAACTGGGCGGTTCAGAAAAATTTTCCGCTTGCCCCGGAAAATTAATTTAGGGGATTTTTGGAGGGGGTTAAACCCATAAACTTTTTTAAAAATTTTATTATTTTTTTGTTTCCTTTATGTGGGGTAATTGTTATGTTTGTGAACACTGGGGAATTGGGTGCAGTGGTAAGTGTTTAAAAAAATTAAGTTGAAATCATTTAGTGGTTGAAATGTGGGGGTGGGGTTCATGGTAATTTGTTTATTATGGGAAGTTGTGTGTCAGTGGAAAAGTTGTAGTGTCAGTGGTATATGTTGTTGAATCACTGGTATAGTTGTAGTGTCAGTGGTATAGTTGTGGTGTTATTAGTATAGTTGTAGTGTCAATGGTATAGTTGTAGTGTCAGTGGTATAGTTGTGGTGTTATTAGTATAGTTGTAGTGTCAATGGTATAGTTTTGGTGTCATGGTATAGTTGTGGTGTTATTATATAGTTGTAGTGTCAATGGTAAAAAGTGTAGTGTCAGTGGTATAGTTGGGGGTGTTATAGTATAGTTGTAGTGTCAATGGTATAGTTGTGGTGTCAGTGGGATAGTTGTGGTGTTATTAGTATAGTGTAGTGTCAATGGTAAAAGTTGTAGTGTCAGTGGTATGTTTTGGTGTTATTAGTATAGTTGTAGTGTCAATGGTATAGTTGTGGTGTCAGTGGTATAGTTGTGGTGTTATTAGTATAGTTGTAGTGTCAATGGTATAGTTGTGGTGTCAGTGGTATAGTTGTGGTGTCAGTGATATAGTGATAGTGTTACTGGAATAGTTGTATTGTCACTGTGACAGTTGCAGTGTTACTCTCCTCAAGGGAGGTTCCTTAACGCTGGTGAGGGGCTCTTGATCTAGGGAATTGGATCTGTGTTCCGGTTACCTGAATTGAGCCTGAATACCTTCCACCCCCCCCCCACATGCGCTGTATAATCCTACGGGTTTAGCGCTCCTCCATGATTATAATAAGAATGCAGTATTACTGGTATAGTTTTAATGTCACTAGCATAGTTGTGGTGTCACTGGTATACTTGGGGTGTCACTGGTACAGTTATGATGTCACTGGTATAGTTATAATGACACTGGTACAGCTGTAGTTTCACTGGAATAGTTGTGGTGTCACTGGTATAGTTATAATGACACTGGTACAGCTGTAGTTTCACTGGAATAGTTGTGGTGCCACTGATACAGTTGTGATGTCACTGGTATAGTTGTACCGCCAGTTGTTGTGTTCCTGGTATACTTGCAGTGTTCCTGGTATACTTGCAGTGTTCCTGGTATACTTGTAGTGTTAGCGGTATACTGAAGTGGCACTGGTACAGGTGTGGTGTTGCTGGAACAGCTGTTGTTTTACTGGTATGCTTACTGTGTTACTGGTATACCTGTAGTGTTACTGGTATATTGTAGTGTCACTGGTATAATTGTAGTGTTGCTGGTATAGTTGTAGTGCCACTGGTATAGTTGTAGTGTTGCTGGTATAGTTGTAGTGCCACTGGTATAGTTGTAGTGTTGCTGGTATAGTTGTAGTGTTGCTGGTATAGTTGTAGTGCCACTGGTATAGTTGTAGTGTTGCTGGTATAGTTGTAGTGTTGCTGGTATAGTTGTAGTGTTACTGGTATAGTTGTAGTGTTACTGGTATAGTTGTAGTGCCACTGGTATAGTTGTAGTGTTGCTGGTATAGTTGTAGTGCCACTGGTATAGTTGTAGTGTTGCTGGTATAGTTGTAGTGCCACTGGTATAGTTGTAGTGTTGCTGGTATAGTTGTAGTGTTGCTGGTATAGTTGTAGTGTTGCTGGTATAGTTGTAGTGTTGCTGGTATAGTTGTAGTGTTGCTGGTATAGTTGTAGTGTTGCTGGTATAGTTGTAGTGCCACTGGTATAGTTGTAGTGCCACTGGTATACTTGTAGTGTTGCTGGTATAGTTGTAGTGTTGCTGGTATAGTTGTAGTGTTACTGGTATAGTTGTAGTGCCACTGGTATAGTTGTAGTGTTGCTGGTATAGTTGTAGTGTTGCTGTATAGTTTGTAGTGTTACTGGTATAGTTGTAGTGTTACTGGTTAACGTCACTGCTATAGTGGTGGCGTCACTGCTATAGTTGTGGCGTCACTCCTATAGTTGTGTTACTCATATAGTGGTGGCGTCACTTGTATAGTGGTGACGTCACTTGTATAGTGGTGGGGTCACTGGTATAGTGGTGGCGTCACTGGTATATTGCTGGCGTCACTGGTATAGCGGTAGCGTCACTGGTATAGTGGTGGCGTCATTGGTGTATAGTTGTGGCGTCACTGCTATAGTTGTGGCGTCACTGGTATAGTGGAGGCGTCACTGGTATAGTGGAGGCGTCACTTGTATAGTGGTGGCGTCACTGGTATACTGGTGGCGTCACTGGTATAGTCGTAGTGTTACTCGTATAGTGGTGGCGTCACTGGTATAGAAGTGGCATGATTGGTACAGCAGTGGCGTCACTGGTATAGCAGTGGCGTCACTGGTATAGTGGCGTCACAGGTACAGTGGTGGCGTCATTTGTATAGTGGCGTCACTGTATAGTTGTAGTGTTACTCGTATAGTGGTGGAGTCACTGATATAGAGTTGGCGTCACTGGTATAGTGTAGCGCCACTGGCGTAGTGGGGGCGTCACCGGTATAATGTATAATGGTGGCGTCACTTGTATAGTGGTGGCGTCACTGGTATAGTGGTGGCGTCACTGGTATAGTGGTGGCGTCACTGGTATAGTGGTGGCGTCACTGGTATAGTGGTGGTGTTACTGGTATAGTGGTGGCGTCACTGGTATAGTGTTAGTGTTACTGGTACAATGGTAGCGTCACTGGTATAGTGATGGCGTCACTGGTATAGTGATGGCGTCACTATAGTTGTAGTGTTACTCGTATATTCAGTGTTACTGGCACAGTTGTAGAGTTATGGTTACAGTTACTGTGTCACTGGTACAGGATTCCTGTGACTTTAACAATTTTGGATTCATTGCTTTTTTAGCGAATTCCCTCTATTAATTGTGGGAATTCTGGTATAAATGTTGGTACACTTCTAGACTTGTTTTGATAATGTGAGAAATTACGAACGCGCTTGGAATTTCACTAGTTCTTTCACAGTGGTTACTTTGCATACATATTGGCTTTAAGCTTGTGCCTTGCCTCTTAGAGAGATGTGCAATGTTGCAACATTGCACATCTCCTGACCACGCACGAAGAGTGTGATACATGTGCTACAGATTTCCATCCCCATATAGCTTCTTCTGCATTATTAAGATCGCCTGGCCACTGTGAAAAAATAGTGAACTTCCAATCGCTTTCGTGATTTCTCACATTATCAAGGCCCTTGATTACATGGGAAATAACGCAAGGCACTTGGAAGTTCACTATTTATTTCAAAGCGGTTGTCATATATATATATATATTATATATATATATATATATATATATATATATATATATATATATATATATATATATATATATGTCGTGCCGAATAGGTAAAACTGGTCAATTAGCAAGAATTCATTTAAAATTTAGTCCTTTCTAAAATTTTCTCTTGTACGTTTAAAGATTTTTTTTTTCATTTCTATTAATGTAAAAAATAATAATTTTGTACCAAAAGAACTTTAGAAAACTTGCCCAACCTTATTATATCAAGCGCAATTTAATTTAGCCTAATCCAACTAAATATATTTTAGATAAGTTTACAATAATTTAATAAAAAGCAAACGCAATTTAATATATTGTTTTTCGTTAGATTCAGAATGATTTTTTTGAGAAATTATTGCATACACAAATTTTCGCTTGCTATATATATATATATATATATATATATATATATATATATATATATATATATATATATATATTATATATATTTATTTAACAAGTCGGCCGTCTCCCACCGAGGCAGGGTGACCCGAAAAGAAAGAAAATATCCCCAAAAAGATAATACTTTTATCATCATTCAACACTTTCCCCTCACTCATACATAATCACTGTTTTTGCAGAGGTGCTCAGAATACAACAGTTTAGAAGCATATACGTCTAAAGATACACAACATATCCCTCCAAACTGCCAATATCCCAAACCCCTCCTTTAAAGTGCAGGCATTGTACTTCCCATTTCCAGGACTCAAGTCCGGCTATATAAAAATAACCAGTTTCCCTGAATCCCTTCACTAAATATTACCCTGCTCACACTCCAACAGCTCGTCAGGTCCCAAATACCATTCGTCTCCATTCACTATCTATCACGCTCATGCATGCTTGCTGGAAGTCCAAGCTCCTCGCCCACTAAACCTCCTTTACCCCCTCCAACCTTCTCGAGGACGACCCCTACCCCACCTTCCTTCCCCAACGGATTTATACGCTCTCCACTTCATTCTACTTTGATCTATTCTCTCTAATGACCAAACCACCTCAACAACCCCTCTTCAGCCCTCTGACTAATACTTTTATTAACTCCACACTTTCTCCTAATTTCCACACTCCGAATTTTCTGCATAATATTTACACCACACATTGCCCTTAGACAGGACATCTCCACTGCCTCCAACCGCCTCTTCGCTGCAGCATTTACAACCCAAGCTTCACACCCACATAACAGGGTTGGTACTACAATACTTTCATACATTCCCTTCTTTGCCTCCATAGATAACGTTTTCTGTCTTCACATATACCTCAACGCAACAATCGCCGTTTTTCCTTCATCAATTCTATGATTAACCTCATCCTTCATAAATCCATCCTCTGACACGTCAACTCTCAAATATCTGAAAACATTCATTTCTTCCATACTCCTCCTCCCCAGTTTGATATCCAATTTGTCTTTATCTAAATCATTTCATACCCTCATCACCTTACTCTTTTCTATGTTCACTTTCAACTTTCTACCTTTACACACACTCCCATACTCGTCCACTAACCTTTGCAATTTTTCTTTAGAATCTCCCATAAGCACAGTATCACCAGCAAAAAGTAACTGTGTCAATTCCCATTTTGTATTTGATTCCCCATAATTTAATCCCACCCCTCTCCCGAACACCCTAGCATTTACTTCTTTTACAACCCCATCTATAAATATATTAAACAACCATGGTGACATTACACATCCCTGTCTAAGACCTACTTTTACCGGGAAGTAATCTCCCTCTCTTCTACTCACCCTAACCTGAGCCTCACTATCCTCATAAAAACTCTTTACAGCATTTAGTAACTTACCACCTAGTCCATATACTTGCAACATCTGCTACATTGCTTCCCTATCCACTCTATCATATGCCTTTTCTAAATCCATAAATGCAATAAAAACTTCCCTACCTTTATCTAAATACTGTTCACATATATGCTTCAATGTAAACACTTGATCTACACATCCTCTACCCACTCTGAAACCTCCTTGCTCATCCGCAATCCTACAGTCTGTCTTTCGTCTAATTCTTTCAATAATAACCCTACCGTACACTTTTCCTGGTATACTTGGTAAACTTATTCCTCTATAATTTTTACAATCTCTTTTGTCCCCTTCCCTTTATATAAAGGGACTATACATGCTCTCTGCCAATCCCTAGGTACCTTCCCCTCTTTCATACATTTATTAAACAAAAATACCAACCACTCCAACACTATATCCCCCCTGCTTTCAACATTTCTATCATGATCCCGTCAGTTCCAGCTGCTTTACCTCCTTTCATTCTACGTAATGCCTCACGCACCTCCCCCACACTTACATTCTGCTCTTCTTCACTCCTAAAAGATGGTATGCCTCCCTGGCCAGTGCATGAAATTACCGCCTCCCTTTCTTCGTCGACATTTGAAAGTTCCTCAAAATATTCTCGCCATCTACCCAATACCTCCCTCTCCCCATCTACTAACTCCCCTACTCTGTTTTTAACTGGCAAATCCATTCGTTAAAATTCATTAAAATTTCTTGACAGTGCCTCTCCCACTCTATCGTCTGCTCTCCTTTTGCACTCTCTCACCACTCTCTTCACCTTTCTTTTACTCTCCATATACTCCACTCTTCTTATAACACTTTTGCTTTGTAAAAACCTCTCAAAAGCTAATTTTTTTCTTTTTATCGCCCCTTTTTCATCTTCCCACCAATCACCCTCTTTCCCTCCTGCACCCACCCTCCAAATAACCAAAAAACTTCTGCCCCACTTCAATACTGAAATTTTTAAGACTTTAAAAACTCCCTTAAAAAACCCCCCCATTACTCATATTTTTCACCACCCACCTTTCGCCAATAGTTGCTTATATCCCCCACCCAACTTCCCCTCCCTTAGTTTATACATTTTTCACCCCCTCTTGTTGTCATTATTATATATATATATATAATAAATATATATAAAATATAAAATATATATAAAATATAATAAAATAATTTAGTTTACCATTTTGCCCCTAGGCACAGTCGATTAGACACTAGGCCGTTGTAATACCGGTTTGGTGTGTGGGGTTTGTGGGGTTGTTTTTTGGGGTTTTTGTGTTTTGGGGGTGGGGGTGTGTGTGGGTGGTGTGATGCGTGTGTGCCCCTGTCATGCGTGTGTGTCAGCTGTGTGTCAGCTGTGTGGGATGGGGGGTTTGTGTGTGATGCGTGTGTTGTGAGCGTGTTTGTGTCGTGTGTTGGGTGATCGGGGTGTGTGGGATGCGGTTTAGTTACCATTTGTCCTAGGCACAGCGATTAACACTGGGCCGTTGTAGGTGTGGGGGTGTGTTGTGTGTGTTGCGTATGCGTGGTGTGTTTGATGCTGTGGTGTGGTTGATGCGGTGTGTGTGTGATCGTTGTGTGTGTATGCGTGTGTTAGTTTTTTACCTTTTTTGCCCTGGGCCATTCGTTAACACAGGCCTGTTGTAGGGTGTAGGCGTGTGTGTGATCTTGTGTTGAGCGTTGCGTGTGTGATGCGTGGTGTGTGTGATGCGTTGTGTGTGTGATGCGTGTGTTTTGGGGACCGGTGTGTTTGATGCGTGTGTGTGTGTGTGGGTCGTGTGTGTGGATCGTGTGTTGTGGTGTGTGTGTGTGTGTGGTGTGTGTGGTGTGGTGTGTGTTTTGGGGTGTTTTGGGTGTTTTTGTGTGGGTAAATTTTATCAACAAATTTTGTTGAAAATAAGAAAAAGTTTGGAGTGAGATTAACAAGTTAAGAAAGCCTAAAACAAAGGGATTGTCATTTAAAAAATAGGAGGGGAAGTTTTTAAAAGGAAGTTAGGGGTTTTGGGGGAAGATGGGGGGAAAATTTTTTGGGGAAATTGTTAAATTTGAGAAGTAGGGAAGCTGTGTTTTCGTGAGGGGGGCAAGGAGAATAACTCTTGTAGGAGTGAGGAAGAGCCAGTTGTGAGTGTGGGGGAAGTTCGTGAGGCAGTAAGTAAAATGAAAGGGGGTAAGGCAGCCGGGATTGATGGGATAAAGATAGAAATGTTAAAAGCAGGTGGGGATATAGTTTTGGAGTGGTTGGTGCAATAATTTAATAAATGTATGGAAGAGGGTAAGGTACCTAGGGATTGGCAGAGAGCATGCATAGTTCCTTTGTATAAAGGCAAAGGGGACAAAAGAGAGTGCAAAAATTATAGGGGAATAAGTTTGTTGAGTGTACCTGGTAAAGTGTATGGTAGAGTTATTATTGAAAGAATTAAGAGTAAGACGGAGAATAGGATAGCAGATGAACAAGGAGGCTTTAGGAAAGGTAGGGGGTGTGTGGACCAGGTGTTTACAGTGAAACACATAAGTGAACAGTATTTAGATTAGGCTACAGAGGTCTTTGTGGCATTTATGGATTTGGAAAAGGCGTATGACAGGGTGGATAGGGGGGTAATGTGGCAGATGTTGCAGGTGTATGGTGTAGGAGGTAGGTTACTGAAAGCAGTGAAGAGTTTTTACGAGGATAGTGAGGCTCAAGTTAGAGTATGTAGGAAAGAGGGAAATTATTTCCCAGTAAAAGTAGGCCTTAGACAAGGATGTGTGATGTCACCGTGGTTGTTTAATATATTTCTAGATGGGGTTGTAAGAGAAGTAAATGCGAGGGTCTTGGCAAGAGGCGTGGAGTTAAAAGATAAAGAATCACACATAAAGTGGGTGTTGTCACAGTTGCTCTTTGCTGATGACACTGTGCTCTTTGGAGATTCTAAAGAGAAGTTGCAGAGATTGGTGGATGAATTTGGTAGGGTATGCAAAAGAAGAAAATTAAAAGTGAATACAGGAAAGAGTAAGGTTATGAGGATAACAAAAATATTAGGTGATGAAAGATTGGATATCAGATTGGAGGGAGAGGGTATGGAGGAGGTGAATGTATTCAGATATTTGGGAGTGGACGTGTCAGCGGATGGGTCTTCATTATGAAAGATGAGGTGAATCATAGAAATGATGAGGGGAAAAGGGTGAGTGGTGCACTTAGGAGTCTGTGGAGACAAAGAACTTTGTCCCTGGAGGCAAAGAGGGGAATGTATGAGAGTATAATTTTACCAACGCTCTTATATGGGTGTGAAGCATGGGTGATGAATGTTGCAGCGAGGAGAAGGCTGGAGGCAGTGGAGATGTCATGTCTGAGGGCAATGTGTGGTGTGAATATAATGCAGAGAATTCGTAGTTTGGAAGTTAGGAGGAGGTGCGGGATTACCAAAACTGTTGTCCAGAGGGCTGAGGAAGGGTTGTTGAGATGGTTCGGACATGTAGAGAGAATGGAGCGAAACAGAATGACTTCAAGAGTGTATCAGTCTGCAGTGGAAGGAAGGCGGGGTAGGGGTCGGCCTAGGAAAGGTTGGAGGGAGGGGGTAAAGGAGGTTTTGTGTGCGAGGGGCTTGGACTTCCAGCAGGCATGCGTGAGCGTGTTTGATAGGAGTGAATGGAGACAAATGGTTTTTAATACTTGACGTGCTGTTGGAGTGTGAGCAAAGTAACATTTATGAAGTGGTTCAGGGAAATCGGCAGGCCGGACTTGAGTCCTGGAGATGGGAAGTACAGTGCCTGCACTCTGAAGGAGGGGTGTTAATATTGCAGTTTAAAAACTGTAGTGTAAAGCACCCTTCTGGCAAGACAGTGATGGAGTGAATGATGGTGAAAGTTTTTCTTTTTCGGGCCACCCTGCCTTGGTGGGAATCGGCCAGTGTGATAATAAATAAATAAATATATATATATATATATATATATATATATATATATATATATATATATATATATATATATATATATATATCAGGTCTCTGCACGTTGTCAAATATTTCTTCACAATAATTCATATCATCTACAATCACTCTCGCAATTTCATCCAATAATTACTGGATCCAATATTAATTTTCCAGCTGACCGAAATTATTGGATGTTAAATTAATTTGCAGGAAAAACTTAATTTTTTTTTATATCGCTGACTGAAGGTAATGTGACTTTTTCATAATTTTCTGCTGTCATTCTCTTTATTTCCCTCATCTTATGTTTCCTCACATATACGTTACTGGAAGATTAGGAGAGGGAGGGAACAGGTGGTATATTTGATTACTGTGTACTCAACTAGATGATCAAGCCGACGCTCTGTGATCGGTGTCTGTTTTTCTTACCGACCACTATCCTCTGAGCAGTGACATGTACACTCATTACTTTTCTTACCATGCACAATCAAAAAAAAAAGTTTTTTTTTTCTTTCTTTCTTCCGACTTCCGCATCTGTGAAACTCAATTTCTCGTCTCTGAAATTTCCACTCACTGCAGTTCATTCTTTCGTCTTGGTTATCTTTCCAATTTCAAAAACTGTTCCTATATTCATGCAAAACGTATTTCCTTTTCTCTTAAACTCACTTTTTTTTTGTTAACGCATTTACTTTGCCTGTCTTTTAGTTTTCTCTATAAAATTAAGAAAAAAAAAAAAAAAGCCCCCCCCCTCTGGATATTAAACTTGCATTTCGTCAACTTAATAAACATCATATCAATCTCTTCACCTTCCTGTGATGATTTTCAGTCTATTCTGTTGTGCAACTGTCAGTTTTCTTTCTTACAGTTTAAAGAACACTGGGGAAGCAATTGCCTTGCTGACACTAACTTTTTTTTAACTATCCTATTCCCAGAACTATCTATCCTTTTAGCCTTCACGCAGCCAGAATTTGCCGACGCATGTTTTTTTCCCAATACACTATCAAATGTTTTAATCTGCTGAATACTCTTCACTTTACATAACACGGGCCAACTGATCACCTCTCATGACTTGTCTTACAGAATTTTCTGCACCAGGACTTACAGGCATCTTCCTTTGTGTGTCCCTTGAGGAATGAGTGATTGAAAAATGTAGTGACAGCCCAGCTATAGCAAATATTTTATTTAGATTTAATTTATCTCTATTAACTTGCTGCTACTACTCACATGAGCCTCCTGGCTTATTTCATTCTTTTTCACACCAACTGTTTTCTTAATTCCTCCCATTTTTTCCAAAGTTGTTCCTTGATTATGATCCAAAACTGATCGAAATTTTGGATAAAGTTTCGTTCCTAATATGTGTATTATTAATAAATTATTATAGCCTCTTTTTGTGATTTTCATTCTTTATATAGCAGTGCTCACCTTGCTTTACCTAGGTCAGCCCACAGCTCCTTAAGAAATGTTCCTGTATGAATGGAATGACATGGAGTCTCTGTAGTAATTCTTCAAGTTGTTGGGACACTGTTATGATGATGAGGTACTTGAATCAGTTCGTTGTGCTGTATGTCAGTTTTTATTAATTATTTTGCTTTCCATCAATGCTTAATGATCTTTCATGCACGTTTAGTGGTCTTTAAATAGTTTCTCTATGAGCTACATGACTTTTTTATATTTAGATGTTTTTACCTTTTTTTAACAAATGGAATTAAAATGTTTGCACTTAAAACAAATATGCTAAATAGTCTGGGCTGTATGTGAGGTTTAATGAGAACTATTGTGTTACTACCGTTTTCTTTCTTAATTAAAACATTTCATCTCGTGTAACTGATAAGGGAATAAAACTGGTGAGCTAGATACATGTAGATGAATGGTTCAGAGAACCGACACGTTGATAAATTAGACACATGTGCATTTCTTGGGTATCTTTATTGAGGAAACGTTTCGCCACACAGTGGCTTCATCAGTCCATACATAGGAGAATCGTGTAAAGTAAAAGGACACAAGTGCAACTAATGTGACATTTTATTGTGGCAACGTTTCGCTCCTGGAGAGCGAAACGTTGCCACAATAAAATGTCACATTAGTTGCACTTGTGTCCTTTTACTTTACAAGTTTCTCCTTTGTATGGACTGATGAAGCCACTGTGTGGCGAAACGTTTCCTCAATAAAGATACCCAAGAATTGCACATATGTCTAGATAGATGCAACTTTAGGCAGATAATAGAGGACCTAGTACCTTAAAAGAGAGCAGTATAGCTAGCTTCGAGTAAGAGGAACAGGAAAATAGAGGTATAGTGAGACCTAATTATTAATTCGAATGATCTGTGGAGCAGATTCTGTTCCAGCAGAAACGACATGAGAACCAGGCGCCGAAAACTGGAGTCCTTATCTGGGCTAGGAAGGTGATGGGGTACGGGCAATGAAGTCGAGATTAGGAGGTTAGTATCATGTTAGTATCATGTAAAGTGGAAAATGATATATTAGGGTAATTGAAACATTATAAATAGCATAACCTCCATTTGAATATAGTATACGAGAGATGTAAAATAAAAAGTGTTTAAAAGTAATTAAGCCAATTCGTCATGAAATTCTTGGGAGAATGTGCATTCATTAGAAAGAACAACATATTAAGAGCACCATTAATATTGTGGTGTAGCGGTAAATGAATATGTAGAGTGGAAAAACAAATGTATAGAATATGAGAAGTACATTTACCAAAAACAAATGAAAGTCCAAATTATATGAATAATCAGTACATGATTATTCACATAGTCACAGCACATGTTTCCATGAGGCAGAAAAACATAAGAACATTAGTGTTGCTGGATGCAGAGAGCACCGTGCTTGAAACACACTAAGCGATCTTTGAAAGACTAGAAGGACGCACGAACTTGTCTTCATCGACAAAAATAGCACCGTGCTTGAAACACACTAAGCGATCTTTGAAAGACTAGAAGGACGCACGAACTTGTCTTCATCGACAAAAATAGCACCGTGCTTGAAACACACTAAGCGATCTTTGAAAGACTAGAAGGACGCACGAACTTGTCTTCATCGACAAAAATAGCACCGTGCTTGAAACACACTAAGCGATCTTTGAACGACTAGAAGGACGCACGAACTTGTCTTCATCGACAAAAATCCTAGAAAGACAATAGGAGAGAGGTAGGGAGAGAGGACCCCCACCGCCTCCGTTGTCTAAGAGCCAACAGACCGTCCAGGCTGCCAACAATTACTGCATCCTTGACGTAAAGCAGTTCACGAGCACCAAGTATCACGGACACAATTTTTTATTGCTTTTCTCTGCAGCACTGCAATATTTCCATTGTTCCTGCTGACTCGCATGTCCTCGGTCTCGTGATGGCTTGCTCATCAGGAAACAACATGAGGAAAATAAAAAATAATTAAAAATTGAGTAGTCTCTCATGACTCGAATCCTTGACAGATGATGACTTGTTCTAGTAGTGAGCATCATGACTTGTTCTAGTAGTGAGCATCATGACCTGTTCTAGTAGTGAGCATCATGACCTGTTCTAGTAGTGAGCATCATGACCTGTTCTAGTAGTGAGCATCATGACCTGTTCTAGCAGTGAGCATCATGACCTGTTCTAGTAGTGAGCATCATGACCTGTTCTAGCAGTGAGCATCATGACCTGTTCTAGCAGTGAGCATCATGACCTGTTCTAGTAGTGAGCATCATGACCTGTTCTAGCAGTGAGCATCATGACCTGTTCTAGTAGTGAGCATCATGACCTGTTCTAGTAGTGAGCATCATGACCTGTTCTAGTAGTGAGCATCATGACCTGTTCTAGTAGTGAGCATCATGACCTGTTCCAGTAGTGAGCATCATGACCTGCTCTAGTAGTGAGCATCATGACCTGCTCTAGTAGTGAGCATCATGACCTGTTCTAGCAGTGAGCATCATGACCTGTTCTAGCAGTGAGCATCATGACCTGTTCTAGCAGTGAGAATCATGACCTGTTCTAGCAGTGAGCATCATGACCTGTTCTAGCAGTGAGCATCATGACCTGTTCTAGCAGTGAGATCATGACCTGTTCTAGAGTGAGCATCATGACCTGTTCTAGCAGTGAGATCATGACCTGTTTAGCAGTGAGCATCATGACCTGTTAGCATGAGTCATGATTTCTGCTGAGCATCATGACTGTTCTAGCAGTGAGCATCATGACCTGTTCTAGCAGTGAGCATCATGACCTGTTCTAGCAGTGAGCATCATGACCTGTTCTAGCAGTGAGCATCATGACCTGTTCTAGCAGTGAGCATCATGACCTGTTCTAGCAGTGAGCATCATGACCTGTTCTAGCAGTGAGCATCATGACCTGTTCTAGCAGTGAGCATCATGACCTGTTCTAGAGTGAGCATCATGACCTGTTCTAGCAGTGAGCAATCATGACCTGTTCTAGAGTGAGCATCATGACCTGTTCTAGTAGTGAGCATCATGACCTGTTCTAGCAGTGAGCATCATGACCTGTTCTAGAGTGAGCATCTGACCTGTTCTAGTAGTGAGCATCATGACCTGTTCTAGAGTGAGATCATGACCTGTTCTAGCAGTGAGCATCATGACCTGTTCTAGCAGTGAGCATCATGACCTGTTCTAGCAGTGAGCATCATGACCTGTTCTAGTCAGTGAGCAATCATGACCTGTTCTAGCAGTGAGCATCATGACCTGTTTCTAGTAGTGAGCATCATGACCTGTTCTAGCAGTGAGCATCATGACCTGTTCTAGCAGTGAGCATCATGACCTGTTCTAGTAGTGAGCATCATGACTGTTCTGAGTGATCATGACCTGTTCTAGTAGTGAGCATCATGACCTGTTCTAGTAGTGAGCATCATGACCTGTTCTAGCAGTGAGCATCATGACCTGTTCTAGCAGTGAGCATCATGACCTGTTCTAGTAGTGAGCATCATGACCTGTTCTAGCAGTGAGCATCATGACCTGTTCTAGCAGTGAGCATCATGACCTGTTCTAGCAGTGAGCATCATGACCTGTTCTAGCAGTGAGCATCATGACCTGTTCTAGCAGTGAGCATCATGACCTGTTCTAGAGTGAGCATCATGACCTGTTCTAGCAGTGAGCATCATGACCTGTTCTAGCAGTGAGCATCATGACCTGTTCTAGCAGTGAGCATCATGACCTGTTCTAGCAGTGAGCATCATGACCTGTTCTAGTCAGTGAGCATCATGACCTGTTCTAGCAGTGAGCATCATGACCTGTTCTAGCAGTGAGCATCATGACCTGTTCTAGCAGTGAGCATCATGACCTGTTCTAGCAGTGAGCATCATGACCTGTTCTAGCAGTGAGCATCATGACCTGTTCTAGCAGTGAGCATCATGACCTGTTCTAGCAGTGAGCATCATGACCTGTTCTAGCAGTGAGCATCATGACCTGTTCTAGCAGTGAGCATCATGACCTGTTCTAGCAGTGAGCATCATGACCTGTTCTAGCAGTGAGCATCATGACCTGTTCTAGCAGTGAGCATCATGACCTGTTCTAGCAGTGAGCATCATGACCTGTTCTAGCAGTGAGCATCATGACCTGTTCTAGCAGTGAGCATCATGACCTGTTCTAGCAGTGAGCATCATGACCTGTTCTAGCAGTGAGCATCATGACCTGTTCTAGCAGTGAGCATCATGACCTGTTCTAGCAGTGAGCATCATGACCTGTTCTAGCAGTGAGCATCATGACCTGTTCTAGCAGTGAGCATCATGACTGTTCTAGTAGTGAGCATCATGACCTGTTCTAGAGTGAGCATCATGACCTGTTCTAGCAGTGAGCATCATGACCTGTTCTAGCAGTGAGCATCATGACCTGTTCTAGAGTGAGCATCAGACTGCTAGATGAGCATCATGACCTGTTCTAGAGTGAGCATCATGACCTGTTCTAGAGTGAGCATCATGACCTGTTCTAGTAGTGAGCATCATGACCTGTTCTAGCAGTGAGCATCATGACCTGTTCTAGCAGTGAGCATCATGACCTGTTCTAGCAGTGAGCATCATGACCTGTTCTAGCAGTGAGCATCATGACCTGTTCTAGCAGTGAGCATCATGACCTGTTCTAGCAGTGAGCATCATGACCTGTTCTAGCAGTGAGCATCATGACCTGTTCTAGCAGTGAGCATCATGACCTGTTTCTAGCAGTGGAGCATCATGACCTGTTCTAGCAGTGTGAGCAGCATCATGACCTGTTCTAGCAGTGAGCATCATGACCTGTTCTAGCAGTGAGCATCATGACCTGTTCTAGCAGTGAGCATCATGACCTGTTCTAGCAGTGAGCATCATGACCTGTTCTAGCAGTGAGCATCATGACCTGTTCTAGCAGTGAGCATCATGACCTGTTCTAGCAGTGAGCATCATGACCTGTTCTAGCAGTGAGCATCATGACCTGTTCTAGCAGTGAGCATCATGACCTGTTCTAGCAGTGAGCATCATGACCTGTTCTAGCAGTGAGCATCATGACCTGTTCTAGCAGTGAGCATCATGACCTGTTCTAGCAGTGAGCATCATGACCTGTTCTAGCAGTGAGCATCATGACCTGTTCTAGCAGTGAGCATCATGACCTGTTCTAGAGTGAGCATCATGACCTGTTCTAGCAGTGAGCATCATGACCTGTTCTAGCAGTGAGCATCATGACCTGTTCTAGCAGTGAGCATCATGACCTGTTCTAGCAGTGAGCATCATGACCTGTTCTAGCAGTGAGCATCATGACCTGTTCTAGCAGTGAGCATCATGACCTGTTCTAGCAGTGAGCATCATGACCTGTTCTAGCAGGCTGAGCAGCATCATGACCTGTTCTAGCAGTGAGCTCATGACCTGTTCTAGCAGTGAGCATCTGACCTGTTCTAGCAGTGAGCATCATGACCTGCTTAGAGTGAGCATCATGACCTGTTCTAGCAGTGAGCATCATGACCTGTTCTAGCAGTGAGCATCATGACCTGTTCTAGCAGTGAGCATCATGACCTGTTCTAGCAGTGAGCATCATGACCTGTTCTAGCAGTGAGCATCATGACCTGTTCTAGCAGTGAGCATCATGACCTGTTCTAGCAGTGAGCATCATGACCTGTTCTAGCAGTGAGCATCATGACCTGTTCTAGTAGTGAGCATCATGACCTGTTCTAGCAGTGAGCATCATGCCTGTTCTAGAGTGAGCATCATGACCTGTTCTAGCAGTGAGCATCATGACCTGTTCTAGAGTGAGCATCATGACCTGTTCTAGTCGAGCATCATGACCTGTTCTAGCAGTGAGCATCATGACCTGTTCTAGAGTGAGCATCATGACCTGTTCTAGCAGTAGCATCATGACCTGTTCTAGCAGTGAGCATCATGACCTGTTCTAGCAGTGAGCATCATGACCTGTTCTAGCAGTGAGCATCATGACCTGTTCTAGCAGTGAGCATCATGACCTGTTCTAGCAGTGAGCATCATGACCTGTTCTAGCAGTGAGCATCATGACCTGTTCTAGCAGTGAGCATCATGACCTGTTCTAGCAGTGAGCATCATGACCTGTTCTAGCAGTGAGCATCATGACCTGTTCTAGCAGTGAGCATCATGACCTGTTCTAGCAGTGAGCATCATGACCTGTTCTAGCAGTGAGCATCATGACCTGTTCTAGC
Source organism: Cherax quadricarinatus (assembly GCF_026875155.1). Lineage (NCBI taxonomy): Eukaryota > Metazoa > Arthropoda > Malacostraca > Decapoda > Parastacidae > Cherax > Cherax quadricarinatus. The sequence continues at coordinate 12,615,542 of NC_069466.1, forward strand.
AGTGAGCATCATGACCTGTTCTAGCAGTGAGCGTCATGACCTGTTCTAGCAGTGAGCATCATGACCTGTTCTAGCAGTGAGCATCATGACCTGCTCTAGTAGTGAGCATCATGACCTGTTCTAGCAGTGAGCATCATGACCTGTTCTAGCAGTGAGCATCATGACCTGTTCTAGCAGTGAGCATCATGACCTGTTCTAGCAGTGAGCATCATGACCTGTTCTAGCAGTGAGCATCATGACCTGTTCTAGCAGTGAGCATCATGACCTGTTCTAGCAGTGAGCATCATGACCTGTTCTAGCAGTGAGCATCATGACCTGTTCTAGCAGTGAGCATCATGACCTGTTCTAGTAGTGAGCATCACGGGTCCTACTGAAAGTGAGTTAGCTCACTTTCAATATTAAGGATCATCACATAGTAATGTTATAATTTTTTGTTCTTTGATGCTTTCAACGTCACAGTATAAAGGACGTTATAAAATATCTTTATAGGAGACATTATTACATAGGCTCTTGGAATTTTTTTTTTTTGTGTATCGTTCGTTGGTGATACGTAAAAATGGACAGTTTTATTGCATTTTCAATGGTGCGTTTTTCGCTGAGTGTAATGAGACCCACACATGAGTTTTGAAGAATAACCATAATGGGTTTCTAATACCGTGGAGTGTGAGAAGCCAGCGATCCTCAGACAACACTTTTCTCGAATTAAAACTATCTCTATCATATGAACTATACTATCATCAAGAAGATTTAATTTCCTTAGTTTGTCTTGTGTAAATTGCTTATATACTAAATCCAGAAGCATTATTTGGTGTCACTGAGGTTGGTTAAGTCTCCGTGAACATTAAAATGGTATAAAATACCGACAGGTTGTTTAGGTAAGACACATATGCAACAGTTAGGTATCTTTATTATGAAACGTTTCGCCTACACAGTAGGCTTCTTCAGTCAAGTACAGAAAAGTTGATAGAAGCAGAAGATACTTGAAGACGATGTAATCAGTCCATCACCCTTAAAGTTTTGAGGTGGTCAGTCCCTCAGTCTGGAGAAGAGCATTGTTCCATAGTATGAAACAATATGGAGATGAAGTGACAGAATGGAGCTTTTTATAGCGCCAAGAGGTGAGACGTAGGCCACTAGGAGAGGTAAGAACTCAGATGTTGATAGGTCAGGTCCCTCTCAAATCCAGCCGCTCTCACTAGTGGAAGTTGTCGAAGTTGATTGCAGGTCTGTACCAAGATACCCTTGTGTTGCAGTGTCTGACAGATTGAACATTAAAATGGTATAAAATACCGACAGGTTGTTTAGGTAAGACACATATGCAACAGTTAGTTATCTTTATTATGAAACGTTTCGCCTACACAGTAGGCTTCTTCAGTCAAGTACAGAAAAGTTGATAGAAGCAGAAGATACTTGAAGACGATGTAATCAGTCCATCACCCTTAAAGCTCCATTCTGTCACTTCATCTCCATATTGTTTCATACTATGGAACAATGCTCTTCTCCAGACTGAGGGACTGACCACCTCAAAACTTTAAGGGTGATGGACTGATTACATCGTCTTCAAGTATCTTCTGCTTCTATCAACTTTTCTGTACTTGACTGAAGAAGCCTACTGTGTAGGCGAAACGTTTCATAATAAAGATACCTAACTGTTGCATATGTGTCTTACCTAAACAATAAGTCTCCGTGACTTCTGTCGGAGCTGAATATTTACACGTTTTAACTCTCAACAAATGTTTGCAGTCCTTGTTATTTTGAAACAAGTGCCTTTACCAGGAACTAACGTTGACATTTACGACAGAAGTGATGTAGAAAAATTCCATTTTGTTTGTGACAAAGACATTTTTCTTATATTCAAATGTTGCTTGAAGATAAGAAAAATGTTTTATCAAAAGAATTATAAAACGTGCTTTTATTGATAATTTTTGCACGCACAATTGAATTTTTTTTTTTTTAAGTTTATTAGAATGTGTTTTATGATACGAAGAACGAATGTTCTGATTTTTTAAACAGTTTATTGAGAGTTAAGACACTTGTGCAACATCTGGTTATCTTTATTGTAAACGTTTCGCCATCCAGTGGCTTTATCAATACAGATTCTTGGACATAATTACAAAACAGAAGGACTATATACAAAAGATGAGGTAATCAGTCCCTCAGCCTTGGAGGTGGTGTTTACAGCACCGTGGTTGTAGAGATTCTGGAGCACAGGTAAGGACGCGGTGAGCGACTACCCCTTGTTCACTTAAAATCCAAAAGACGATCTGCGGTCTGATTACATCGATAACGGCCCCATGCAGTACATTTCAAATGCACTGCATGGGCACATGCAGGAGACCACCAAGGCACGCATGTCTGAGAATGCCTGTCTGAGGTTTGAGGAATAGAACGTGACACTGCAGTCAAAACTAAGGTCGAAAACTGATGCACCAGCTCATCAATAGAGGACGAGGAAGGCTCCCCAATTCGCTCGTCCAACCTGCCAACGCAGGCTACGAGGCGGTCGGGAATATGTAGTAGAAGTAAGAATAATAGGAAAGTGATCATTGTCATGCAAATCGGGAGAACAGACCAAGTGTAATCAAGGGCAATTGACGAAGAACAAATAGAAAGATGATAAATTAGACATGTGCAACATTTGGGTATTTTTAATGAGGAAACGTTTCGCCACACAGTGGCTTCATCAGCCCATACAAAGGAGAATGGTGAAGAACAGGAGGAGTTTGAGGTAATCAGTCCCTCAGCCTTGAGTCGATGTGATCAGTCCATCACTCTTGAAAAGAATACAGCATATGTGCGAAGAAGTTATGCAGAAGCCGTAGGTGGTATCATATTTGACGATTGTGGAAGTAGGTCGTGCCCAAGGGTTAGGAAAGTTGAAGAATTCCCTGTATTAAGATCCCAAGATGTTGCTGTGTCAGACAGGAATGTTCCTGAAGGGGCATAAGGAGGGGCATAAGGAGATACACAGGTGTCCATCAAGGGTTTCGTCTCCGCAATACAGTTGATGATAGCATCAAGTGTTTCAGCGGACAAGGAAGATGCCGATACCATGACTTCAGAGACAGGTGAGGTTGAGCAAGAAGAGATCGGGGAGACAATGGATGGAACCAAAGAGGTCTGAGAGGAGGAGTATGAACCTGGAGAGATGTGCAGGCGGGGACAGAAGAGTCCCACAGTGGAACAGGAGAGGAAGGAGGCTGAAGGGAGACTGGGGAAGAAGCTTGGGGGGACACGAGAAGAGGGGACCACATGAGGGGGTTGTACCTCCACTTTCGTGTGAGAGTTAGAAAGGGGGTGAGAATTAGGCACCAAGGCCGAAAAGGAGAACTGTTGGGGAATTGTAAGCACTGGAGGAATGCGAAGGGACCTGGGCTTAGGAGGCAGGTTCAACTTCGCAGGTGATAGGCCTGAAGGTGCAGATGTGTGAGGCCTCGCAGACTGAGAAACTAGTGGGCGAGAAGATGAAGAGGTAGAGGTAGAAAGAGGTAACGAGGTGGGGATTTCAGATGGTAAAACCGCAAAAGAATTAGAGACGGGGGGTGACCCTGGAAGACATGGCACCAGTGGAGCTGGTAGGCGGGGGGGGGGGGGGCGTAAAGGTTGGAGATCTCCTAGCTACTCGAGAATAAGGAACACGAGGAAGATTCACTTGAAGGAGGAGCCAAGAGACAGCCATAGCATAAGACCTTCACTCTCCTTAAGACAACGGATTTCTCGTTCATTAAGATAGACCTGACATTGGCGAGAAAAAGAAGGATGAGGTTTATGGCAATTAATAACAAAAAAAAGGCACGATACCGTGACTGGAACGATACACAAATAACCTGTGCATAGAAGAGAGGAGCTTACGACGACGTTTCGGTCCAACTTGGACCATTTACAAAGGTCCAAGTCGGACCGAAACGTCGTCGTAAGCTCCTCTCTTCTATGTGCGGGTTATTTGTGTTTCATTGCAATTAAGAAAAATATGGGGAAAACTGCAAGATGTATCAGCATGATCCACAGCACTGCGGACCGGGCAGTCTGCTGCAGATGTGCAGTATTTAGCGAGGTGTCCAAAGTGTCAGCAATTTCGACACTGTTGGGGTGTAGGGAAGACTTTACAACCCCCTAGGCGATGGCCTGCTATATGAACGGAGGACGGGTGTTCACGGCAATCAAAAGTCAAGTGGGCAGGACATATTCATCCACTTTGAGAATTGGATGGTCCTGAAGAGCTAATTGCTCCAAAATATCGTTACCGTAAGACAGAAAACCACGCTGTAAAATGGTACATGGTAAACACCGTATCATTGCAAGAACTGAGAGTAGCGTGCTTATGAACTGTGATAGGAACGTTATAAATGGAAGATGGGAAAGATCATGAGCTTGTTCTGCATTATGAACTGTAATGATGCGCCCTCTTCGAAGAGCATGAAAGGATATGTTTTGGCCAAAGTGTTGTAAAAAAGCTTTACCAATATTATGGTTTGAAAGATAATCAGTTGGAGATGTCGGTTGTAGGGAAAAGAATTTAGTCCACTGCATACTTGTAAATACGGCGCGTAAAGGAAATGGGTGTCGCATAGGTCGTTTCTGGATGGAATGAGCAGACACTGAAGAACTGTGGTCAACAAAGGATCTGGAACGTTTAGGCGTAGTTTTGCGGGCAGCCTGACCGGAGGTAGGTGGGCTATCCAAAATTTGTCACATCATATTCAGGGAAGCTGGACGAATAAAGGCATGCAAGAGCCAGAGGCACTAGAAGAAATGGGTGGAGCCTTAGCACCTAGAGCAGGTTATGAAGCAACACCAGCAGAAGGTACAGGGGTATGGGAAAAGTCTGGAGAATGGTCCAATAATTAAGCCAGGTCAGAACAGGATATGGTAGCAAAAAGGGGCCTGGGAGGAGGAAGGTTATCATGGAACGAAGACTCCCTGATGGTGGTACTTCTTTCTTATTATTATTTTAAGGAAAGAAGGAAAGAAAAAAGAGGGACAGCAGAGGGACAGTCACTAGAAGGCATGAAAGGGCTGTAAATTCCCCTTCTCATCCGAGAGGACCTTGAGACCGCCAGCAGTACAGATACAGCATGGAGCCCATGCATACCTTACCCTTCACGCCAGTAAACTAGGGCTCCGGGATAGCAACCTCACATCTACTGAGCCACTTCGGCTAGACAAAAGAGAGGGCAGTCAGAAACCCGCCACAAAGCATACCTCCATCGGCTGCCACCTCCCAAAACTGACAGGCAGCCTCTGGAGATACACCCATCACTTGCAAGACACCCTACCCCACCTCTCGGAAATTCGGGAAGGGAGCAGGGCACCTCCAGATAATCCAGATTCCAGGGCAAACTACACAACACCCGAGGAACCTCACGGATTGGGATAAACTCCGGCACACTTCCCCCCTACCTAGAAACCATAATGCCAGAGAGGAGGATCCCAGAGGCAACAAACGTGATGGGGAAAAGGAAGGGTTGGGAGGGGGCAGGAAAGAGAAAAGGGGGCATGGGGAGGATGGGATAAGGAAGAGAGGACTGGGGGGTAATTAGGTTCGGTCTGAGGAATGAGACCAAAAGGTCTAATTCCTCCGACCAAGAGCCTCTTCACAACGTCAAGGAGCCTCCCTTGAAGAGGGTAATGATGACAAGCCTCAATAATGAAGACAAAAATAATAAAGTCTTAAGAAAATTTAAATCTGGATATGTAACTGTTGAGTAAATTTATTATAAACTGATTACATCAGGCTGGAAATCTGTTATACCGTTTACCATGAGTAAACAGATATCTGTATGTTCAATTACTTTTTTTAACTTTCTTCTTCCTATGTTATTTCCTGTAACTGTTGATAAATGCAGAGTTAAACTCTAAAGATACTCGTAATATTTTTTTGTTTGATTGGCGTGCATTAGTAATGCCTTTATTTGAACATTAAAATGGTATAAAATACCGACAGGTTGTTAGGTAAGACACATATGCAACAGTTAGGTATCTTTATTTCGAAACGTTTCGCCTACACAGTAGGCTTCTTCAGTCGAGTACAGAAAAGTTGAACAGAGCAGGAGATACTTGAAGACGATGTAATCAGTCCATCACCCTTAAAGTTTTGAGGTGGTCAGTCCCTCAGTCTGGAGAAGAGCATTGTTCCATAGTATGAAACAATATTGTTTCATACTATGGAACAGTGCTTTTCTCCAGACTGAGGGACTGACCACCTCAAAACTTTAAGGGTGATGGACTGATTACATCGTCTTCAAGTATCTTCTGCTTCTATCAACTTTTCTGTACTCGATTGAAGAAGCCTACTGTGTAGGCGAAACGTTTCGAAATAAAGATACCTAACTGTTGCATATGTGTCTTACCTAACAATGCCTTTATTTGCTGACATACTGCTAATGGAGGATAAATATATGTAGAGAGGTTTTATTTCAAGATATTAATCATATTGAAAGATTTAATAAACATGTACTTCATAAATTGTTAGCAATGTTTAGGTGTCCCTGAAGGGGAGCTTTTAAGTGACCGACACAATTTTTTTATCCAACTTTTCGATTTTCTCTCTCATAACTTGAGAACGTCTCATCCCATTGGCTTCAAATTTTCAATGCGTGAGTGTGGTAACAGGGATCAGGTTCTTGGAACAATTGGCAAGTCAAGTGCCCTATAACCAAAGTTGTTGGAACCATTCCCAGCATCATGCAATGGTTCCATTAATTTCTCACATCCTCAGCAGCATAGCATCAAACGATTAAGAGAAAAAGGTACCTCCTAATTTTAGAGCAACACATAGTGAAATACAAATGTATAGGAGCAGATTTGACCATTTTGTGAAAAAAAGTTTGAATTATATATTCCTGTTAAATTACTTTGAATAAATTTCAGTTGACTTCTTCTGAACAGCTACAGTATTTAACAGCAGTGACATCTTTCAGCCAGGATAGTAGTTACTAACTTTGTTTTATGTTGCAAATATGTCAACATGCTGAAATAGTTAAAAAAAAAGGGAATCATTGGAATCTGGGCCATAACTGGAGAATGCTTCTTCCGACTGACTTCAAATTTTCACAACTTAATGTGATTTCCTGAGTGCATGGTTCCGTCTTGCTACTGGCTGATATAATTTCCAATTTGCCAATTTTATTGAATAATTAATCGTATTGTTTTTAAATTCAGTAACTAAAGAATGTTTCTTCTGATAGGCTTTAACATATTATTGGTGATGCATTCATTGAGATGATAATCCGAGTTTTTTCTGAAACTGATAAAAAAATTGAAATCTTTGACTTCAGATTAATTACTTGAGAATGCCTTTTCGGATCGGCTTTAAACTTTCATCACTGGTTGGCTTTGTTAATTAAAACAAAGTTTGATGCTCACCTTGAGCTGAATCAATTTAAATTTAGCACTTTCATTAAATAAACTGCAACTGTAAGTAAAGAATGCCATTTATTATCGGCTTCAAACCCTAAACTTTGATGTTTGTTAATTAGAGACATTTTTGTGTCAATTTGGGTCTATTTGGGTGCCAATTTACCATTTTTAAGCCAGTTTTTTTTTTTAAATTTGGATTTTTTTGAAAAATATCATGTACGATTACAGAGAATTTTAAATAAGATTTAAATGAGGAATGAGAAACTGGAAACAGACTACTTTTTAAATTTGATAAAGACTGAATTTCAGGTTGTCAAGGAACTGGTCCTTCTAAGATAAGAGTTTGCTTTAGTGTCAAAGTTAGAGTTTTAAGGAAGGTTTGAATGGGATTTGAGCTTTCTAAGTCCTAATTTTCCCTTTTTATTGAAAGAATGGAAACATTAGTTACCATATGATTCCTTAAGGAGGCCTATTCTGATTCACTTCAGATTTTTAATGCCGATATTTAAATGCATTAAAACTTAAGCCGCGCTCTGAATTATTCAAGTCGCATGCATTGAGATACGTGGGACTGAGGTTATGCAATATGGAGATACCTTTCTCTGATTGTGGAGAGACCTTCCACCCCCATTTATACTGGATATGCCGTCTTAGACATCTTATCCTGATCTAAATACCAAAAGCACCTCAGGAAACTCTCCTCAGTCCTCCAAATTTGCAGTTTCGATAGCTTCTCTCCATCTTCCAACATCCATGTTCCGAATGCTCTTCGTAATATTCAAATCACACATTGTCTTCAAACACGATATCTCAATTGGTACTTTCGCCTTTCTTTGCCTACATGGACGACGTTCCTTGTCTCCTCGGAAGCTTCAATGCATCATCCACAAATTCTCCTTCTATATTATGGTTCACCTCATCTAACGTGGACCCATTTTCCTACTAGTTCATTCCCAGATATTTGAACATTTACTTCCTCAATATTTCCTTCCTATAATCTGATATCCATTCCTTCAGTGACTAGACTTTTTGATACTCTCGTCACCTTGCTATTTCTTATATTTATATTTAATTTTAATCTTTTGTATACTCTGCCAGATTCCTCACCAACCCTTCGCAATTTCTTTTTAGAATCTCCCATAAGAACCATGTCATCGGCAAAGAAAGTAACTGTGACATATCCCACTTTGTATCAAATTCTAACCTCGCCCCAGCACACGTTCACTTTTTTTACAACCTCATCTATAAATATGTTAGACAACAACAGTGACATCACACATTCCTATCTAAATCCAACTTTTAATTGAAAATATTATTTCTCTTCCATCCATATCCTAACCAAAACCTCACTATCCACATAGACTCTTTTTAATACTCTTAGTAACCTACCACCTATTCCATACATTTGCAACATCTGCCAGATTGTTCCCCAGTCCACCCTAGAATATGATTTTTCTAAATCCATAAATGCAACAAAAAGTATTGTTCACTTAAACGTTTCATTGTAGACACTTGGTCTACACATCATCTATCCTTTTTTAAAACCTCATTGTTCCTCTGCAATCCTACTTTTTGTTTCATATTTCATTATCTCAATATTAACTATTCCAAACACTTTACCAGGCATACTCATCAGGCTTATTTTCCAATATTTTTTTTTTTACTCTCTCTTTTATCCACCTTTTCTTTTTACGGAGGAATTATGCATGCTCCCTGCCAATCCCTAAGTACCCTCCCCATATTCTTTTGCATTGCAAATATTGAAGAAATACACCAACCACTTGAGAACTCTATCTCCACCTGCTTATAAAATTTCTGTCTCGTTTCCATCTATCCCAGCTGCTACACCACCTTTTATCTGTCACGCACTTCCCCACACTCACATATGACTTTTCTCCCTTCAAGATGTTATGACTCCCTATTTAATGCATGATATCACTGTATCCTATCATTCATTAACATTTATCGGCTTCTCAAACCATTCCTTTCATCTTTCCATTACCTCCACCTTCCGATATTTATAACTGCTAAATCCATTTGTTCCCCCAGGCTTTCTCAACTTATTAATCTCACTCCGAAACCAATTCTTATCCTCAGCAAAATGTTTTTTTAAAAGATCATCCACTCTCTCACTGTCTCTCCTTTCATATTCCCTCGCCATTCTCTCAATCTTTATTGCATTCTCATACGATAACTTATCTTTTTTACTTCATCATTCAGTTCTGTCTTATCCACCGATTCCATTATCCTTGTACACCATCTGCCTCTTACTCTCGCTGTACTTACAACTAAATAATGATCTGATACATATTTCGACCCTCTAAAAATATTTACATCTGTAAATCTACCCATGAACCGCTTATAAACATTCCGGTAGTCTAACAAACTCCTATCATGTCTCGTGTACCTATTTATCCTCTTTTTTATAAAAATAAGTATTACCTATTACCAACCCCTTTTTCCATTCTTCGTTCGAGTAAAAGCCACCTCTGTCATTAAGCCATGACACTCCAACCTTACCTATTATCCACTCTACAGCAGTAATTTAAATTTAAATACCTATAACCCTTGTTTTTTTAGCTCTAGCTCTCTAAAATAGGCCTTGATTCCACCCATTTACTTTTCCTCGCTATTGAAATTCTCCCATTTATTATTATTAATTATTATTATTATTATTATTATTATTATTATATTTAAGGAGAGTCGCTAAATCTGTAGGGGGTCATAAGGGAAGAGGGATACGTTCCATTCCTTAGATCAAGAGTCCCTCACCAGCATAAAGGAAACTTCTTTGAGAAGCAGTAAATATCGAGGGGAAAACATAAGGGTGTGACTCATTGCCAACACCACACGACGAAAAGAGGTTGTCACTCTGTGTCACCACAGTACGTTATAGAGAGGTAGTGACTGCGGGCCAACACTACACGTCAAGTGAGGTAGTGACTCTGAACCAACACTACACGTCAAGTGAGGTAGTGGCTGGATCAACACTACACGTCAAGTGAGGTAGTGACTCCAGACCAAAACTACACGTCAAGTGAGGTAGTGACTCCAGACCAACACTACACATCAAGTGAGACTGTAGCTATGTTAACACTGCATGTTGCGGGAAGGTTATGGCTGTGTACCGACACTTCACGTAAGTGTGGAGTGCACGTTACAATAGGTGAGTCAAGGTGTGTTGTGGTGATCTTTACTCGTGGATCTCTGGTTTCTCTCACAGCGCTTCGTATTATTCCTAAAATTTTTGCACTAAACATCTCACTGAAAGCAATAACGGAGAAGCAATTAAAATAATGATATAATGTTTGAGCACAGAATATTAAAAAAAAAAACACAGGAAATACATATACACTAAAAGGTAATTTCAATATGAATATGTTAATATTTTGGATATAATGAAACTCCCAGTATCTTGAGTTATGGTGTTGTTATGAACCCCACCCGTGGTATGGCTTGTTTGCAATCGTGTCATTACGATTTCGTGAGTCAACAGTGAATGAATGATGACTCTAAATACCATCTGTTGCAATTATCGGAGATGGAGATTAGTAAGACCATCAAAAAGGAATTAATCACAACGCTCCTGTTAGTGCGAGTGCTCTTGGTGCGAGAAGAAATGCAATAAGTCATCTTTGTTGGACGGTCATCTGTAGACTTCGAATTCCAATTTGCTGTTATTTTTAGAGTAGGACGTCTAGAAAAGGAAGGTAACTATTATATTTCTCTTCCATGATCAACTTAATGGAAGGTTCTACGGAATTTATATTTATAAATATTTCAGAGAACCGACACATGTGCAACACTTGGGTCTCTTTATTGAGGAAATGTTTCGCCACACAGTGGCTTCATCAGTCCTAAACAAAGAAGAATGGTGAAGATCAGAAGGAGTTTGAGGTAATCAGTCCATCAGTCTTGAAAAGAATCTGTTCAAGACTGTTAGACTGATTACAACGGCTCCAGGCTGAGAGACTGATTACCTCAAACTCCTTCTGATCTTAACATTCAGCTTTGTTCAGGACCGATGAAGCCACTGCGTGTAGAAACGTTTCCTCAATAAAAAGACCCAAGTGTTGTACATGTGTCTCATTCGGAATTTATGTTGTTTATTAAACGAGTTATGTAGTATTGACGTGTCTTGGGGCGATGACCAAGATATCATCAACCTGCCTTGAGGATATATCACTAGTCTGTATGTATGGTTTCAATCTCTTCTTCTCCGGGTACTCCATGTATGAACTGGCGACCACAGAGCTAAGTGAGGAGTGTATGGCCATGTTTCATGACTATTATTATAAATCAGTACCAAACAAAAAAACAATTAAAATTTTTCAACTTGTGGGTAGTGTATACCGTTCATGTACTACTCCAACAATGCCTGCGTACAACACCGGAATTCTGCCAACCACCTGATGAAATTCAGCGACACCGACCTAGTGATTAAAGAACCCAATTTCCTTAGACGTATTTACCTTGAATCAGTATTAATCACTGTTTCTAACACAAATGAATAAAGGCAGCTTTATCTCTGAATTATTAGCAAGAATTCTCAGGTTAGGTTAGGTAAGGTTCGTCAGGAAACAGGACAAATGTTTCCTGACGCGGGTCTTAGTCAGATGATGACCCGCCTTTGGAGCTTTTGGTCATCTGACCGAAGCCTTCCGCTGGCTTACCGGTCCACCCCTTTAAAAATTATGGTCATTTATAACCATTGTTAATTCTCAAGACAATAAATCCCTTGTTACGCTTTTCCTGAGTAACGTAAATAAATGTCCTGGCTCTTGGGGGGATAACAACCCGCCTAGTCTATGGGCATTTAAAACATTAAACCACTTAAACCAACCAAGGGCCAAGCTTGTTCCTTCACATAAATTATGAAGCGTTAATTAAATGGTCAGTACTGATGTTCATTAAAGGAAAGGCACAAAAACTAAATATATATATAAATATAACTATATTAATAGTGAACTAACAAATACAACGTACAACCTACCCACTACATACAAAAATCACCATACATTAGTACACCTTTACCAAGTACTCGCAATAGCTCATTAGCACACTGCTACTAGTGGTTAAAAAAACATTTATAAACATGGAGGCTCCATGCCCCCCTCCCTTCTGCCGGTCTGTTAACCTGCAGGAAAAACACTCCACGTCGTCGTAAGCTCCTCTCTTCTATGTGCGGATTATTTGTGTATTGTTCCAGTCACGGTATTGTACCATTGTTATTCACTACACAAGTCCCTGCACACTAGGGCCTTACAGGTAAACATAAGAACACCAAAACCAATAAAATAATCTATGGCCTAAACTACCCAAAATCACCCCAATCCCCTTATACAAACACCAAATCATGACATCTTATGACCTCTTGCTCCTGTCATCGCTCTCCTCCTAACTAATAAACACACCTCACCTGCTTCTGTTCTGTCCTGACTGCTCTTCAGGACTTACACGCCTCCGGTTTTAGAACAAATCCCGTAAACTGACATGATATATAGAGCGCTTTTTAGAAATATTCAATAATATACTGAGTAATACCCCGCAATCACATATGTGGAGAAAATTTCTCAGTTGCCACTACTACCACAAGTATTACAGCTACTACCACAAACAAGTACTACTACTAATACTACAACTAACACAAGTACTACTACTACTACTACTACCTTTGCACCTCACTCTGTACCTCTATATATACCTTCTGTGTCCGTGTATTGTTTGTAACAGCTTGACAAAGCTCCTGGAGAGCGAAACGTTGCCACAATAAAATGTCACATTAGTTGCACTTATCCTATTACCTAACATTTTGTCGGTAATTATACCAATATTATTACTGGAATGTATCACTGACAGTGTAATTAGTAAATTATATTTATCAAGGAATATGTCTTCATAAGTATTAACTGTTGTATATACATAACTACAAAGTTTATCATTTTTCTCCATATTACCACACTTATGAGACCCACGAAAAAACATTTAATAACAACAGCAGATTTTTCTTGTTTCCTGTATATCGTCCCGGATAAGACAGGTGATCTGCCAGTAGTTTAGAGTCAACTACCTTTAAAGGTAAATAGATTTATTTATCATCTTTAACGTTTTGTTCTGTGTGCGACAAAGGAATCAACATATAAACCATACCACGGGTAGGGTTTTAACCCGCGGTCAAAGAGTCTCCAGACCGTCGCGTGAGTCAAATAAACCTATAGACAGATGCAGGAGCAAGAATTGATAAATTTATCTACAGGAGCAAAAATTGAGTGTATATTCCGACCTCCATCTGAGAAATATTTAGTTGTATGGGCTTTTTGGGAAATTAGTGAACTATGATAGAATAGAAGTGGGCAGAACGAATTCTCAGTTTAGTCATATTGTTAGGGAAACCAGTTATAGGCAGAAAGAAGGAGAGTTATTGGTGAATATTGGAAAGCCAGTGGCACTAGGTGATAAGGACACTAATAGAGATAATGAACATAAGAATATAAGAAAGAAGGAACACTGAAACAGGCCTACTGACCCATGCGAAACAGGTACATGTCCTCTCCCCCCCAATTAGCCTAATAACCCACCTACTCAGGTCATTTCCACTCAAGGAAGGAGCACAGCACCAGACCCAGCAGCACAAGCTAGTCAGGTCCAACTCACACCCACTCATGTATTTATCTAACCTATTTTTAAAACTAAACAACGTTTTAGCCTCTATAACTGTACTCGAGAGTTTGTTCCACTCATCCACAACTCTATTACCAAAACCAGTGCTTTCCTATATCCTTCCTGAATCTGAATTTTTCCAACTTGAAACCATTGCTGCGAGTCCTGTCTTGGCTGGAAATTTTCAGCATGCTATTAACATCCCCTTTATTTATTCCTGTTTTCCATTTATACACCTCGATCATATATATCCCCCCATTTCTACGCCTTTCGAGAGAGTGCAGATTCAGGGCCCTCAGTCTATCCTCATAGGGAAGATTTCTGATACATGGGATCAACTTTGTCATCCTCCTCTTTACGTTTCCCATTGGTTTAGAAAGACACGTAAGCAAACACTATGACATATTTATTAGAAAACGTTTCGGTCCTGGGACCTTGATCACTTCTAACATACAGAGGTAGAAAGACATTATATATAGCCGGAGAGTGAGGTGTGAGTGGCGCATAGTGACCTGAAGAATGCCATGTTGGGTTGAGGACAGGTAGACGATGAGATCATGTGACTTCTGTGTTGTTGGGTTGGTGGTGCTTAGCCTGCTTAAGTATCATGTGTGGTAAATGTTTTTGAAATTTTGTGGTTTCCAGTGTTACGTTCTATTGTGTCGGTGACGGCGATTAGTGAGGCTTTTAGGCACCGTCGGCGTCCGAGGTCTGGTTCGGTGAGAACGAGTTGTGCCTCATTCCAGTTCATCAAATGCCCCTTGGAGTCTCTGTGGAGGACACAGGCGCACCTTAAATCGTCTCTGTTACAGGCACTTCGATGCTCGTTCAGGCGGACTGCAAGATCTCTGCCTGTCTCGCCTACATATTTCTTGGGACAGAATCCACAGGGGATGGTGTAGACGCCTGCTGTAGAAGTTAGAGGTGTGAGGCTGCGTTTCGTAGTGAAGTCTTTGATAGAAGATGTGTTTATGGTGAAAACGTTGATGTTACTCATAGCAAGTGCCCGGCGAGTATTCGTGGCAACATCACCACATAGGGCACTGTGAAATGCTTAGAGGGCTGTTCCATGGGCGGTTTGTTGAGGATAGCTTCTGCCTTGAGTCTGCAATCTCGGATGAAGAAAGATGGAAACTGAAGACGTGTAAAAGCTTGCCTTATGTAAATACATTCTTCTTCTAGAAAACAAGGGCTGGAGATGCGAAGAGCTCTCAAGAAGAAGCTAATGAGGACTCCTCTTTTAGTGCGGGTGTCTTGGTGTGAATAAAAATATATAAGATCGTCCTTGTTGGCAGGTTTTCTATACACTTTGAAGAGAAGTTTGTCACTGTCGGGAGATCTGCACAGGAGAAAGTCCAGGAAAGGAAGTTTGCCAGCGTTTTCGAGTTCAAGTGTAAACTTTATTGATGGTTCGGCTTGCATTGATCTTGTCGAGAAGGGCCTGGATATTGAGACGTCTCGGATAGAAAACCAATATATCAACGTATCTTAGCCAGGTAACGGTGTTGGGAATGAGGCTGCTGAATTTCTCTGTCTCTAGGTTTTCCATGAAGAGGTTGGCAAGCACAGCACTGAGCGGGCTGCCCATTGCCATCCCAAAGCACTGTTTGTAACAGTTGTCCTGATACTTGAAGTTGAAATTAACACAGAGATCCACTAGACTGATTAAATCTAGAAGAGGTAAAGCGAGGTCGTGGTTGTCAGTGAGCTTCTGTCTCAGAATGTTTATGGCAGCGTTAGTAGGAACGTTGGTAAAGAGAGCTGTGACATCGAAGGAAGCCATGCTTTTGTTAACATTCAGGCTGGAAATTCGAGAGAGAAGGTCACCTGAGTGTTTGAGGTGGGCTTGACTGATGGTGCCCAGAAGATCTGAAAGGTATTTGGCAAGGTGGCCGGCTAGTCTGTGTGGTGCGCTCCCTATGCCCGAAGTGATAGGCCGTAGTGGGATGCTAGGCTTGTGTGTCTTAGGAAGGCCATACAGGCGTGCTGGTTTCGGTTGACCTGGTAAAAGTTTAAGTAGTTTTTTGCCTTGTTCTGATTTTCGTAAGATGCTACGAGCCTTTTGAATTAAAGTCTGGGTACTTTGAAGTAGCACTGATTCTGATACAGGCTGATATGTGTTGGCATCATTGAGAAGATTTAAAACTTTATTGTTGTAGTCGACAGCGTCGAGTAACACCTTCCCTTCCCCTCTGTCGCGGTTGTAATGCGATATCTCGTTGTACCCAAGTCCCTAAGTGCTGGATGTATCTTCGGGGAAGACCGGCTTGAAGGCTCAGTAGCTAAGCATGATAATTCCTTGAACAAAACCTTTTTGAAACTCCAAAAACCCCCAAAAGGGTTTTCTTGGTTACCCATATCCACCAGATTATGTTTTTGTTGATGCTGGTAGTAACTTGAGCCCTAGGTGAGGGCTTCTGTCTCGGTGACGGGGAGTGTTAGGGAAAGTTATTTATGATTTGGGCGTCCCCATTTTGCTCCCTTTGCGTGTGAGCGGGTCTTTTGTTTTGTGATAGCTTCAATTTCTGTTGAATGTGGCAGTGGCAGTTTGGCTGAGAATATATTCTGCCGTTCTTCTATCAGGAGTAGGAAGTGAAGCACGAATCTGAGCGGCACGTAAAAGGCCTCCCTTTTGGGGCATGTCGCGTTCATCGGAGCTTTTCTAAGGTAGGCGTAAAAAAGCAGAAAAAAAGGGTGTTGGGTGTGGTGAGTTGTCGAGGAGTGGACCTGAGTACCACCATCTCAGCAAGGCAATCTTCTAGGAAGTTGTGTCGGTTACGAAGACTATAGTGTGTTGCAGTATCAGACAGGATGGTATAAACCTTGGTAACAAATACCGACAAGTTGGTTTAGAAAGACACGTAAGCAAACACTATGACATATTATTAGAAAATGTTTCGGTCCTGGGACCTTGATCACTTCTAACATACATGTATAATGTTCGCCAAGACCGTAGTCCTGGCACGGGTCTCAATCTTGCGATGACCCGTCTCTTCTAACATACAGAGGTAGAAAAACATTATATATAGGCGGAGAGTGAGGTGTGAGTGGTGCAAGGTGACCTGAAGAATGACATGTTGGAATGAGGACGGGTAAACGATGAGATTATATGACTCCTGTGTTGTTGGGTTGGTGGTGCTTAAGTATCATGTGTGCTAATGTTTTTGAAATTTTGTGGTTTCCAGTGTTACGTTCTGTTGTGTCGGTGACGGCGATTAGTGAGGCTTCTAGGCACCGTCGGCGTTTGAGGTCTGGTTTGGTGAGAACGAGTTGTGCACCACCAACCCAACAACACAGAAGTCACATGATCTCATCGTCTACCTGTTCTCATCCCAACATGACATTCTTCAGATCACCTTGCGTCACTCACACCTCACTCTCCGCCTATATATAATGTCTTTCTACCTCTGTATGTTAGAAGTGATCAAGGTCCCAGGACCGAAACGTTTTCTAATAAATATGTCATAGTGTTTGCTTACGTTTCTTTCTAAACCAACTTGTCGGTATTTATTACCAAGGTTTATACCATCCTGACATTGCATTTATATCCATTCTGTAATACGGTGACCAGAACTGTGCAGCATAATCTAAATGAGGCCTAATCAAGTATATACAGAGTTGAAGAACAACCTGAGGACTTCTATTATTTATACTTCTAGATATGAAGCCGAGGATTCTGTTAGCTTTATTGCGAACACTAATGCACTGTTGTCTTGGTTTTAGATTATTGCTAACCAGAACTCCTAAATCCTTTTCGCAATCAGTAGTATCAAGATCTACATCATTTAGTTTATATGTGGCATGGTTATTTACCTGTCCAACATTTAGAACTTTGCATTTGTCTATATTAAACTGCATCTGCCACTTCTCCGACCATTGCATCAGTCTATCCAAATCATCCTGGAGTGCTCTAGTGTCCTCATTAGAATGAATTGGCCGGCCTATTCCGGTGTCATCAACAAATTTGCTTATGTTGTTATTTATTCCCTCATCTATGTCGTTTATGTAAATTGTGAACAACAACGGGCCCACCACTGACCCCTGCAGAGCACCACTTGTGACGTGCCCCCATTCTGATTTCTCCCCATTTATGCAAACTTTCTGCTGCCTATTTGTCAGCCATGCCTCTACCCAGGAAAAAAATTCTCTTCCTATTCCGTGTGTCTAAAGTTTCCTCAATAGCCTCTGGTGTGGAACTCTATTGAAAGCCTTACTGAAGTCCATATACACAATATCATATTCATTACCATGATCTACCTCCTCAAACACCTTAGTGAAAAAAAGTTAGTATATTCGTAAGACAGGAACGCCCCTTTGTAAAACCGTGTTGAGATTCATTAATCAATTTATGCCTATCAAGATGGCTACGAATTGCTTCGGCAATTGATTCCATAAATTTTCCCACTATGGAGGTAAGGCTTATTGGTCTATAGTTCAAAGCTAAGGACCTGTAAATAGGTATAACATTTGCCATTTTCCACTTATCAGGTGCTATGCCAGTTTGTAGTGATATGTTGAAAAGATTAGCCAAAGGTATGCTAAGTTCCTCTTTATATTCCTTTAATACCCATGCAAACAGTTCATCAGGGCCTGGGGATTTTTTAGGTTTTAATTTCTCTGTTTGTCTGAGGACCATGTCACTAGTTACTGCAATCGTGCATAGTTTATCGTCCTGTTCTACATAATCTATTATTTCTGGAATTTCGCTAGTATTTTCCCGGGTATAAACTGAGAGGAAGTAAGTACTGAAAATTTCACACATATCCTTATCACTGTCAGTGATCTGACCAGAGTTACTCTTAAGTGGTCCTATCTTACTTCTGTATACCTGAAAGAACCCTTTTGGGTTAGTCTTCGAATCCCTTGCGACCTTAGCCTCATAATCCCTTTTTGCTTTTCTTATTCTTTTTTTTCTCTCGATATTTGAATATACTGATTTCTTAACTGCCCATCCCCTCATTTGATACCCCTATATATGCCTCTCTTTTGACCAATGAGATGTTTTAATCTCTTGTTCATCCATTTGGGATCATTTTTTCTAGATCTAATTTCCCTACTAGGAACAAAAGTTGTCTGGGCAGCTAGAACTATGCTCTGAAAAACGTCATATTGGCAGCCAAGATCACCTCCCTGACCCATAGTCAGGTCATCCCAATTTAGCCCACCAGGTAATTTCTCAGTCCCATGAAATCGGCCAAGCAGGACTGAGCAGGGAGGTAAAAGATAAGAGAGGGTTTCTAAACATATATAAATAGTCCCAGAAGCTTCAATGTTCAAACTCTCCAACACAAGCTCAACCAGGTCGAGCCCTCAATCCAGTTCACAGTAGAAGAAGTCGACAACGCTCTTCCTCTCCTTGATGTTCTTCTCTGCAAAGCTGACCATGAACTTCGTTTAAAGTCTATTGAAAACCTACCAACCAACACTACCTTCTCCACTTCTGCTCTCACCACGACACCACAAGGAAACCCACCAACTCTGCTGCCAAACACGTTTCCAACATGTTTTCCAGTTGTTAAATTAGACACATGTGCAACTCATTAAAGATACCCAAGAGTTGCACATGTGTCTAATTTAACAACATGCCGGTTCTTTGAACCATTCATCTACAATGTTTTCCAGTATCTCATTCCAAGTATCTACCTCCACAACCACTACCATACGTGGGCGAAATATCCAAAGACCTCCAAACACGTATTTCAGAACAACAGTACGCAGGCAGATCAGACGATATAAGGAACGCCTGCCTTCAACACCGAAATTTCCACACCCATTTAATCAACTAGAGACACGCAAGACTTATCGCTAGAGGAAACAATACTGCAGAATCCTGGAGGCATCACTTATCTGCATATCCAACAATTTCAACCAAAATAACGGCTTTTATAACAGCTGAACCCCTTGCATGCACACTCACCCATCCCGTGCAGGTCCCTATCAGATCCAGCCTACCCAGCACTGTCCACCTGACTCTCCATCCTATAAATACTCACCAACTATTCACCCAGAGCACTGCTTACTCACGATGCATTACTCTAACAGAGTAAAGATCAAACCAGCGAGTGGCACAACCAATGAGTCGTCCAAACTAGCACTTGCAGCTGTCGTTAGTGGCAGGCTGCAAGTCAAATGTAATGCGATTTTATCGCTCAAGGAGGCCTTTGTTGTCGTCTGTACAGACGACACAGAGGCTGAGAAACTACTTACCACTACTGCTACTACCACTCTACGAGACCAGGGATTTCTTGTCTTGACTTCCCCAGCACTGAGGGCCAGGAGAACTGTGTTCCTCAAGCGACTCGACAACCTTATCACTGTACAGGCCACTGAAGAAATCAAGTCATCTATCGAAGCAAAGAACCCTTGGGCCAAGGTGGACTTCATTACTAAAATACCCAATGCTTCATCCATGCTGAAGGTCACCTTCAGTGACGTCAACATGGCAGCCAGAGCTCTCGCTGAGGGCCTGGCTATTCACTACTCCCACATCAACCCAGCCTTCATCGAAGCAGAGAAATTCCAACATATCTCACAGTGCTATAATTGTTACTCATACTTACACACCACAAATGATTATCCTACCAAGGACAAGAAGTTCTGCTCCATCTGTGGCAGTGAGGGTCATGACTTCAAGAATTGCACTACTGCTTCACCACCTAAATGCTTGAACTGCAAGAATGACCACCATACTCTTGCTGCCAGGTGCCCTACAAAAGAAACCCAACCCACAAGCAACCACATATTCTGCTATCGCCAAGCTTCAAGCAGACACTACCAAGATACTACAAGCCACGCAAGCTGCTCCCACCACTTCCCTGCCAGCACCTACTGCCGACTCCACCAAGATTCTTTAATGCATTATGTATGCTCATGTACAGAATGCAACTGAGCCTGGTTCCTTCAACACCACCATCAATGAACTTTTCAAACTAAATAATATGCCTGGCCTCACTTTCCCTGCATCACCACCTTCCATTGAGATCCTAAAATCTACTGCAAATATTACCAGCATCACCGCTGCTCCACCGCTGTCACAACCTCCACTAGACACAGAGATGGACCAATCAGAGACCACTGAGACGTAGGCAAACCCCACCAATAAGAGTCCACTACCGCTTGCATCCACTGCTAGAGCAACTGACCAGACGGAAATCTCGCCTTCACCAGTTCAGCCACCAGCCAAGAAAGCAAAAACACAAGAAACTGCGGATGCACCTCACGGTGCCACTGCCACTGACACTGCTGCACCACAACAAGTCCGATACCTGAAGGGTGTATACTTCTACACATCCAAGCAGTATAAGAACAGAATGCTGTCTTCAGAAATCCATCAGCACCTCCAGGCCGAAACAGTCAAATATACCTACTACCAAACTGTTACATACACCACTGCAGAAATGACCAGACTACTCACTGCCAACACCCAACACCTTGTGGAAGTCGAGTACACCTCAAAGAGGAAATTCAGGATGCTTCAGAATGGGGACCTTGAAGACGGTACCCTCCTCTAGCACGACTATCCATGACCATTCACCATGAAGATAAGTTTCCCCAGCACTTTGCTTTCTGCTAAAGCTGGAGTGTGGCTCCAATCGACCCTGTAACTGCTGCCTCTGCCCGACTGCGCTTCTCTTTGGGGAAGTCAGCGCAAGATAGAAGACGACGACACCCTCCAACCAGAGGGCCAAGAAAGAAGAAGATGATCATCACCCCCCCACCCGGGGGGCCACTGCCGGGTCACGATCTGGAGAAGACCCTGGCCGGAAGTACCGGCGAATCAACATGAATGAATGAATGAAAATGAACACCAACACACGACACTCCACACAGGAGAGCACAGCGCTAGCACAATCGACACCATGCCCTGCCCTTCTAGGGCAGGGTTGGTGCCAGAGCTCGAGTTTGTAGCTCACAAGATGAGGGGGGGGGTACTTGTGCCTCCTCCCATGGGAGACTTAGGTCTCAGACACTCCCTAGACAGGGAGCCAGTGCCGGGCCACCACTTGGAAGGGCCCGGGCCGGGAGAATACCGGCGAATCTTTAACAACAACAACACCCAGGTAGACACATCGTATTAAGAACTGTTACCACACTTCACGATGCACTTCTCGAGCAGGGTAAAGATCAAACCAGAGAGTGAGACAGTCAATGACTCGTCCAAGCTAGCACTTGCAGCTGTCGTCAGTGGCAGACTGCAAGTCAAGTATAATGCGATTCTGTCGCTCAAAGAGGCCTTCGTTGTCGTCTGTACTGACGACACCGAGGCTAAAAAATCTCACTACCACCACTGCTACAACCACTCTACGAGATCAGAGATTTATTGTCTTGACTTCCCCAGCTCTGAGGGCCAGGAGAACTGTGTTCCTCTAGAGACTCGACAGGCTCATCACTGCCCAGGCTACCGAAGAAATCAAGTCGTCCATTGAAGCACAGAACCCTTGGGCCAAGGTGGAATTCATTACCAAAATACCCAATGCTTCCTCCATGCTGAAGGTCACCTTCAGTGACGTCAACATGGCAGCCAGAGCTCTTGCTGAGGGACTGGCTGTTCACTACTTCCACATCAATCCAGCCTTCATCGAAGCAGAAAAATTCCATCAAATTCCACAGTGTTCCAACTGTTATTCATACCTAAATACCGCCGAAGACTGCCCTGCCAAGAATAAGAAGTTCTGCTCCACCTGCGGTCAAGAAGGTCATGACTTCAAGACGTGCACTACTGCCTCTCCACCTCAATGCTTGAACTGCAAGAATAATCACCATACTCTTGCTGCCAAGTGCCCAACCAGACGAGATATACTTAAGAAACAATTCCAACAACAAAAAAAAACCCACTGCACAAGCGACTACATATGCTGCTATTACCAAGCTTCAAGCAGATACTACCAAGATTCTTCAAGCCACGCAAGCTACATCTACCACTTCTTCGCCAGCTCTTGCTGGCGACTCCACCAAGATTCTTTACTGCATCATGTATGCTCATGTGCAGAATGTAGCTGAACCTGGTTCCTTCAACACCACCATCAACGAACTCTTCAAGCTCAACAACATGCCTGGTTTCACATTCCCTGCATCTCCACCTTCCACAGAGATCATAAAATCCACTGCAAATGTCGCCGCTACCACACCTTCCTCCCGACACAGAGATGGACCAATCAGAGACCACTGAGACGCCGACCGATTCCACCAATGAGAGTCCACCAGCACCTGCTTCCACCTCCGTCACAACGGACCAATCAGACGCCTCACCTCAATCGTCTCAGCCACCAGCCAAGAAGGTTAAAACACAAGAACCTTGGGATGCATTCCTACGTACTACCGCCACTCCTTCACAAGAAGTCCAGTGCTTGCCTGGTGTATACTTCTACACAACCAACCAGAACTAGAACGCAATGCACACTCCAGAAATTATTCAACGCCTCCACAACGGGACAGTCAAGTTCACCTGCGACTCAACTCGATCATTCACCAATGAATCCCTGATCAACCTACTCTCAAAAAGTCACCGCTTTGTGGCACTCGACTACACCACAAGGAAGAAATTCAGGACTCTCCAGAATGGGGCTGCCGAAGACGGTACCCTCACCTAGCAGGACTGTCAATGATCAATCACCGTGAAGGCAAGTTTCCCCCAGCACTTTGCTGCCTGCTAAAGCTGGGGTGTGGCTCCAAAACGAACCCTGTAATTGCTGCCTCCGCCCTTCTATGCTGCTGAAGTTGCTAAACGAGAAGATACTTCCCACTTGGGGAGTCACCGCAAGACAGAAGAAGTCACCTTCCAACCGGAGGGCCCCAAGAAAGAATACAGAAGAAAGAAGAAGATGAACGACACCCCCCGGCCGGGAGGCCACCGCCGGGTCGCCATCTGGAGAAGACCCCGGCCGGAAGTACCGGCAAACCTACAACAACAACAACACCCAGGTAGATCTGTCTGTGACTTGATAAAGCCCACTGTATGAGCGAGACGTTGTCAATAAAGGATCACATTATATTGCTTTTGTGATTATTTTTTCCATCGTATCGGTATTTTATACCGACATATTTGCCATAACTGAGACGTGGTTTGACATGAAGACTCGGGACATGCCTACTGAATGTCACATTCAGGATTTCAAATTATTCAACGTTGATACTAGAAACGGGAAGAGAGAGGCGGGGTGGCGACATATATCAGAGAACACTTAAACTGCTGCATAAAACTGAAAGAACATACACACTGTCTGCGTAGAATTTTTGGAAGGGGGTAAAAAAATTAATTTTAGGCGTGACTGACCGTCCCCCAAACTTGGATAGAGACTTGGGAGGAAATTGTTAAGGCTACAGAGCACGATAACATACTAGTTCTAGGGGACTTTAAATTTAGTCATTTAGATTGGAATTCATTGACTGGGAGCCTTGAGTCAAACGACTTCCTGGAGGTAGTTCAAGATAGCTTTTTGGAACAGTTTGTGACAGAACCAACGAGGTAAAAATAAGCTGCTTGATTTGGTTCTTGCTAACAAGGATACGCTTATTAATAATCTAAAGATAACAGAGAAACTTGACGCAAGCGATCACAAATCTTTAGTATTGATTGAAAGTATGATAATAGGAATAATTCAGTATCAGTCCCAGATTTTCGCTTAGCAGCTTAGAGAATACCTGTCAGAAGAAAGTAATTTATAGGCGTATCAAAAAAGGTGAGGGCCATCTTGTAGATCAATGTGTACATATTAAGAGGGAGCTTAAAAAAGGGATAAGAAAAGCTAAATGGGACTACGTAATTAAAGTGGCAAATGATTCAATAACGAACCCGAATGTTTTTTTTCAGGTATATAGAATAAAGGTTAGAGAAAAGACAGGATCATTAAAAATAACTGGGCATCTTACATTTCGGTTTTACAATGGGCCTGAAGAAAATAAATTATGCAATATCACAGTCACTAGGGACATGTTAATAAAACAACTTTACCGATTAAAGCAGGGCCCTAACGATTTTTTTTTCCGGATCCTTATAGAGTGCGAAATTGAACTCTGTGAACCATTAACCAACATTTTTAATGCATCTCTTCAAACAGATGTAGTGTCTGATATGTGGAAGCAGGGAACAAGTCTTTACCGTCAGATTGCCGCCCAATAAGCCTGACCTCAATTGTAGGCAAGTTACTAGAGTCAATTATAGCTGATATTATTAGAAGCCGTCTTGATAGGAGTAATTTGATTAATGATACTCAACATGGATTCACGGGGGGCCGATCATGCCTAATTTACTTTCTTTAGTAAAGCTTTTGAGGCTCTTGATCACGATAAAGAATTCGATATTGTATATTTGGATCTTATTAAGGCTTTTCACAGGGTACTACACAAAAGACTGTTAAAGAAAGTGGCGGCTCATGGTATTGGGGAAAAGTGTTGTCATGGATCGAGTCATGGCTCACCAATAGGAAGCAGAGAGTGTGTATAAATGGGGTAAAATCTGAGTGGGGATCTGTATCAAGTGGGGTTCCACAGGGATCAGTTTTAGGCCCACTTTGACGAGGGAATTACTAGTGATATGAGCAAATTCGCTGATGACACGTAGACAGTATAAATGATTCAGAGGAAGATGTCACTGAACTTCAGGAGGATTTCGATAAACTCATGTCGTGGTCAGAAAAGTAGCAGATGCAGTTCATTGTATATAAATGCAAAGTTCTGAAGCTCAGGTATGTCCATAACTCCAGCGCTTATAAACTAAATAATGTAGAACTTAGCCATACAGAATGCGAAAAGGATCAAGACAGCAATGCCTAGGCGTACGTAATAAGACAAACAGATGACTGGGATTTACATCAAGAAGTATTAGCAACAGAAATCCAGCGGTTATATTACAGCTTCACTCATCATTAGTTAGGCCTTACTTGTACAGGGTGGAACAGACACACCCCATGTTTTTCACAGCTGAACAACTTTGCGTATTTTAAGGATAAACAAAGCTTAATTACATAAAAAATGGCATTTTAATGCATTTTTTTAAATTTACTTATCTTAATTTGGCACCATCGTGGTGGAACCACATTTCTCTCATATGTACCCGACGCCTTTGGAGTTCTGGATGCAGGAAGTTACTTAACATGTCGACGTAGCGCACTGATGTTACTGTAACTGCAGTCTCCCACTCTTCAAAAAAATAAGGACTAACGATTCCTACCGAGGAGACACCGCATCACACTCACTTTCGAGCTGTGGAGAGGTCTTTGGTGTAGTTTGTTGGGTTCCCCGCCGCCCAGTACCCACAGTTCTGTTTGTTACATAGCCATCCAGATGGAAATGTGCTGAGTCTGTATGTAAATTTCAAAAATGCATTAAAATGCCTTTTATTTGATATAATTAATATTTGTTAATCTTTAAAATACGCAAAGTTATTCAATTGTGAAAAATATGCGTTTTCTCTGCTCCACCCTGTATTATGCAGTTTAGCTTTGGTGTCCTTAATGCAGAATGGGTATAAATGCATTAGAAAGCATGCAGCGAAAATTTACAAAATTAATACATAGCATAAGAAGAATGAGCGAAGACATAATTGAAGTGTATAAGTGGAAGATGAGTATTAACAGAGGAGACATAAATAAGGTTCTGAGGGTATCCTGCCAAGAGAGAACCAGTAATAATGGATTCAAATTTGATGAGTTTAGATTTAGAAGGGATATAGGAAAGTATTGGATTGGGACTAGAGTAGTGGATGAGTGGATCTGTATAGTAGGGTTATTGAGGCTAAAACCTTACGTAGCTTCAAATTTAGGTTAGATAAATACACGAGTGAGAGGGGTTGGATTTAAGGCACTTGCACATTAGTTAAAAGGATCATCAATTCTTATTACTTTTGTAGCACTGAAAATAGGTTAGACAAATATTTTAATTGATGGGTTAGATTTGACAAAGGCCTGCCCAGCCGAGGCCAATAGGCCTGTTGCAGTGTTCCTCCTTTCTTATGTTGTTAGAAATTTCAGGTCACCCAGTGTGCATGAGGTCACTTGCAGGTTAGATCCACCTACTGTTCACAGTGTCAACAGTGCTACCAACCACCTAAGATGATGGCAAAAAATCTAGGTTGCTTCCTCCAATGTAGGAGGAAATTAAGATAAGTGTTCAAGTGATGCTGGGTGGATGCTACGCCCCAGGCATGAAGAATGTTGTACAGTGTTAATGATGAGAGAGAGAGTTTGTTAGTTACCAGTTGTCAAAGGCGCGCGCGCGCGCGTGTGTGTGTGTGTGTGTGTGTGTGTGTGTGTGTGTGTGTGTGTGTGTGTGTGTGTGTGTGTGTGTGTGTGTGTATGTGAGAGAGAGAGAGAGAGAGAGAGAGCAGCAGCAGCAGCAATTCAGAGGATTATATTAATAGCAGGATGTGGGATGTGGGAGGCGGCGTTGCAAGGGGTGATTATTACCCGGTAATGACTCTGAAGACCACTTGAAGACGCAGGTGTTTGTTGCTTCACTCTGAAAGCGCAGGTGTTTGTTGATTCACTCACTCTGAATGTTCACTGATGACAGGTGTGTTGTGTGTGTACGTAGAGAGAACGCAGCAGCACAGAATCAGAGGATTATTTAATGCAGGTTGGATGTGGAGCCGAAGTCAAGGTGATTTTTACCGTTAATGACTCTGAAGACCACCTTGAAGACGCAGGTGTTTGTTGCTTCACTCTGAAAGCGCAGGTGTTTGTTGCTTCACGCTGAAGATCACCTAAAGACACAGATGTTTGTTGCTTCACCCTGAAGACCACCTGAAGTCACAGGTGTTTGTTGCTTCACTCTGAAGACCACCTGAAGACGCAGGTGTTTGTTCCTGCACTCATTCTGAAGACCATCTGAAGACGCAGGTGTTTGTTGCTTCACTCTGAAGACATTCTCAAGACGCAGGTGTTTGTTGCTTCACTCACTTTGAAGACCACCAGAAGACACAGGTGTTTGTTGCTTCACTCTGAGGACGCATTTATTTGCGGCTTCACTCTGAAGACCACCTGAAGACGCAGGTGTTTGTTCCTGCACTTTGAAGACCACCTGAAGACGCAGGTATTTGTTCCTGCACTCACTCTGAAGACCACCTGAAGACACAGGTGTTTGTTGCCGTCACTCTGAACACCTAAAGA
Organism: Cherax quadricarinatus; assembly: GCF_026875155.1. Lineage (NCBI taxonomy): Eukaryota > Metazoa > Arthropoda > Malacostraca > Decapoda > Parastacidae > Cherax > Cherax quadricarinatus. The sequence goes on from NC_069466.1 coordinate 12,643,666, forward strand.
CGCAGGTGACAATGTCTTCGCTGCTACCCGTCCTTTAACAGCGCCAGCCTTCTTGTCTGTGCTCCAGAATCTTCACGACTACGATGTTTCTTCACTAACTCCAAGGCTGAGGGACTGATTACCTCATCTTTTGTATATAGTTCTACTGTCTTCCAACTACGTCCTTGAATTTGTATTGACAAAGCCACTGGATGGCGAAACGTCTACAGTTGTATACCATTTATGTACAACACAGGTGTTTATTGCTGCACTCTGATGACCACCTAATGACACACATGCCCAAGCTGAACCTCGCTTATCAATCGACCAAAAGAAAACAACTCCGAAAAGCAGTTAAATAGACACACGGGCAACATCTGGGCATTTTTATTGAGAGACGTTTCGCCCACCAGGGAACTTCATGAGTATAATTAGATTAATATCATATTACTGATGCTCAACAATACGTCTGACTTGAAGAATAAAACATTTTTGCATTAATTTGTTGTATTTACCTATATTCGACTGAAAAAAAAACTCTTGTTCAGGCGAAACGTTTATGCAATAAGGATTCCCAAGTGTTCGAAATGTGTTATTCATTAGTTTGTCAGTATTACATGTCACCAATACTATGACACAGCCAGCAACACCATGGTATCCTGGTACAGGGAGAAGTGTCCTGCAACTCATTTGCTCAATACCTGTGTAGCGTGACCTACTTCCATTAGTGAGTCACACTCACCTGTGACGTCGACTCCAGCTGCTTTATCTTTCCTCTGATATATAAGCCCTGGCTGTATGCTTATGCTTTTGGCTTGAGGGACTGACCACCTCCCATCGAGGGTGACGGACTGATCATGTCAAAACTACTTCTAATGTATCCAGTGTTGAATTCACTTGTATTTGACCAAAGAAGCTTGTTTTGCAGGCGAAACTTATCGGTAATAAAGATACCCAAGTGTTTCAAATGCGTCTATTCATCAACTAATGAGATTAGAGTGATAACGAGCTCTGTTGGGTGAAAGTTCTCTCAATAAAGATACCTAGATGTGGCACAAGTGTCGTCTTCAAGCGCCTCGTAGCAAGAATCAATAAGTGTCGCATTAAACACTGGTGCTTATGCCCCTTCACCTTGAGGTCTTCCTTCGTTACGTGTCTTTCTCCATTAGAAATTTCTGAAGAAGATTAAGGCAATCAAAAATTAAATGGACGTAAATGGGATTTTTTTTTATCGATTTCCGATTACATCTATTTTTCCAATCTTCACAGACTGGATAAACTAATAGGTGTATATTGTAATCTGTGACATGTATTATGGTAGAATGATCATTTTTGTGTTGGTATGATCAGTATTCTGAGTATGATAAAAGCACAATACTACAGCGTATTAGTATTGTGATTGCATCAACTTATTGTGTGCTGATATGATCAGTATTGTGTTTGTGATCAGTATGTTTATATAATTTTTATTCTTATGGGAGTTGTCAATAGTTGGGACCAACAAGGATCAATAATTTTTTTTTTGCGATATTTAAGATATGGAAAAAGTCAATGAAGGAGTAAATAACAATACGAATGTTTACTGATGATGAAAAAATCTTAATAAAAATTTAAAATGGCTGAAAAAGTTTGCAAGAAAACACAGATAAAATTAACAAAGAAAACGGTGAAGGGGTGAAAAGTTTAGCATATAAAAAAATCCACTTACTGGAAGTGAGTGAAAGTAAAAACTTCCTAAGAAGATTACAGTGTCTGATAAAATCTTAATGACGTTAAACGGAGAGAAAGGTAGTAAGTAGTAGTAGTGTAATTATTTACCATTTACCACAGATTAACACTAGAAAACCATATATACTGGTAAATTAGATGTATGTGCAACACTTGGGTATCTTTACTGAGGAAACGTTTTGTCAGACAGTGCTTCATCAGTCCTATACAAAGAAGAATGGTGAAGCTCAGAAGGTGTCTGAAGAAATCAGTCCCTCAACCTAGAGTCGATGTAATCAGTCCATCAGTCTTCTCAAGACTGATGGACTGATTGCATTATGCAAGTCATAGTGTTCAACGTGTATTTAATTTATCAACTTGTCGGTTCTGTGAACCATTTATCTACATATACTGGAGTAAGATAATTACCTTAAATTGAGTATCTTTACTATTATTTTCATAAATATTCGTAGTGATAATGTATAATGTAAAATAAAAAAAATCCCAACATAAGTTAACTTCAGCTGTATATATACAACTGTAAAACGGTATACATGTCTAAAAAGATAAAATATGTAAATATAAAATATCAAAGATAAGTTGAAAATGATCTTAGAATTGTGGAATATGAATTAAGAACAAAGATATTAGTGAATAGAAATGATCTCGATGGTACAAAGGACGCAAAAAAAACAATTAATTAGCATATTTAACTTCAAACAGGAATATATGGGTGGCCATCAACATCTCTTATATCTTTACGAGATAAAGACTCGTGTGACGACCTCTCAGGTGGTATATGACATGGGTTTATGAACCTAGGACCGCGACCCAATGATGAGTCGTGACCCAATGATGGGTTGTGGCTCAATGATAGGTCGTGAGGGACTTCTGATGAATCGGGATAACCCTTTACACCATAATGAAACAAACGAAAAAATTCAAAGCTAGCAGCAAGAAATGGAAGGAACCGTCATTAGGTCAGGGAAAAATACATGTTTCACGATCTTAGTGATATCCCGTATATAAACATCAAAAAGGAGTACACCGAAAGGTGTATGTCTCTCAGTGTACATACACTGAGAGTTTACTCTAATCCCTATTTTAATGATTAAAGTACCTTGACTGGTGGTAAACAGGTTATGTACAGTCTAAATAAATCTCGTGTAGTCGATATGACTTAGACCCAATTAACTAACCAATTTACTCAATCGTTGGGAGCTTGCCAGTTCTTACAAATCTGTTTTTTGAAGGAAAGGGAATTCTCTCCGCGATAATAGTTGGCGGAAAATAATTGTGGTCAGTCGTAACCAGCGAGGCAGATCACATCGATTAACGTTATAATAATAATAATAATAATAATAATAATAATAATAATAATAATAATAATAGCAATCATCCAGGGAGGTACTACCGTCCTGCCAAGTGAGTGTGAAACAGAAACCTGTAACTCTGTTACATGATGGTAGGATTGCTGGTGTCTCTTTTTCATACCATAAACACGCTGGATAACAGGTATATTTTGCTATATCTACTTACACTTAGGTCACACTACACAGGTATGCACATACATATATATACATACACACATCTATGTTTCTCTTTTTTATTAATATTTCTTGTTCTTCTTTATTTCCTCTATTCTCCACGGGGAAGTAGAAAAGAATCATTCCACCGTAAGCCATCCGTGTCGTATGAGGCGACTAAAATGGCTGGAGCAATGGGCTAGCAACCCCTTCTCCTGTAGAAAACAGTGATAAAGAGAAGAAGAAATACTTTATAAACTGGGATGCTTGAATGTGCGTGGATGTAGTGCGGATGATAAAGAGATGACTGCTGATATTATGAATGAAAAGAAGTTGGATGTCCTGGCTCTAAGTGAAACAAAGCTAATGGGGGTAGGCGAGTTTCAGTGGGGAGAAATAAATGGGATTAAGTCAGGAGTATCTAAGAGAGCTAGAGCTAAGGAAGGGGTAGCACTAATGTTGAAGGATCAGTTATGGAAGAAGAGGAAATATCAACGTATAAATTCAAGGATTATGTGGATTAAAATAAGGGTCGGATGCGAAAAATGGGTCATAATAAGTGTGCACCTGGAGAAGAGAGGATTGTAGAGGAGAGAGAGAGAGAGGGATTTTGGGAGATGTTAAGCGAGTGTGTAGGAACTTTTGAACCAAGTGAGAGAGTAATTGTGATAGGGGACCTGAATGCTAAAGTAGAAGAAACATTTAAAAGGGTGTGGTAGGTAAGTCTGGAGTGCCAGGTGAAAATGATAATGGGAGCCCTTTGATTGAACTTTGATAGAAAGCAGTTTGGTTATAGGTAATACATATTTTAAGAAAAAGAAGATAAATAAATATACAATATATGAAGTAGGGCGTAATGAAAGTAGTTTGTTGGACTACTGTTGGGTAGACTTCAAGATGTACATTTTTATAAAAGGGCCACAGATATATCAGATCACTTTCAGCAACAGTGAGAGTAAAAGGTAGATGGGATACAAGGAAAATGTAAGCAGCAAGTAAGAGAGAGGTGAAGGTTTATAAGCTAAAGGAGGGGGAAGTTAAGGCAAGATATAAACAACTACTGGTGGATAGATGGGCTAGGAGAATATAGGCAATGGGGTTCAAGATGTATGGGGTAGTTTTATAAATGTAGTGCTAGTGTTCAGCAGAAGTTTATGGTTACTGGAAACTGGGTGCGGGAGGGAAGAAAAGCGACTGATGGAATGATGTAAAGGGAGAAAAAGTTAGCATATGAGAGGTTTTTACAAAGTAGAAGTGATGCAAGGAGGGAGGAGTATATGGAGAGAAAAAGAGGTTAAGAGAGTAGTGAAGCAATGTAAAAAGAGAGCAAATGATAGAGTGGGTGATATGTTATCAACAAATTTTGTTGAAAATAAGAAAAAGTTTTGGAGATTAATAAGTTGAGAAAGCCTAGGGAACAAATGGATTTGAAAGTTAAAAATAAGAGAGGAGAGTTATTAAATGGAGAGTTAGAGGTATCGGGAAGATGGAGGGAATATTTTTAGGAATTGTTCAATATTGATGAAGATAAGGAAGCTGTGATTTAGTGTATAGGGTAAGGAGGAGTAACATATTGTAGGAGTGAGGAAGAGCCAGTTGTGAGTGTGGGGGAGGTTCGTGAGGCAGTGGGAAGAATGAAAGGGTGTAAGCAGCTGGGATTGATGGTATAAAGACAGAAATGATAAAAGCAGGTGGGGATCCAGTTTTGGAGTGGTTGGTGCTTTTATTTAATAAATGTATGGAAGAGGTTAAGGTACCTAGGGAATGGCAGAGAGCATACCTGGAGTATACCTGGATATGGTTTCGGGGGGTCAGCGCCCAGCGGCCCGGTCTGAGACCAGGCTTCGTGGTGGATCAGGGTCAGATCAACTAGGCTGTTACTGATGGCTGTATGCAAACTGACGTACGAGCCACAGCCCGGCTGGTCAGGTAATGACTTTAGGTTCCTGTCAAGAGTTTTCTTGCAGACAGCCGGGGGTCTATTGGTAATCCCCCTCATGTATGCTGGGAGGCATAGCTCACTGTACAAAGGCAAAGGGGACAAGAGAGAGTGAAAAAATTATAGTGGAATAAGTCTGTTGAGTATACCTGGTAAAGTGTATGGTAGAGTTATTTTTGAAAGAATTAAGAGTAAGACGGAGAGTAGGATAGCAGATGAACAAGGAGGCTTTAGGAAGGGTAGGGGGTGTGTAGACCAAGTGTTTACAGTGAAACATATAGGTGAACAGTATTTAGATAAGGTTCTGAAGCTCGGGAGTGTCCATAACCCTAGCACTTATAAGTTAAATAATGTAGAACTTAGCCATACAGACTGCGAAAAGGACTTGGGGGTTATGGTAAGCAGCAACCTTAAACCAAGACAGCAATGCCTAAGCGTACGTAATAAGGCAAATAGATTACTGGGATTTATATCAAGAAGTGTAAGCAACAGAAGTCCAGAGGTCATACTGCAGCTTTATACATCATTAGTAAGGCCTCACCTAGATTATGCAGCTCAATTCTGGTCTCCATATTACAGAATGGACATAAATTCGTTAGAAAACATTCAGCGTAGGATGACTAAATTAATACATAGCATTAGAAATCTTCCTTATGAAGAAAGATTGAAGACTCTTAAGTTACATTCACTTGTTAGACGAAGAATGAGGGGAGACCTGATCGAAGTGTATAAGTGGAAGATAGGTATTAATAAAGGGGATATTAACAAGGTCTTGAGGATGTCTCTCCAAGAGAGAACCCGCAGTAATGGATTTAAATTAGATAAGTTTAGATTTAGAAAGGACATAGGAAAGTATTGGTTTGGAAATAGGGTAGTTGATGAGTGGAACAGTCTACCTAGTTGGGTTATTGAGGCTAGGACTTTGGGTAGTTTCAAATTTAGGTTGGATAAGTACATGAGTGGGAGGGGTTGGATTTGAGTGGGACTTGCACATCAGAGCTTATTTCTTGGGTAGCATTGAAAATTGGGTTGGTCAAATGTTTGTTAGTGGGATGAATTGTAAAGGACCTGCCTAGTATGGGCCAACAGGCCTGCTGCAGTGTTCCTCCTTTCTTATGTTCTTATGTTCTTATGTAAAGAGGTTTTTGTGGCATTTATGGATTTGGAAAACGCGCATGACCGGGTGGATAGGGGGAGGGAATGTAGCAGATGTTGCAAATGTATAGAATAGGTTACTGAAAGCGGTGAAAACTTTTTACGAGGATAGTGAAGCTCAGGTTAGAGTATGTAGGAGAGAGGATGAATATTTCCCTGTAAAAGTAGGCCTTAGACAGGGATGTGTGATGTCACCGTGGTTGTTCAATATATTTATAAATGGGGTTGTAAGAGAAGTGAATGCTTGGGTGTTGGCAAGAGGTGTGGGGTTAAAAGATAAAGAATCTAACACAAAGTGGAAGTTGTCACAGTTGCTCTTTGCTGATGACACTGTGCTTTTGGGAGATTCTGAAGAGAAGTTGCAGAGGTTGGTGGATGAATTTGGTAGCATACGTAAAATTAAAAGTGAATATTGGAAAGAGTAAAGTGATGAGGATAAAAAAAAATAGGTAACGAAAGACTGGATATCATATTAGATGGAGAGAGTACAAAGGAGGTGAATGTATTCAGATATTTAGGAGTGGACGAGGGGAACAGGTGAGTTGTGCACTGAGAAATCTGTGGAGACAAAGAACTTTGTCCATGGAAGCAAAGTGGGGAATGTATGAGAGTATAGCTATACCAGCGCTCTTATATGGGTGCGGAGCATGGGTGGTTAATGTTGCAATAAGGAGAAGGCTGAAGGCAGTGGAGATGTCGTGTCTGAGGGCAATGTGTGGTGTGAATATAATGCAGAGGATTCGTAGTTTGGAAATTAGGAGGAGGTGCGGGATTACCAAAACTATTATCCAGAGGGCTGAGGAGGGGTTGTTGAGGTGGTTCGGACATGTAGAGAGGAAGGAACAAAATAGAATGCCTTCGAGAGTGTATAAATCTGTGGTGGAGGGAAGGCGGGGTAGAGTTCGACCTAGGAAAGGTTGGAGGGAGGAGGTAAAGGAGATTTTGTGTGCGAGGGGCTTGGACTTCCAGCAAGCATGCAGGAGCACGTTAGGAGCAAATGGAAACAAATGGTTTTTAGGACTTAACGTGCTGTTGGAGTGTGAGCAGGGTAATATTTATGAAAGGATTCAGGGAAACCGGCAGGCCGAACTTGAGTCCTGGAGATGGGAAGTACAGTGTCTGCACTCTAAAATAGGGGTCTTAATGTTGCAGTTTTATAACTGTAGTGTAAGCGTGCCTGTGGCAAGACAGCGATGAAGTGAATGGTGGTGAATTTCTATTTTCGGGCCACCCTACCTTGTTTGGAAACAGCCGATGGGTTAATAATAAAATTACTAATAATACTACTACTACTACTACTACTACTACTACTACTACTACTAATAATAATAATAATAATAATAATAATATCTTCATTTCTACAAGGTATACATGCCTAGCTGAAATCAATGACATTATATATATATATATATATATATATATATATATATATATATATATATATATATATATATATATATATATATATATATATATATATATATATATATAATGTCGTGCCGAATAGGCAGAACTTGCGATCTTGGCTTAAATAGCAACGTTCATCTTGCCATATAGGACAAGTGAAAATTTGTGTATGCAATAATTTCGCCAAAATCATTCTGAACCTAACGAAAAAAATATATTTGATTGTATTTGTTTAGTACTAAATTATTTTAAACGTATTTAAAATATATTTATTGGGTTAGGCTAAAGTAAATTCCTCTTGTTATAATAAGGTTAGGTAAGTTTTCTAAGATTATTTTGGTGCAAAACTGAAATTTTTTTACATTAATATTAATGAAAAAAATATATCTTTAAACGTGTAAGAGAAAATTTTAGAAAGGACTTAATTTTAAATGAGTTCTTGCGAATTGACCAGTTTTTACATATTTGGCACGACATTATATATATATATATATATATATATATATATATATATATATATATATATATATATATATATATATATATATATATATAATATATATATCCGAGGACATACGGTGATGTGGATGCTTCTGAGGTAATTCCATTCTACTCCCTGTTTGGTGTACTAACCCAACGAGCAGTATTGTATATTACTGTACCCACGAACGAGTGGTATTGATCATTAACAACACTGCGACTAGCCAAGGAGTCGAACCCTTGCTGCTTTGGTTCACCTCATGGTGAGCGAAAACACATGACGCTCTAGTTCACGGGACCACACAATCCTCAAGAATGACGCACCCAGCCAAGATAGGTGTTTTACCCGTCCTAGCTTGGCTGACTGCGTCATTCTTGAGGATTGTGTCGTCCCATGGACTAGAGCGTCATGTGTTTTCGCTCACCATGAGGCGGGCCAAAGCAGCTTGGGTTCGACTCCTTGGCTAGTTGCAGTGTTTATATATATATATTATATATATATATATATATATATATATATATATATATATATATATATATATATTATGTTATAAAGAACATTTCGGGCAAATTAGGTCAAATTTGACCCAGGATGCGACCCATACTAGTCGACTAACACCCAGGTATCCATTTGACTGATGGGTGAGCAGGGACAACAGAAGCCTTGTGGAAACACATCCTTATGTTTCCAGCCGTACCGGGGGACTGACTCCCGGACCTCAGTGTGTGTGTGAGTGCGCTAGTGACCCAGCTACGGGACACCTATGATGTTAAGTGTGCGAACGAATGTTCGCATCCTGGGTCGTGGATAGAACGTTTTGCCACCATTGGAATATCATCACTCATTATGCTACCAATGTTGGCGAACAATCTTCATCGTGACAGTTTTGCTGATCATTCATCATGTTATCCAGATTGATGATCATTTGTTTTGTTGACCTTGTTGATGATCATTTACTATGCTGTCAGTGTTGATCAATTTGCTAATTGTTTCCCCATGTTGGTAAGGTGTAGGAACAATCATAATTATGGCCAGATTAACGATCATTCATTATGCTGGCCATGATGACGATCATTTATCATGCTGGCCAGATTGACGAACATTCATTATGCAGGTCATATTGCTCAACATTCATCATACTGGCCAGGATGACGAATTCATCATGCTTAACAGTTGTGAAACCCATTCACCATGTTTACCAGAATGATGATAAATCATTATGCAGGCTGGGTTGATCATTCATCATGAATACCAGGATGATAATAATCATCATCTTGACCAGGATGATGATCACTGATAATGCAGGCTAGGATGATGATCATGCTAACCAAATTCATCATTTATCATGGTGGCGAGGCTGCTGCTCCGCCAGCAGAAAGACCTTCAAGTGTAAATTGCGAGTCATTACCAAGACTTACGTCACTTTTCTCTGTCATTCACCTAAGTGACATCGTGACAGTGTCGACCCGCTGTAGTATTTTCACCAATAATTTCACTAGCATCATAGTGTGTGTGTGTGTGTGTGTGTGTGTGTGTGTGTGTGTGTGTGTGTGTAGTTATTTGTAGTTGTAGGGGTCGACCATAGCCTCTTAACTGGTCGCTACTAGGTCCACTCTCTTACAGCTCCATAAGCTTTATCGTACCTCTTCTTAAAGCTATGTGTGGATTCTGCCTCCACTATATCACTCTCCAGACTGCTCCACTTCCTGACAACTCTATGACTAAAAAAGTACTTCCTAACATCTCTGTGACTCATCCGAGTTTTCAGCTTCCTGCTGTGACCCCTTGCTGATGTGTTCCATCTGTGAAATATACTGTCCCTATCCACCTTGTCGATTTCACGCAGTATTTTATATCTTGTTATCATATTCCCCCTATCCCTCCTGTCCTCTAGTGTTGTTAGGTTGTGTTCCCTTAACCACTCCTTGTAGGACATACCTCTCAGTTTTGGAACTAGTCTTGTTGCAAACCGTTGCACTTTCCCTAATTTCTTCATGTGTTTGACCAGGCGTGGGTTCCATACTGATGCTGCATACTCGAATATGTGCCTGACGTACACGGTGTGCAGTGTCGTGAATTACTCATTACTTAGAAATGCTATTCTCAGGTTTGCCAGACGCCCATATGCTGCAGCAGTTAATTGGTTGATATGCACCTCAGGAGGTTGCTCGGTATGAAACTCGACACAAGATCCTTTTCCTTGAGTGAGTTATGCATCCTTTGACTTCTTAGGCTGTACTCTGTCTGCGGTCTTGTTTGTCCTTCCCCAAGCTTCATAACTTTGCACTTGCTGGGGTTAACCTCCATGAACCAATTGTCGGATCAGGCTTGCAGTCTGTCTAGATCCCCTTGTAGGCTTACCTGATCCTCGTCTTTCTGTATAGCGTCAATAGCTTCACATCGTCTGCGAATAAGGACACCTCTGAATCTATCCCTTCCGCCATGCCATTCACATATACAAGAAACAGCACCGGACAAAGGACTGACCCTTGAGGAACCCACTCGACACATGCACCCAGTCTGACACCTCGTCACGTACCAACACACGTTGTTTTCTTCCTGTCAGGTATTCCCTGATCCATTGCAGTACTTTCCCTTCTATTTCTGCCTGCTCCTCCAGTTTTTCAACCAGTTTCTTGTGTGGTACTGTGTCGAAAGCCTTCTTACAGTCCAAGAAGATGCAATCTACCCACCCCTCTCTCTCTTGTCTTACTTCTGTTACCTTGTCGTAGAACTCCAATAATTTTGTGTGTGTGTGTGTGTGTGTGTGTTGTAGAAGTTAACAGCTCTTACCTACCTCATCTCACTTTAAACTCTTCACTAACATTATCTATCAAGTGACTATAAGTATAGGTAACCTTGAAGCAATTTTCAAAATACATATCAGAAAAAAACAAATATTTTTTCTACTTCCGAAAATATATCTTTCATCACTGAAAGTGCAACGACCATAACTAATAGGCAGATTAAAATGCATATCTGTTAATCAATCTTTGTCCAAATAAAGTAATTTCAATCTGCCCCATTGCCAGAAATGACTTACTAGAACAACATTGTACAACATATGAAAAAAGTTATTGTGAAACATATAAATAAGGCGCAAAAAGTAGTAGTAACCACCAATGGGCAAGATTTGATTTGTTTTATTCATTTTACTTTCTTTATGTTCGAATGTTGTATGAATATGTCCCAAACTTAAGTCATTCTAGGAAGGAATGATCGTAGACAGTGATGTTCTGGAGAAGGGCACAACCAGAGTGTTTACCTGGAGTTTACCTCGGGAGGGTTTCGCGGGTCACTGCCATGGTAATCCGGGTGTCATCCACAAAGGAAGACACGGAGATATATATGGTTTATATCTCTGTCTATGTCAGAAATGAAGATGAGGAATAGAATGGGAGCGAGTACTGTGCCTTGTGGAGCAGAGCTTTTTACCGTGGCTGCCTGGGACTTTACTCTGTTTCCTATTACCCTTTGTGTTCTATTTGATAAATCTACCAATTTTTCCCGTTATTCCTTTATACCGCATTCTGTGTGCTATTTCACCATGGTCACACTTGTCGAAAGCTTTTGCAAAGTCTGCGTATACTACATCTGTATTTTGTTTATCCTCTACAGCATCCAGGACCTTGTCATAGTGGTCCAGTAGCTGAGACAGGCAGGAGCGACCTGCTCTAAACCCGTGTTGCTCTGGGTTGTGTAATTGATGGGTATCTAGGTGTAGGTATAAATTATTTATTCTCACTGGCGTAGTCCTTCGATAACACCGGTTTTGAACAAAAATGTAAGGCTACCCACATCTCTCCTATATTGAAGACCTTATTAAGATGATAGATCCAAAAAAATGTACGCCGATGAGAGATAAGCTGTCATGCATTGTTCTCTATTCTGTCCAGAAGTCGTAGCTGATGTGGAGGGCAGGAAACTAAAAAAGTGAAGCATATTCAAGGTGAAAGAGCACTTGTGCCTCGTACAGTTTTGCAGACTCTGCTCTCAAGCAGGTACGACGTACGCCGTAGTTCTCCTAACTTCTTGGCTGCCTCTCCTCTCATCTCTGTCTGCCTGTCTGTCTCTATCTCTCTGTCTGTCTGTCTTTCTTTCTCCCTCACACACACACACATGTATGCGAGTACACATACATACATACACACACACACAGCAACAAGGGAATCTGAAGAGTCAGATGAGCCACAGGGATGTTAGGAAGTATTTCTTCAGTCATAGAGTTGCCAGGAAGTGGAACCGTCTGGAAAATGTGGTAATACAGGCAGGTACCATACACAACTTTAAGAAGAGGTATGATAAAGCTCATGGAGCAGGGAGAGAGCAGACCTAGTCGCGACCAGTGAAGAGGCGGGGCCAGGAGCTATGACTCGACCCCTGCAACCACAATTAGGCGAATATACTTAGGTAAGTAAACACACAAATACACACAAAGACACACACACACACACACACACACACACACACACACACACACACACACACACACACACACACACACACTTTCAGAGATGAGACACAGCAACAAGGGGACACAGTTGGAAGTTGAAGACACAGATAAATCACAGGGATGTTAGGAAGTATTTCTTCAGTCACAGAGTAGTCAGGAAGTGGAATAGTTTGGTAAGCGATGTAGTGGAGGCAGGATCCATTCATAGCTTTAAGCATAGGTATTATAAAGCTCACGGTTCAGGGAGAGTGACCCAGTAGCAGCCAGTGAAGAGGCGGGGCCAGGAGCTATTACTCGACCCTTGCAACCACAACTAGGTGAGTATACACAGACAGACAGACAGACAGACAGACACACACACACACACACACACACACACACACAAGGGGGGGACTACACAGGCATGAGAAATTTCCTGCAAGAAGTTCAGCGGAAAAGAGAATTGGTAGGAAAATCAGTAAAGGAAATGATGGACTATGTGACAATAAAATGTAAGGAGGCAGAAGAGAGGTTTGTTTCCAAGGGCAACAGAAATAATGGTAAGACCAGAACGAGCCCTTGGTTCACCCAAAAGTGTAGGGAGGCAAAAACTAAGTGCACTAGAGCATGGAAAACATTACAGAAGACAAAGGACCCAGGAAAATAAAGACATTAGTCGAAGAGCCAGAAACGAGTATGCACAAATAAGGATGGAGGCCCAGCGACAATACGAAAACGACATAGCATCGAAAGTCAAGTCTGACCTAAAGCTGAAATTAAGACACATGTGCAACATCTTGGTATCTTTATTGTAGACGTTTCGCCATTCAGTGGCTTTATCAATACAAATTCCAGGACATAATTTGAAGACAGTAGAACTATATATAGAAGATGTTGCACATTTGTCTTAATTTCATCTTGTCGGTATTGTATACCATTCCTGACCTAAAGCTGTTGTTTAGCCACATATGGACGAAAACAACAGTCAAGAACCATGTAATCAAGTTGGGGAAGGAAGGTGGAGAGCTCAAAAATAAAACGACCAAGTGTGCGAGGAGCTCAACATGAGATTTAAAGAAGTATTTGTAGTGGAGACAGGAAGGACTCCGGGAAGTCAGAAAAGAGGGGTACACCAACAAGGAATATACCAACAAGTGCTTGTTGAAATACACTCAACCGAGGAAAAGGTGAAGAAGTTGCTACGTGAGCTTGATACCTCAAAGGCGGTTGGACCGGACAACGTCTCTTCGTGGGTCTTTAGAGAGGGAGCAGAGACGCTGTGTGCACCATTAAAACAATCTTCAACACATCCACTGAAACTGGGAAACTACCTGAGGTATGGAAGACGGCAAATGTACTCCCAATTTTTAAGAAAACAGACAGACACGAGGCATTAAACTATAGACCAGTGTCACTGACTTGTAAAGTATGCAAAGTCATGGAGAAGATTATCAGGAGGAGAGTGGTGGAGCACCTAAAAAGGACCAAGTTTATAAATGACAACCAGCAAGGTTTCAGGGAAGGGAAATCCTGTGTCACAAACCTACTGGAGTTTTATGATAAGGTAATGGAAGACATGAAAGAGAAGGGTGGGCATAATACATTCTCTTGGACTGGAAGGCCATCGACACAGTTCCTCACATGAGATTAGTGCAGAAGCTAAAGGATAGGCATGCATAACAGGAAAAGCACTGCAATGGATCAGAGAATACCTGACAAGGAGACAACAAGTCATGGTACGTGACGAGGTGTCGCCTTGTGATGAGCGGGTTTCCACCTGGGTCCGTCCTAGGACCAGTGCTGTTTTTGACATATGTGAATGACATAACGGAAGGATAGACTCAGAAGTGTCCCTCTTTGCAAATGATGTGAAGTTAATGAGAATTAAATCGAATGAGGATCAGGCTGGACTACAAAGGGAGCTGGACAGGCTGTAAGCATGTCCAGCAACTGGCTCCCGGAATTTAACCCCACGAAATGCAAAGTCATGAAGATCAGGGACGGGCAAAGAAGACCGCAGAGTATAGGCTAGGTGGCCAAAGACTACAAACCTCATCCAAGGAAAAGGATCTTGGGGTGAGTATAATACCAAGCACATCTCCTGCAGCGCACATTAACCAGATAATTGTTGCAGCATGTGGGCACCTGGCAAACCTAAGAATAGCGTTCCGACACCTCAGTAAGGAATCGTTCAAGACTCTGTACACCTTGTACGGCAGGCCCATACTGGAGTATGCAGCAACAGTTTGGAACCCACACCTGGTCAAGCACGGCAAGAAATTAGAGAAAGTGCAAAGGTTTGCAACAAGACTAGTCTCGGAACTAAAGTAAATGTCCTAAGAAAAAAGATTAAAGGGAGATCGATCTGACGACACTGGAGGACAGGAGGATTAGGGAAGATATGATAACGACATATAAAATACTGCAGAGAATTGTGAAGGTGAATAAATACAGGATGTTCCAGAGATGGGACAGAAACAAGGCTTCACCATTGAAATTTGAAGACTCATGAGTCAAAAGGATGTTAGGAAATATTTCTTCAGTCATAGAGTTGTCAGGAAGTGAAATAGTCTGGAAAGTGACGTAGTGGAGGAAGGAACCATACATAGTTTTTTAGTATTAAGACGAGGTTTGACAAAGCTCATGGAGCAGGAGAGAGGACCCAGTGGCAACCAGTGAAAAGGCATGGCCAAGAGCTATGAATCGACCCCTGCAACCACAGTTGAGTACAATTAGGTGAGCACACACACACACACACACACACACACACACACACAACACACACGTAAGGCAGTATTGTTAATCAGTGCTTCCAGCATTCAGCATTCTAGTTGCGGGTCTAGGATCTTGTCAACGGTTATTTTGCATGATAGAATCAGTGAATATCTGGTTAATGATGGCCGTAGTGAATAATAAAATCGTTAATGAGTGATTTAGAAAAGAAGGAGAAATAAAATATAATAGTCTCTCTCCGGCAGTGGTGTTGCCAGAGTTAAGCTGTGAATACAATTAGTATCATATGGTCTAGTTTATGATTACAATACTAAGAAAAAAAAGTGTGAATGCCACCATATTGATGGAATTAGGTCAGTTACAAACTGGAATATATGATACGAAGAGATAATAAAATAAACGATATAGAAATCGTACATTATCAGAAGACAACACGAGGAGGATTTCAACAACTCTGTGACTGCAGATGCCAGATAATATTCATCTGTATGTGGAAGCAATTTGGTCAGTGTCCAACGTTGGTCTGGTATGATTCATAATAATTTATATTCTATCAAACCAAGTTTGGGTGTCTGGCCATCTTGTCATCGATACCGAGGTTGGGAGACAACACTCTCTTGTATTCTCATCGGACACACTCATCTAACTCATGGGTATCTTACGGAGAGGCGTACCGTTCCACTTTGTGAGAATTGTCTAGTTCCTGTTTCAATTTCCCATATTCTATTGGACCTTCATGTCTGTGAACGACCACGCAGAATTTTCCTCCGACGTTGTCACAGCTCTAACGCCCTTACTTTATTTTCCCTCATTGCTGACGGACCCACCTTCGACAGACTCCCTCTTCGACTTTTTGACACCAACTGATTTATTATGCAAACTTTATTGTCCTGTCAACCTTTAGTTATCCTTAGGCCCTGCATCAATTTCTACCCTGCAGAACTGTATGGCCCTAGTAGGTTTAGCGCTGCCTTTTGATTAAAATAATAATTGGTCAGTTTTTTTTTTTGTATATGTGTCCCGCCCAGCTGGATGTTTAGGGTCATTCTGCCTATCTTGTGTGCCAGAGGATAAGTAGGGGCAGCCCTGACAGAGTATTTAGTAAGTCATTTGGATAAGTAAATAATTAGGACTAATTTTCAACTATAGACACTGATGAGTGTATCTATGAGTGTCTTCAAAAAATCTCGTGTGCACTAGTAAGCAAGATAATAGTAATTGTTATTACACATAATTAGGAACAGAGAAAATAAGATAAACACCTAAAGAAAAGTAGAACAGCAGCCTGGCACAGCATCAACAGTTACGTCTTTAAAACATGTACAATGCTAAGTGCACTGTCCATGTTCACCAGTATTCAGTAAGTAATATAATAATTGTTGATATATAATTAATTAGGAACAGAGTGAGAGATAATTCTAAAAACCTTCAGAAGAGTTGTGAAGCCAAGCGTACATAAAGTGACCCCTCCCCCTCTTCTCCAAGACAGACACAGACGGACACACACAAAGGCGATGGGGCCTGATAACATCTCTCCATGGGTCCTGAGAGAGAGAGCAGAGGCACTATGTGTACCAATAACAACACATCTATCGAAACAGTGTGACATGTCTAATCGACATGTGCCTAGGACAAATTAGGGTCTAACACACTAACACGTACACACACAAACACACACACTAGCACACACACACAAACACACACAAACACACACAAACACACACACACACACACACACACACACTAACACACACACAAACACACACAAACACACACAAACACACTTAGGAAGGATGGTGGGGAGTTCAACATGAGATTTAACGAAGTATCTACAGTGCAGACAGGTGGGACTCCAGGAAATCAGAACAGGGAGGTACACCAACAAGTGCTGGATGAGGTACACGTAACCGAGGAGGAGGTGAAGAAGCTGCTATGTGAACTTAACACCTCAAAGTCGGTGGGACCAGACAACAACTCTCTGTGGGTCCTTAGAGAGGGAGCAGAGATGTTGCGCATGCCACTAACAAAGATCTTCAACACATGCAGTGAAACTGGGCAACTATGCGAGGTATGGAAGATGGCAAATGTAGTCCCAATTTTTAAAACTGGGATAACATATGCCATCTTATACTATACACTATACACTACACTATACTATACTAGTATGCAAAGTCATGGAGAAGATCAGGAGTAGAGTGGTGGAGCACCAGGAAAGAAATAAGCGTATAATTGACAACCAGAACGGTTTCAGGGAAGGAGAATCCAGTGTCACAAACCTACTGGAGTTTTATGACAACCTGGAGTTTACCTGGAGAGGGCTTTGGGGGTCAACGCCCCCGCGGCCCGGGGGCGTTGACCAGGCCTCATGGTGGATCAGGGTCTGATTAACCAGGCTGTTACTGCTGGCCGCACGCAAGCTAACGTACGAAGGTGACAGAAGACAAGAGAGGGTTGGACAGACTGCATTTTCTTGGACTGCAAGAAGGCCTTCGACACAGTTCCTCACAAGATTAATGCAAAAAATAGAGGATCAGGCACACATAACAGGAAAGGCAGTGTAATGGATCAGAGAATATCTGACAGGGAGGCAACAACGTGTCATGGTACGTGACGAGGTTTCAGAGTGGGCGCCTGTGACAAGCGGGGTTTCACAGGGGTCAGTCCTAGGACCTGTGCTGTTTTTGGGATATGTGAATGACATAACGGAAGGTATAGACTCAGAAGTGTCCTTGTTTGCAGATGATGTGATGTTAATGAGGAGAATCAAAACGGTCGAGGATCAGACAGGACACACACTAAAAACAACAGACACAGCCTCACTCCACAAAGGTGGCAGTAAAGCAACTGCAAAGAACTACAGACTGATAGCACTACCATCCCATATCATAAAAATCTTTGAGAGGGTTCTAAGAAGCAAGATCGCCAACCACCTAGATACCCATCAATTACACAACCCAGGGCAACACGGGTTTAGAGCAGGTCGCTCCTGCCTGTCCCAGCTACTGGACCACTATGACAAGGTCCTGGATGCTGTAATATATGTAGTATACTCAGACTTTGCAAAAGCTTTCGACAAGTGTGACCATAGTGCAATAGCACACAAAATGCATGATAAAGGAACAGGAAAAGTTGGTAGATGGATCTATAATTTCCTGACAAATAGAACACAAAGAGTAATAGTAAACAGAGTAAAGTCCCAGGTAGCCATGGTAAAAAGCTCTGTTCCACAACACAGTACTTGCTCTCATTTTATTCCTCATCCTCATTTCTGACAGAGATGTAAGCCATAGCTCCGTGTCTTCCTTTGCGGATGAAACCCGGATCACCATGGCAGTGACCTCCATCGAAGACACCGCGAGACTCCAAGCGGAAATCAACCAAATCTTCGAATGGGTCACTCAAAACAATATGAAGTTCATCGAGGAGAAATTTCAACTACTCAGATATGGGAAACTTGAGGAAATTAAAAGTGTATCAGAGTATACGACAAATTCTAGCTATACAATAGAGAGGAAAAGTAATGTGAAGGACCTGGGAGTGATAATGTCAGAGGACCTAGCCTTCAAAGATCAAAACAATGTATCTACCTCATCTGCTAGAAAAATGGTAGGATGGATAATGAGAACCTTAAAATCTAGGGACGCCAAGCCCATGATGATTCTCTTCAAATAGCTTGTGCTCTCTAGGCTGGAATACTGCTGTACACTAACGGCCCCCTTCATGGCTGGCGACATTGCAGACCTGGAGAGTGTACAAAGAACTTTCACGGCACATATAAACACGATAAGGCACCTAAATTACTGGGAACGATTGAAGGTCCTTGATCTGCATTCCCTGGAACGCAGGCGAGAGAGATACATGATAATATACACTTGGAAGGTCCTGGAGGGATTGGTACCAAACCTGCACACGAAAATCACTCCCTATGAAAGTAAAAGACTCGGCAGGATATGCAACATTCCCCCAATGAAAAGCAGGGGCGCAACGAGTACATTGAGATACAACACCTCCCAACAACTGCCTCCCAGCCTACATAAGGGGGATTACCAATAGACCCCTGGCTGTCTTTAAGGCGGCACTGGACAGGCACCTAAAGTTAGTACCTGACCAACCAGGCTGTGGTTCGCACGTCAGCTTGCGTGCGGCCAGCGAAGTAAGCGAAGAGGCTGCTACGTGAACTAGATACCTCAAAGGCGGTGGGACAGGATAACATCTTTCCGTGGATACAGAGTGAGGGAGCAGAAGCGCTGTGTGTGTGTGTGTGTGTGTGTGTGTGTGTGTGTGTGTGTGTCACTAGTAGCACTCTTTAACACATCCATCGAAACTGAGCAATTACCTGAGGTGTGGAAGACAGCAAATGTATTCCAAATTTTTGGGACAAACACGCAGTATTAAACTCCAGACCAGTGTCACTGACATGTATAGTACGCAAAGTCATGGAGAAGATTATCAGAAGAAGAGTGGTAGACCACCTAGAAAGAAACGGGCTTATACCCGACAACCAGCACTGTATCAGGGAAGGGAAATCCTGTGTCACAATCCTACTGAGTTTTACGACAAGGTGACGGAAGTAAGACAAGAGAGAAAGCGTTGAATAGACTGCATTTTCTTGGAATGCAAGGTTTTCGACACAGTTCCACACAAGAGATTAGTGCAAAAGCTAGAGGATCAGGCAGGTATAACAGGAAAGGCGCTGTAGTGGATCAGAGAATACCTGACAGAAAGGCAACAAAGAGTCATTGTACGTGACAAGGTGTTAGAGTGGGCGCCTGTGACTAGTGGGGTTCTGCAGAGGTCAGTCCCAGGGCCCGTGCTGCTTCTGGTTTACGTGAATGACATGACAGAAGGGATTGACTCAGAAGTGTCCCTGTTTTGAGAATTCAATCAGATGAAGATCAGGGAGGATAAAAAGGGATCTGGACAGGCTGCAAGCCTGGTCCAGCAACTGGCTCCTGGAGTTTAACTTTACCAAGTGCAAAGTCATGAAGTTAGGAGAAGGTCAAAGAAGACCACAGAGAGTACAGGTTAGGGGGCCAGAGACTACAAACTCACTCAAGGAAAGGGATCTTGGGGTGAGTATAAAACTGAGCACATCTCCTGAGGCACGTATGAACCAAATGGATGTTGTAGCATATGGGCGCCTGGCAAAGCTAAGAATAGCATTTCGACACCTTAGTAAGGAATCGTTCAAGAATCTGTACACCATTTACGTCAGGCCCATATTGGAGTATGCAGCAGTATGGAACCCACACAAGGTCAAGCACATCAAGAAATTAAAGAACATGCAAGGTTTGCAACAATACTAGTTCTGGAGCTAAGGGGCATGTCCTACCAGCAGAGGTTAAAGGAAATTGATCTGATAACACTGGAGGACAGGAAAGGTAGGTGGAACACAATAATAGCATACAAAATCCTGAGAGGAATTGACAAGGTGGATAGGGACAGGATGTTTCAGAGATGGGAAACAGCAACAATTGGGCAGAACTGGAAGTTGAAGACTCAGATGAGTCACAGGGATGTCAGGAAGTATTTCTTCAGTCGCAGAATTGTCAGGAAATGGAACAATCTGGAGAGTGTAGTGGAGGAAGGATCTATACACAGCTTTAAGAAGAGATACGATAAAGCTCATGGAGCAGGGAGAGAGTGAACCTAGTAGTGACCAGCAGGTGGGGCTAGGAACTGTGAATCGACCCCTGCCACCACAAATAGGTGAATACACCCACACACCTCTATACTAAGTTTACAGACTGCAGAAGCTAGAGCATCCTAACAGGATAAAAACAAAAAAGGGATCTCAACAGGGAAGACGTAGATGCAAGGGAACCGAGGATGGCTATTCTGAAAAGGAAGAATGGACAGGAAGACTCAAGAGCAAAATGGAACAAGAATGGAAAAAAGGCTAAACATTAAATAAGCTTTTTAATAGTGTTGGAAAGATATCTGAAGAGAGAAAGAAGTGGGACTTATGAGCTGTAGCTGCTGAAGCAAAAGTACAGAGACTGGAGGAAGAAGTGGAAATGCTGAAGCAGGATATGAAGACGAGGACCAAAAGTAGCAAGATGGTGGAAATAGAAACAGAGGACAGTGAGGGGGACCCCGAGGGAGGGGAAGGAGCTAAGAAATCCCTTGCAGAAGTAATATCAGATCACTAGGGAGCCCGGGAGATAAAGGAAACAATAAAGGATATATTCTTAAATCGAATCCAAAGAGATGAAGGGAAAAGAAGCAGAGTGAACAGAAGGAAAAGTCAATAATTATTCATGGGTTTCAGGAAGCTGAAAGGACAACCTATGATGAAAGAAGACATTGGGAAAAAAAAGTGATTGAGAGCATCATCACAATAACAGGAGAGAAGGACATGTCTCACTTAACAAATTTTCAGAGACTTTGGGTGTATTTGAGGAAAAAACAATCGCCCAGCCAAATTGACACTCAAGACAGATATGGTACAGAACAGGATCCTACAAAAGAAAGCACTGTTAAAGAACTCCCGAGAATATCAGTGAATGTAACCAGACTGTGAGTGAACACGAAAAGAATGGAAATAACTGAGAATAAGACTAAAACACCAGAGGAAGGAAAGAAAGACAAGGCAGGCATTGACAGACAGGAAAGCTCAGCCCCAGGGGAAACACCAAACACAAAGGCTCACAGAACCCCCTCAACCCCTACCAACCAATATCAACCAAATACAATAAAAAGAAACCACACTCCACAGCCCTCATCCCAGCACAAATATTACTATCACAACACACACACACACACACACACACACACACAAAGGGCAAATGCCTTAGGTAAAAACACAGAAAATATTGTTCCGATATTTTAGTAAAAGAACAAATAAAAATCAGGCAAATGACACAGGTGTAGAGACTAAGGTTCTAGACAAGATTATCAGGAAACAGTTGGAGGAGGACCTGGAGAGAAGTGGGTTAATAAACAAGAGATAGTAATTTTTTTTCTAACAATGCTACTTGAGTTCTATGACAAGGTAACGGAAGATTTAAGAGCAAGTGGGCGCGGGAGTAAACTGCATATTTTTTTAACTGTAAGAAGGCTTTCGAAAAAAGATGAAAGAGAAGGCTGGAATAACATGTGTGTGCGTGTGTGAACGACAAGACCGAAGAAACTGACCCTGAGGTATCCCTATTTACAGATACAGTGAAACTAATAAGGATAATAGTGAAAAGATCAGTAAAGATAGCAAGCGAATCTGTACAACCTGTAGGAATGGGCTAACAAGACGTTATTAGAAATTAACCCCAACACTTCACAGACATGCACATGCATATATATATATACATACATCTAGGTTTTTCTCCTTTTTCTAAATAGCTCTTGTTCTTCTTTATTTCTTCTATTGTCCATGGGGAAGTGGAAAAGAATCTTTCCTCCGTAAGCCATGCGTGTCGTATGAGGCGACTAAAATGCCGGGAGCAATGGGCTAGTAACCCCTTCTCCTGTAGACATTTACTAAAAAAGAGAAGAAGAAAAACTTTATAAAACTGGGATGCTTAAATGTGCGTGGATGTAGTGCAGATGACAAGAAACAGATGATTGCTGATGTTATGAATGAAAAGAAGTTGGATGTCCTGGCCCTAAGCGAAACAAAGCTGAAGGGGTAGGAGAGTTTCAGTGGGGGGAAATAAATGGGATTAAATCTGGAGTATCTGAGAGAGTTAGAGCAAAGGAAGGGGTAGCAGTAATGTTAAAATGATCAGTTATGGAAGGAGAAAAGAGAACATGAATGTGTAAATTCAAGAATTATGTGGATTAAAGTAAAGGTTGGATGCGAGAAGTGGGTCATAATAAGCGTGTACGCACCTGGAGAAGAGAGGGAATGCAGAGGAGAGAGAGAGATTTTGGGAGATGTTAAGTGAATGTATAGGAGCCTTTGAACCAAGTGAGAGAGTAATTGTGGTTGGGACCTGAATGCTAAAGTAGGAGAAACTTTTAGAGAGGGTTGTGGTAGGTAAGTTTGGGGTGCCAGGGTAAATGATAATGGGAGCCCTTTGATTGAACTTTGTATAGAAAGGGTTTAGTTATAGGTAATACATATTTTAAGAAAAGAGGATAAATAAGTATACAAGATATGATGTAGGGCGAAATGACAGTAGTTTGTTGGATTATGTATTGGTAGATAAAAGACTGTTGAGTAGACTTCAGGATGTACATGTTTATAGAGGGGCCACAGATATATCAGATCACTTTCTAGTTGTAGCTACACTGAGAGTAAAAGGTAGATGGGATACAAGGAGAATAGAAGCATCAGGGAAGAGAGAGGTGAAGGTTTATAAACTAAAAGAGGAGGCAGTTAGGGTAAGATATAAACAGCTATTGGAGGATAGATGAGCTAATGAGAGCATAGACAATGGGTCGAAGAGGTATGGGGTAGGTTTAAAAATGTAGTGTTTAGAGTGTTCAGCAAAAGTTTGTGGTTACAGGAAAGTGGGTGCAGGGGGGAAGAGGAGCGATTGGTGGAATGATGATGTAAAGAGAGTAGTAAGGGGGAAAAAGTTAGCATATGAGAAGTTTTTACAAAGTAGAAGTGATACAAGGAGGAAGAGTATATGGAGAAAAAGAGAGAGGTTAAGGAGGGGTTTGAAGCAATGTAAAAGAGAGCAAATGAGAGAGTGGGTGAGATGTTATCAAAAAATTTTTTGTTGAAAATAAGAAAAAGTTTTGGAGTAAGATTAACAAGTTAAGAAAGCCTAGAGAACAAATGGATTTGTCATTTAAAAATAGGAGAGGAGATTTATTAAATGGGGGTTTAGAGGTTTGGGAAGATGGGGGGAATATTTTGGGAAATTGTTAATGTTGATGAAGATAGGGAATGTTTTTTCGTGTATAGGGCAAGGAGGAATAACATCTTGTGGAGTGAGGAAGAGCCAGTTGTGATTTTGGGGGAATTTGTGAGGCAGTAGGTAAAAAAAAGGGGGTAAGGCAGCGGGATTGTGGGATAAAGATAAAAATGTTAAAAGCAGGTGGGGATTAGTTTTGGAGGGGTTTGGTGCAATTATTTAATAAAGTATGGAAGGGGTTTAAAGGTCCTGGGGAAATTGGGGAAAGAGAGCATGCATAGTTCCTTTGTATAAAGGAAAAGGGATAAAAGAGAGTGAAAAAAATTATGGGGGGTAAGTTGTTGAGTATACCGGGGTAAAGTGTTAATTGATAATAATTGAAAAAATTTAAAAGGGGTAAGAGGAGAATAGGATAGCGATGAACAAGGGGGCTTTGGGAAAGGTAGGGGGTGGTGGCCCAGGTGTTTACAGTAAAACATATAAGTGAACGTTTTAGATAAGGTTTTTAAGAGGTCTTGTGGCATTTATGGATTTGGAAAAGGGTTTATGACAGGGTGGATAGGGGGGGCAATGTGGCAGATGTTGAAGTGTATGGTGTAGGGTAGGTTACTGAAACAGTGAAGAGTTTTTACGAGGATAGTAGGCTAAAGTTAGAGTTGTAGGAAAGAGGGAAATTTTTTCCGAAAAAATAGGCCTTAGACAAGGATGTGTGTGTCACCGTGGTTTTTTAAATATATTTATACTGGGGTTGTAAGAAAGTAAATGCGAGGGTTTTTGGAAAGAGGGTGGATTTAAAAAAGATAAAGAATCACACACAAAGGGGGAGTTGTCACAGCTGCTCTTTGTGATGAACTGTCTTTTGGGGAGATTCTGAAGAGAAGTTGCCCGGATTGGTGGGTGAATTTGGTGGGTGTGCAAAGAAGAAAATTAAAGGTGAATACAGGAAGGAAAGGTTTGGGATAAAAAAAAGTTAGGTGATGAAAGTTGGATATCAGATTGGGGGGAGATAGTATGGAGGAGGTAAAAAGTATTGATATTTGGGAGTGGAGTGTCAGCGGATGGGTTATGAAAGTTGAGGTGAATCATAGAATTGATGGGGGGAAAATGAGTGAGTGGTGCACTTAGGGAGTCTGTGGAGACAAAAAACTTTGTCCTTGGAGGAAAGAGGGGAATGTATGAGAGTATAGTTTTACCAACGCTCTTTATAGTGTGAAGGTGGGTGATAAATGTTGCGCGAGGAGAAGGCTGGGGGCAGTGGAGATGTATGTTGAGGGCAATGTGTGGTTGAATATAATGCAGAGAATTTGTATTTTGGAAGTTAGGAGGAGGTGCGGGATTCCCAAAACTGTTGTCCAGAGGGCTGGGGAAGGGTTTTTTGAGGTGGTTCGGCATGTAGGGAAGGAGCGAAAAGAAGGGACTTCAAGAGTGTATCAGTTGTAGTGGAAGGGAAAGGCGGGGTAGGGGTCGGCCTGGAAAAGGTTGGAGGGGGGGGGTTTTTAAAGGAGGTTTTGTGTGGGGGCTTGGATTTCGCAGGCTTGGTGAGGTGTTTGATA
Organism: Cherax quadricarinatus; assembly: GCF_026875155.1. Taxonomy (NCBI): domain Eukaryota; kingdom Metazoa; phylum Arthropoda; class Malacostraca; order Decapoda; family Parastacidae; genus Cherax; species Cherax quadricarinatus. Next base: position 12,669,382 of record NC_069466.1, read on the forward strand.
GGAGTAAATGGAGACAAAGGGTTTTTTTTAATATTTGACGTGCTGTTGGGTGGAGAAAAAAGTAACATTTATAAAGGGATTCGGGGAAAACCGGCAGGCCGGACTTGAGTCCGGAGAGGGGAAGTACAGTGCGCATCTAAAGGAGGGGTATTAAAGTTGCAGTTTTAAAAACTGTAGTGTAAAGCACCCTTCTGGCAAAAACAGGATGGAGTGAATGATGGTGAAAGTTTTTCTTTTTCGGGCCACCGCCTTGGGGGAATCGGCCAGTTTTTAAAAAAAAAAAGTGTAAATGTTTGAAAATCGGGGACAGGCAAAAAAGACCAGAAACAGAGTACGTATAAAGGAACATCACTCAAACCCGAGGGGACATCGCCCAAAAAACCTCAGCAGCAAAAACCCCATCGGTAATTTTAGGTAGCTTTCGGAATCGGACAAAGGGCATTTTTATAACATATACAGGCCCTCTCGGCGAAAACAACAGCAGTAGGGATCTCCTCCTGCTTGGTCAAGTCCAGAGGTATTAACGAAAACCCGATTTCAGTATTCCCCAAGGGGTAAGGCTACAAAGAGAGATTGAGGAAGCTAAAATGATGAATTTGACGAAAAAAGGCCCCCGGGTGACATGATACACAAAAAAATTTGAGCGGAATGATAGAGTGGCAAGGAGATACTGTTGGGGAAAGCCAGAAATCAGACAATGAAGGTACAGAGATGCTAGGAAATTTATTTTTAGCGTTAAAACTTTTAAAGGGAATTTTGGAATTTTTGCCCAAAGACAGCAGGTTGGTAGAGACAGCATTCATACTTTAGGTTTAAAAAAGGGTTTATGGGGAGAGCTCATGCAGCACAGGAGAGAAAAAACCTTGTTTGGGGCCCAAACAAGAGGGCCCCAAGAGCTAAACATACTCCTGAAAACCCTTTGAAAATATAAGTCTCCTCCCAAATGTAAGTATATATGACCCACACACACGCACACACACACCCCACACACACAAAAAAATTTAATGGGAAGAACAGAACGAGCTTGGTTCACCCAAAAAAGGTTTTAGGGAGGCAAAAATAGGTTTTAAATAGAGAAAGGAAAAGGTACAAGAAGACAGAGAACTCAGGGGGAAAAAAAAAATCAGGCCGGGAAAAGAGCCCGAAAAAGAATTTGCACAGATTTAAAAAGGGAGGGTAGAGACAATAAAAAATGACTGCATCAAAAGTTTAAAAAAAATGACCCCAAGTGTTGTCAGGCCCCCCATCAGGAGGGGGAAAACAACAGTCAAGGACCAGGTAATCAGATGGGGAAAGGGTGATGGGGAATTCACAAGAAACGACCGAGAGTATGTCAGGAGCTCAACACAGATTTAAAGAGGTATTTACAGTGGAAACCAGTAGGACCCCAAGAAATCAGAACGGGGGGACCCACACAGCAAGTGCTGGATGAGGTACATATAACCAAGGAGGAGGTGAAGAAGCTGCTATGCGAACTTGACACCTCAAAGGCGGTGGGACCAGACAACATCTCTCCATGGGTCCTTAAAGAGGGGCGAGATATTGTGTGACCCAATTAACAAAGATCTTCAACACTCATTTGAAACTGGGCAACTCCCTGAGGTATGGAAAATGGAAAATGTAGTCCCAATTTTTAAAAAGGGAGACAGACATGAGGCACTAAACTACAGACCTGTATCTCTACGTTTTATAGTATGCAAGGTCATGGAGAAGATCATCAGGAGGAGAGTGGTGGGGCACCTGGAAAGAAACAAGTGTATAATTGACAACCAGCACGGTTTCAGGGAAGGAAAATCCTTTTGTCAAAAACCCTACTAGAGTTTTAGGGACAAGGTGACAGAAGAAAGACAAGAGGAGAGAGGGGTGGATCGACTGCGTTTTTTTTGGACTGCAAGAAGGCTTTCGACACAGTTCCTCACAAGAGGTTACTGCAAAAGCTAGAGGACCAGGCACACATAACAGGAAAGGCACTGCAATGGATCAGAGATATCTGACAGGGAGGAAACAACGAGTCATGGTACGCGACGAGGTTGTCAGAGTGGGCGCCTGTGACAAGCGGGGTTCCAGGGGTCAGCCCTAGGACCTGTGCTGTTTCTTGGTATACGTGAACGACATAACGGAGGGGATAGACTCAGAAGTGTCCTTGGTTTGCAGGGCGATGTGAAGTTTAATGAGAAGAATCGAATCGGACGAGGATCAGGCAGGAATACAAAGAGATCTGGACAGGCTACAAGCCTGGTCCAGCAACTGGCTCCTTGAATTTAACCCTGCCAAATGCAAAGTTTATGAAGATTGGGGAAGGGCAAAGAAGACCACAGACACAATTAGTTTAGATGGCCAAAAATGCAAACCTCACTAAAAGGAAAAAAAATCTGGGGGTGAGTATAACACCGAGGGATATCTCCCGAGGCGCACATCAATCAGATAACTGCTGCAGCATACGGGCGCCTGGCAAACCTACGGATAGCGTTCCGATACCTCAGTAAGGATTCGTTTAAGACTCTGTACACCATCTACGTCAGGGCCCCTACTGGGTATGCAGCGCCAGTTTGGAATCCACACCCAGTCAAGCACGTCAAGAAATTAAAAGAAAGTGCAAAGGTTTGCAACAAGACTAGTCCCAGAGCTACGGGGATTGTCCTATGAAGAAAGGTTGAGGGAAATCGGCCTGACGACACTGGAGGCCAGGAGGGTCAGGGGGACTGATAACGACATATAAAATACTGCGCGGAATGACGAGGTGGACAAAGAGGGGAAATGTTCCAGAGATGGGACACAGACACAAGAGGTCACAATTGGAATTTAAAGGGACTCAGATGAATCAAGGGATGTTAGGAAGCATTTCTTCAGTCATAGGTAGTCAGGCCATGGAATAGCCTAGAAAGTGATGTGGTGGAGGCAGGAACCATACATGTTTTAAGGCGAGGTATGATAGAGCTCATGGGGCAGGGAGAGAGAGGACCTAGTAGCAATCAGCGAAGAGGCGGGGCCAGGAGCTGTGACTCGACCCCTGCAACCACAAATAGGTGAGTACAAATAGGTGAGTACAGGCCTAGTGTCTAATCGACATGTGCCTAGGACAAAATGGTAACTAACACACACACACACACACACACACACACACACACACACACGTCAGTAATGTATGTAAATGTCGCAGTCAGTTATATAATACAGGTAACAGTTGTGTGTGTGTATGCAGTATTCAAGATAACTCATACAGCCACTGACATCAATGTCTGAGTTCCAGCTCGATTCATCTAAGTTCAAATCTTGGAGCCTTAGAGTGAAGACGTGTCACTGTGGCGCTGTGACTCACTGTATCCACATACTTCTGTACAATGAAAGGCAGAACTGGTATCGACTTCTTCGCTCTTCTTCAATCTGGTATGAACTTGCTCATGCCGTAATGGGACGCAGTAACAAGGGATCAAAACTGTAAGTTGAAGATTCAGAGGAGTCACAGGGATGTTGGGAGGTATTTCTTCAGCCACGGAGTTGTCAGGAAGTGGAATGACATTGAGAGTGATGTAGTGGAGGCAGGATCTATATATAGTTTTAAGAAGAGAGTTAACCTAGTAGCAACCAGTAAAGAGGCGGAGCCAGGAGCTATGAATCGACCTCTGAAACCACAATTTAAGTACACACACACACACACACACACACACACAAGCAAGCCAAGAAATTAGAAAAAAATGCAAAGGTTTGCAACTAGGCTAGTCTCGGAACGAAGGGGCATGTCCTACGAGGAGAGGTTAAGGAAATCGAACCTGACAAAAACAAGAAGGAAAGATGAAAATAAAAAATTTAGAGGAAAGGGGACAGAGAAGGATTTTAAGGGTGACCGCAACAAAGGGCACACATTAAATACTTAGAAAGGGAAAGGGGGAAAAGGACGATCTAAAGGGTGGCCAGGTCCAATAATACTTTAAGAAGGGTAAATTTGATTTTAAGGGCTCATGGAAAGGGAAAAATGGAACAATAACCCAAAAGACCAGTGAAGAGGGGCCCAGGAGCTATGAATCGACCCATGCAAACCCCAATTAGGTGAGTAAACACACAAACACACACACACACACACCAACACACACACACACACACACACACCACACACACACACATTTCCTGCAAATACAAAACTGAATATACATGCTCACATATAAACTTACTCAAATACAAATACACACTTCTTCAAGATCACACATAGTACCTGTAAGTTACCTGTAGTTGCTTCTGAGGGTCACCGCCCCAGCGCCTCGCTCCCAGACCACTCCTCCTGGTTGCTGGCTTAATCGTTCAGGTTGTTGGTACCTTCCTTCCGCGCACACACATCGAACGAAAATGCACACAGTGAAATGAAAAAAAAAAAAAATTTTGAATAGATTCTCTATAATTTATACATCAGCGTGTTGAACAGTTATGACTTAGTCTCATAGTTAAACGTTGAGGTTAATGGGTGAAATAAACGCGCGCTTGGCCTACATGTTGATGTAAATTATATAGTTTGAGTGGCCTTGACTCTCACTCGTACGAGTGTATGTGTAATTATCTAGATTAGTTTGTATGTTTGAGCGTCAGGTCATGGGCTCATCTCTTTAAATTGTGTTGGTTCATGTGGTTTGTTCCTCTCATACATGTTGTGCTGTTATATCATTTTTATACCGTGTTCCGTGTTTACCTATGATATGCCGTTCCATAGTTTATTTTTCTTGTTTCTCTAATACTGCTTAAATGTTTTTTGATATGGCTGTACCTCATTCATGGCCCTATCGTGAAGGCTTTTCTTGTCAACTCTGTCTTTTGTTCAGAATATTTTGTAAGTTGCAGTCATATCTCCGCTAAATTTTCATTATTTCAGTGTAGTGACGTCTAGCTCTTTGTGTTTTCCTTCGTTGTTTTCGTTTCTGAGTTCTGGTATTAGTCTTTTAGCAAGTCATTTAGCTCATCTTACTGTCGTTCAAGTAAAGATTATACGTCTGTGTTCAGCTTTATTTTTTCTAGTGAACAGAATTCTGAGCGATTCTTTGTTCAAGATTATAATTATACCGTTGTCCGTCTGGCCTACGCTGCCCTAGTTATTCAATTTGTCTGTATTTCAGGGGATTGTTCAACAATTTTCATAACCCAATTCTGAGTTGTACATTTCCAATGTGAGAAGTCATGACCCTTCTCGTTTTTCCTTCTCCAGTATCTTCTTAACACATCTGAATTTCCAGGCTTCCTGCTGCTAGGTGAGCGTGAGCTGCAAGTGAAAGGAAACGTACCGAACTCTGGAAGGAAACCTGGTCCGGTTTATTTTTGTCATATTCTTCTTGCTGGGTACATCGGTCGGGACGCCAGTCATCAGCTCCATTTCCCTCTTCTTGTGGATATTTTAAGGATGAAGGTGGAAGCTGAATACAGACTTGGATGAGATGTGAGAATCCTGCTCCGTGGGGATTTACCCAAAGGGGTCCACCTCAACTAATTGGAAACTACAGTTTTCAGTCTGTTCGCGAATGAAATTTCTGTTCGGGTTCCTTTCAACTAACAGCTTTGGCAATATTTCTTCCCCAAGCACCGGAAGGCAAGACTCAATACAGCGTAACTCTCAATGGACTTTTAATTAAACTACAAACTAGAGAAACAAGGTTTTGCTGTTTTAATAAATATAATATTTATGATAAATTTATTATCATCTAAGTTTGAGCTTTGTTATGGATCTGTGCCCATACTGGAATCGGTAAATCAATGTAAAGTGATATAATAGTTACATTTATCATTTTGTTATGTTTGTAAGTTATTTCTCCCAAAGGAAAAACCTCGGAACTTACGAAGGGATCTTAAACTGGTGCTACTTCCCTCTCCCTTCTTTGATAAAACCGGATTACCTGTCAGTCCCCATTATGCAAATGGGATTTGCGCTTCCCTGCTGTCAATATAATACTTGTGTTTCGGTTAGTGCGCTCACCAAGGGATTTACTGCGGTATACTTCAACTCCACCACTGGTATATCGTCGCACACAACAGGCGCAGAAGCTGCGCCTCAAAATCAAACCAGTGGACTGATACGTGTGAATTTCACAGCAATTGTCCTTCTATCTAAACTAAGATATTTAAGATTTAAGAAGAATAACTATCAGTTTAGTTTTATAGTTTGAGACGCAATAACTTAGTGCGTCAAAATGGTTAGAATGACACCCACTCATTTTCAAAGTAAAATTAGTACATCGCCACTTATTAAGAGTAATAAAAATCCCGACATTTCTTTAGGCAAGATAAAGAAGTTCTGAAAGTTAGAAGCTGATATAAAGCGACTTTCACTATTTTTCATAAAATTTTCAACACTTGATCCTAAAAACCAAACCAATTACAACTTGTCAGATAAAAGGACACAAGTGCAGCTTTGTACATTGGGGCAACGTTTCGCTCCCCGGAGTTTTGTCAAGCCGTTACAAACATACAGGGAACAGAGGTAAAAGCTAATAAACGTTGTGGTAGTAGTAGCATAATAGTGTAGTAGTAGAGTAGTAGTATGTAGAGTAGTATATATGTAGTAGTAGTAGCTGTTGTAATACTTGTGAGTATGGCAGCATGTGATGGGGGAGTTTTTTGGGGTTTGGGGAGAAAAACAAAAGGCACAAAACCAAAAACCCGCACTAAGAGAGAGGAGCTTAGCGTTTTCGATCCACTGGACCATTTAAAAAGGTTTCTTAAAGTTATCCTAAATGTCCGGAGAAAAAAAAACTTTGACAGCAATTAAAGGAAACACTTTTCAGAAATCATAAAACAATTTTCCAGAATAATTTATTTCTACCGGGTCACGACTGTTGTAGAAATTTTGTAAGATTACGTGTGATTATTGGGGTTTCGTTTTGGGTGCGCAAAACCGGGGGGGGGGGCCCTTTTTGGGTTAACAAAAAAAAACATAAAACCAAAGTTTAAATTGGTTTTTAAATAATTAAAAATTTTGTAAAGAAATTTTACCGCCAAAAAATTTGGGTTGTAAAATTAAAACAAAAAAGGGGTTTAAAAAACTAAAAATTTTTTGCAAAAAAAATTAAAACCCAAGGTAAAACTTTTAAAAAATTTTTCAATTTTGTTTCCCCCTTAACTTAAATTAAATAAGGTATGTTTTGTAAATTTAATTTTGTACAAAAAAGGATTTTTGTACAACTTTGGGTTTTTTAAACCCCCAGTATTTTGGAAAAAATTTTTTTTTTTTGGAAAAGGGTTTCCCGCCTAAAAAAAAATTTTGGGGAAAAAAAATTAAAAAAAAAATTTTTTTTTCCCAAAATCCCCCCCAATTGGTAGGGGTCCTTTTAAAAGCCCCATTTTTTAAATTTTTTTAAAAAAACCCCCTTTGTTTATTTAAAGGGTTAGTTTTTGGAAACCCCCAATGATTTTTTTAAGGGTTTTCCCCCCCCAATTCCCTTTGGGGGTTTTGGGGAAAATGAAGGGTTTTTTGGGCCCAGGGCCCCCAAAAAACCTATTGTTGGGTTTTTTTTTATTTTTACCTTCGGGTCCCTTGCCTTACTTCGGGTTGTACCTTTGCGTACTTTTTCATAATGGGCCTGGTAAACTTCGTATTTGTGTTTACAACCAAAATTTCCATTCGTACCTATTGCGTCAAAGTATTTATTTCCATATTTTTTTGGGCTGTTCTTTCCCCCACGGGGGTTTTGGACCTCATTGCGCTGGTAATGATCCTTCAGGGGGAAATTCCCTCACTTGGGGGCTTTAATGTTCATTTTTTTTTGTTCAGTGTCCCCTTCCTGCGCATGACAAAAATTTTCGATTTGCCATCACTGCTCTCCAAATTCTGAACCCCTTCCCAAACAAAAACCTACCTGAAATCTCCCCTTTGCTTAAAAACGACCCCCCTTTTACTTGCCTATGTTAAAAAGAATCCTCACTTCTCCCAAATACGGATCCTCACTTCTGCTAAAACAGTGATCCCACCTTTTCCCCCTTGCTTCTAAGTAATCTCACTTGCTGCTCAAAAAAGTACCTCCCCTTGCGCTCTCAGTGATCCTCACTTGCTGTAAAACATGTCCCCCCTTTGCTGCACAATGATCCTCACTGCTGTAAAACAAAACCCCCATTGTCCTAAAAACCGGCCCTATTTTGCTTCCCTGCCTTTTGCTGTACTCGTTCTCTTGCGCTCTTTTTCCCCCCTTTTGTGCCTTAAAAACCTATTGGCTCTGAAACCCTTGTGCTAAAATGTAACCCCTCCTTTGCTGTACTCGTGTTTACTTGCTCCCTTACTTGCCCTTGCTGCAAACAGAAAACCCCCTTTCTGCTAAAAACAAACCCTCACTTGCTGCTAAATACATAACCTCATTGCGTCTTTCAGTGACCTCATTTGCGCTAAAACTACCTCACTTGCGCTTCGAAAATCCCCTTTTTTTGCCCTCCTTGCGCCAAAAGGGACCCTCACTTCTCTCTTTCAGTACCCCCCTTGCTTTAAGAACCCTCATTTGCTCTCTACATGACCTCACTTGCTGCACAATACAGTGATCCCACTTGTGCTCAAAAAGTGATCCTCACTTGCTGTACAATACTGATCCTCACTTGCTTCTCCGAACCCCAAATTTTGTACAAAAAATCCCCATTTAAATAAATTTCAGGAACCAGGCCCACTTGCTGAAAAACATGCCTCATTTTCTGAAAGTTTATTGTTTACAGTTTAAACCTGTAATAAGACCCTTCTGCAAACAGTTTTAGTGTAAATGTGAAATTTTCTCTCAAACCTCCTTGGTAATCGGCCATTGTGTAATAAAATTTTTAAAAATTTAAAATCATTTTTATTTTACAATTTTTTTAACACAAAAAAAACTTCTGCAAGAAATTAAAGGGTTATTTTGTTAAAAAAATAACAGTGAAGAGGCTAAAATATTATCAGAAGTCTGTATTCCCTTAAATGAAGCAATGTATTATTTGATATATAATGGTTTTATTTTTAATTTATATTTCGATGTTTTCATTTAAAGCAAAAAGAAAATATCTTTTTTTATATTATTTGATTGTTTTAATTTGCTTATGTTGTTGGTAAAGGGTGTAAAAAAAACTCTCATTCCTCGCGTTTGGGCTGTTTTGATTGGCCCCCCCAGCTAAATATCCCCGTTTAATTAGTTTTTTGAGGGTTTCTATGGAGATTTTTACAAGTCACTATTACTGACTATGTCTGAGCTCATCCTTGCCCACCCTAGTGCTGTTTTTTCCCTTTTAAAAAAACCCTCTCTCTTTCTCTTTGTTTTTGGCCACACAGCATCCTTAGCTGCTATCATCTCTTGTGATTTTTAAAGTTTTGTTAGAATATGTCTTCATTTGGGAGCCGAAATACTTCTCATAATTGTGTAACTCTGCTCACAGCCATTATTTAGACTTAGTGTATCTTACGTTTTTCGAGGTCAGTTCGTGAGACACCTTATATTTATGGTCCCCCAATTCAAGCAGACCTCAGTTCTGGCATTACGCACTGCCCTAGGGGGGTTTGATAATGGAAGTCGGTTCATATTTTGAAGTTTTATGCCTTTTTGGGTCTGTCAAGGCCCAATTAGGTCGATTTCTGCTCCTTGTTTTCCTTTCCTTTTTTGTCTTATGCTGTTGGCAAAAGGTTTGCAGCTGTTAAGCAAACGTTTTGACGCCATGTTTGGGTTTAATTTTTTATTATTTAACTTGTTGTCACTGTTTAAGTCTAATCGATCGAGCCTTTCTAACATAACGAACAACACTTTTCACACACTATATATACTTGATTACAAAATACTCGATGATATCTCTCATACAACGTACCAAAGGAAAATTAAAAACGTACAGTTAAGTGCCCCCACTAAAAAGAATTTTATGTACAATTTACCATAAATAAAAATATAACAAAAAATACTTTAACAGCTTTTCTCCTTAATTTTAACCCGATATATCAAATTGTTTTGACCACCCAACACCTCAGTAAACTCTTAATTTATTTTTTGGTTTATATTCATGCATTGCAATCCCAAAGACACTGAAATTTCTCTTAATTTTAAAGATAACTGGCCGGTATTTTCTAACAAACTGTTACAAAACCAGAAACCTGCTAGATGTGAAATGAAACCCTAAATTGACTTTCTAGTATTCATGGGGATTCTAATTTTATGGGGGTTGCATTTTGAACAAACTAAAACGACTTTGAAAATTTATGTTTATATATCCCGTTCAAAAACGAGTTAAAATTCTTCAGTGTTTTTCGAAGAATTATAAAAAAACTCTCGGCGTTTATTGCTGGTTCGCTGCAAAAAAGAATTTTTAAATTTTTCCCTTTAATGGGGGTATTTATTTTCCTTCCCTTTTCCTATAAAAAAATGATAAATCAAAGTTGAAAAAAATTTTTTAAAAACGTATTAAAAGAAAATATTTATCAAAAAAAAAATTTAAATCACTTTTTGTTTTAACCTAGAAAATATATACTTTTTATGTTTTCTAAACAATATTTTAAAACCCCGACTTTGAAGTTATATTTACTTATATTTAAAAAAATTTTTTCTAAAATGCACATATTTACCATCTTTTTGCCATAAAAATATAAAAAATCTGTACATTTTGTCTCAAATTTGTCAACCAACAAAAACTCTTCAAGCACAAAATTCCCTAACTTAATTTAAAACCTGCAGCGATAATAATTTTGTTTCTTATAAACACTTTTATTAAGGAAGTTCTGACAAAGTTATTCTCTGTGTTCCGGTCTTGCCAACTTACTGTTGCGGTTAACTTGTAATGTTCTCGTTGTCTGGGTTTAAACTTGCGTCATCTGTGCAATTGGTGTGGGGGGAGGGGGGTGGTGGGGAGGGGGTGTTGAGGAGGGGGTGTTGAGAGGGGGTGTTGAGGAGGGGTGTTGAGGAGGGGGTGTTGAGGAGGGGTGATGGATGTGTGGAGCCAAGGAATGTTAGGGTTGAGAGCTAGGAGGGAAGGGGAGGAGTGATATCAGAGAGGAAAAAAAATGAAAAACTTACCAATTGGATTGCTGTGGGGGTGTGGGGTTTTGTGTTGTGTGTGTGGTGTTGTGTGTGTCGTGTGGTGTGTGTGTTGTGTGGGGTGTGTTTGTGTGGGGGTGGTTGTGCGGTTGTGTTGTGTGTGGTGTGTGTGTGGGTGTGTGTGTGTGGGTGTGTGTGTTGGTGTGTGTGTGTGCGTGTGTGTGTGTGGTTTGACCACCATTTGTACTCCCCTTTTTGTGGTTGCAGGGGGAGTCAAGCTCCGGCCCCCCTCTTTGCTGATTGCTACTGGGTCCTCTCTCTCCCTGCCCTATGAGCCTACATACCTCCCTTAAAACTATGTAGGGTTCCCGCCTCCACACGTCACTTTCGGGGTATTCCACGGCCTACTACCTATGACTAAAGAAATACTTCCAAACACCCTTTGATTCATCATTTTCAACTTACAATTGTGCCCTTGTTCGGGCCCCCTCTTGGAACATCCTCTTTGTCCACCTTGTTATTCCGCCAGTATTTTATTGTTTTATCATTCCCCCCTGCCCCTCCTGCCCCTCCGGGGTTCTCGGGCCGATTCCCCTCAACCTTTCTTCGTAAAAATCCCCGTAGCCGGGGGATAATTTTGTTGCAAACCTTTGCACTTTCTCAAATTTTTTGACGTGCTTGATAGGGGGGATTCCAAACTGGGCTGCATACTCCAGTAGGGGCCCCTGACGTAAATGGTATACGGGTTTTAAACGAATCCTTATGAGGTATCGGAACGCTATCCGTGGTTTGCCCGCCCTATGCTCAGCGTTTTTTGATTTTATGTCCCTCAGGGGATATGCTCGGTGTTATACCACCCCCCCTCTTTTTCCCTTTAGTGAGGTTTGCGTCTTTTGGCCCTCTAACTATATGTTCTGCGGGCTTCTTTGCCCTTCCCCAATCTTCATGACTTTTGCATTTGGGAGGGTTTTAAATCCAAGACCAGTTGCGGACCGGGTTGTAGCCTGTCCGGGCTCTTTGTTGTCCTGCCTATCCTCATCCGTTTTTATTCCCCCTTAACTTCGCATCATCTGCAAACAAAGGGCATTCTGAGTCTATCCCTTCCGTTATGTCGTTTACATATACCAAGAAAGCACAGGGCCTAGGGCTGACCCCCGTGGAACCCGCTTTCACAGGGGCCCACTCTGAACCTCGTGCGTACCCTGACCCTTGTTGCCCCCTGTCAGTATTCCGATCCATTGCAAGGGCCCTTTTCCCTTTTTTTAGTGCCTGCCCTACTTTTGCATAACCCTTTGGGGAACTGTGTCGAAGGCCTTTTTGCAGCCAAAAAAAAGCAGTCGATCCCCCCCTCTCTCCTTGTCTTACTTCTGTCACCTTTAAAAACTCTAGTAGGTTTGTGACACAGGGTTTTCCTTCCCCGGAAACCGTGCTGGGTTTTCAATTATACTTTTTTTCCCCGTGCCCCCCCACTCTCCTCCGATATCTTCTCCATGACCTTTCATACAAAACATTAGTGAACAGGCTGTAGTTTTTGCCTCATGTCTGTCTCCCTTTTTAAAAATTGGGACTAATTTGCCATTTTTCCTTTTTGGGGGGTTGCCCATTTCAAATGATTGTTAAATCTTTGGGAATGGTTTTTACAATATTTTGCCCCTCTTTAAGGACCCAGGAGAGTTTGTCTGGTCCCCCCGCCTTTTAGGTGCAAATTCGCTAGCAGCTTTTTTCACCTCCTCCTTGGTTATATGTAAACCCCATCCCGCACTTTCTGGTGGCTCCCCTGTTCTTTTCCGGATCCCACGGTTCCACTGTAAATACCTCTTTAAATTTGTGTTGAGCTCCTGACATACCCCTTGGCATTTCTTGTGAAAACCCCATCACCCCTTCTAATTGATACCCGGGCCCTTTCTGTTTTTTTCCTCCGATTGGGTGTACAACACTTCGGGTCATCTTTTCTTTTGATGCATGTCATTTCAATTTTCTCGAGCCCCCTTTTTTCTTGCATATTCGTTTCTGGCCCTTCCTGATTTCTTTTTTCCTGAGTTCTCTGTCTTCTGTACCTTTTCCTTTCTCTAGTCACCAGTTTTTTGCCTCCCAAAACCCTTTGGGGTAAACCAAGGACTCGTTCTGTTCTTCCATTTTTTCTTTTTCCCCTTGGGAAAAAACCCTTTCCCCTCTCCCTCCTTGCTTTTTGCCCCACATACCCAAATCTTTCTTTTTTGGGTTTCCTGTCATTTCCCTCTCCCACTGAATGCTTGAAGGAAGTTCCCTCATGCCCGAGTATTCCCCCTTTTTTTTTTGGTTTTTCCCCGTTATTCCTGCTACTTCTCCACTTGGAGCTCAATATGTAGTCGAAACACAGAACCCAGATCATAGCCCCAGGGGCCTTTAACATGATCCCTCGATGTCCGAACTACTCAAGGTGATACAAGGGCCAGCCTTGCTGGTTCATCCTCTCCTCTCTTCTGGGAGGTCTCTAACATTTGAGCATGCGGTTTTCCCGTACCCCCATCACTGGTCTCCCTGTTTGGGCTTTCCCCTGGGGGCCCCGGTTTTTCCCCCGTCAATCTCCTTGGATTGAAAACCCAAACTAGTAATTTGCTCCCCCCTGTTGCTTTCCCGGCCCCCTCGGCTAGTGTGTCGATCATTGCTCGTTGTTCTCTCGTATTTCTCTTGGCCCCCTGCAGTTCTGTGGTGGTTGTACTTACTGCAAAATTTTCCCCTTATGCCCCCAAATGAATTTTTCCTACTAATAGTCCCTTTCGCCAAGGGCCTTTTAATCCTTCCATTTCTCAAAACCCCACTGGTTTTTAATGAGCAGTGCAACTCCTTCCTCCCCCTCTCCCCGTCTTTCCTGGATTTGATTTTTCCGGGATGAAAGATTGAATCTGTTATTATTCTGGGGGTTTTGTTTCTGTGAGTGCTATTATGTCTGGGATGTCTCCTTGTTCTTTCATGCCACTCCCTAAATACTTGTTTGTTATTCCATCTGCATTTGTATACCAAAACCTTCAATTTCTTTTCTAAGACTGTGGTCTGGAGGTAAAATTGGGGTTGGGAAGTGGGAGACCGGGTAAGGAACTATGGGTTGTTGCTGTGGGGGTGGAGTTTTGTATTTGTGGGTGGGGGCATTGGATGTGGCTAGGTGTTTTGATTTAGAGTTTTGGTTGCACTGGGTTGGGCCTGGTTGGGGGGCTTCTATAGGAAGGGTTGGAGGCTGTATTTGATCTTCTTCCTGGTCTGGGATCCCTGTCTGTTTCTCCATCCCCTCTCTTTCCTCCTTTCCGGGGTTTGACCATCTCTCAGTTTCTGCCTTTCTTCTTGTGTTCTGTCGTGGTCGAGATACACCTTCCTGTATGCCGGTGTTGCGTGTGCATGTGTGTGTGTGTTTTGTGCGCGCGTGGTGGTGTGTGTGTGTGTGTGTGTGTGGTGTGGGGTGTGTGGTGTGTGTGTGTGGTGTTGTGTGTGTGTGTGTGTGTGTGTGTGCGTGCGCGTGTGCGTGTGTGTGTGTCTGTGTGTGTGGGTATGTGTGCACGTCTGTTGTGTGCGTGTGTGTGTGCGTGTGTGTGTGTGCCGTGTGTGTGGGGTGGTTTTGTGTGGGGTGTGTGTGTGGGGTGTGTGTGTGTGAGTGGCGTATATGTGTGTTGTGCGTATATGTGGGGTGTGTGTGTGTGTGTGTGTGTGTGGTGTGCGCGTGTGTGTGTGTGTGCGTGTGTGTATGTTATGTGTGTGTATGTGTGTTTCGTGTGCGTGTGTGTGTGTTTTTGTGGGGTGTGTGTGTGTGTGTGTGTGTGTGTGTGTGTGTGTGTGTGTGTACTCACCTAGTGGTAATCACCTAGTTGTGGTTGCAAAGGTCGAGTCACAGTTTCCGGGCCCCCGCCTCTTCACTGGTCGCTACCACGTCACCATTCCTGCTCTATGAGCTTTATCATACCTTTTCTTTATCATACCTTTCCTGTCTTTGTCCACCTTGTCGATTCCTCTCAGTATTTTATATGACGTTATCATACCCCCCTCTCTCTTTCCTGTCCTCCAGTGTAGTCAGGTCGATTTCCCTTAACCTCTCCTCGTAGGACATACTCCTTAGATCCGGGACTAGTATCTTTGAAACCTTTGCACTTTCCCTAATTTCCTTACGTGCTTGGCTAGGTGTGGGTTCAAAACTGGTGCTGCATACTCCAATATAGGTCTAAAGTACACAGTGTACAGGATCCTGAACGATTTCTTATTGAGATGTCGGAATGTTATTCTTAGGTTTGCTAGGCGCCCGTATGCTGCAGCAGTTATTTGGTTGATGTGCGCCTCATGAGATATGCTCGGTATTATACTAACCCCAAGATCTTTTTCCTTGAGTGAGGTTTGTAGTCTCAGGCCCCTCCCCAGACTATACTCCGCTTGCGGTCTTCCTTGCCCTTCCCCAATCTTCATGACTTTGCACTTGGTGGGGTTGAACTCCAGAAGCCAGTTTTTGGACTAGGCCTGCACCCTGTCCAGATCCCTTTCTAGTTCTGCATGGTCCTCGTCCGACTGAATTCTCATCAACTTCACATCATCTGCAAACAGGGACACTTTGGAGCCTATTCCTTCGTCATGTCGTTCACATATACCAGAAAAGAGCACCGGTCCTAGGACTGACCCCTGAGGAACCATGCTCGTCTCAGGCGCCCACTCTGACACCTTGTCACATACCATGACTCGCCGATGTCTTCCCAACAGGTATTCCCTGATCCATTGCAGTGCCTTCCCTGTTATCCCTGCCTGGTCCTTCAGCTCTTGCACTAATTTCTTGTGTGTAACTGTGTCAAAAGCCTTCTTACAGTCCATGAAAACGTAATCTACCCACCTCTTTCTTTCTTGTCTTACTGCCGCCACCCTGTCATAGAACTCCAGTAGGTTTGTGACACAGGATTTCTAGTCCATGAAACCGTGCTGGTTGTCATTGATAGCTCATTTCTTTCTAGGTGCTCCACCACTCTTCTGATAATCTTTTCCATGACTTTGCATACTATACATGTCAGTGACACTAATCTGTAGTTTAATGCTTCTTGTCTGTTTTCTTTTTTAAAGACTGTGACTACATTTGCTGTCCTCCATACCTCAGGTATTTGCCCTTTTTCGATGTGTTGAAAATTGTCTTAGTGGCATACATAGCATCTCTGCTTCCTCTCTCAGGTCCCATAGAGAGATGTTATCTGGCCCCAACGCCTTTGAAGTATCTAACTCGCTTAGCAGCCTCTTCACTTCTTCCTCATTGTATGTATTGTGTCCCAACATTTGGTGTGCCAACCTCTCTCTCTTTCTGGAGTTCCTTCTGTCTCCTCTGTGAACACTTCTTTGAATCTAATGTTGACTCCGCACATACTCACGTCGTTTCTTGTGATCTCCCCTCCTTCCTTCCTAAGCCTCATTACCTGGTCCCTAACTGTTGCTTTTCCCTGATGTGGAATACAACACTTCAAGTTAGATTTGGCTTTTTCTGCTATGTCATTTTCGTATTTTCGCTGCCTTTCCTCTTTCCTGTCATATCATTTCTGGGTCTACGATTACTCTTATTCTCCTGGGTCTTTTGCCTTCTATACCTCTTCCATTCTCTAGCACACTTGGTTTTGCGCCTCTCTACACCTTTGGGGAAATCAAGGGCTCACCTTGCTTTCTCATTATTTCTGTTACCCCGGATACAAACCTCCCTCAGTTTCCTTGCATATTGTCACATATTCCATCTCATTTACTGACTTCCCCCGCCAGTTCTGTGCTCACTGAACCCCGTGAAAGGAAATTCTTCATGCCTGTGTAGTCCACGCTTTTGAGCCTGGCTTCATTTTGTCCTACCCTTCCTGCTTCCCCTTTTGCTTTTAACTCTACTAAGTATTTGAAGCTCAGAACCATGTGGGTTAATGGCCCCGAGGGCCTTTCAAAATGTGATGGGCCTCAATATCTGCACTACTCAAGGTGAATACTAGGTCTATTCTTGCTGGTGATGTCCTCAATATCTGCACTACTCAAGGTGAATACTAGGTCTATTCATGCTGGTAGTGTCCCTAACGTGTTGGTAAATGAGGTTTTCCAGTACCACCTCCATCATCTTAGCCCTCCACGTTTCTGGGCTCCCTATGTGGCTCCAGGTTCTCCCAGTCAATTTCGTTGTGACTGAAGTCGCCCACAATCAGCAGCTTTGCCCTACTTGCATGAGCCCTTCTGGCCACTTCAGCCAGTGTGTCAACCATCGCTCTGTTACTCTCATCATACTCTTGCCTTGGCCTCCTGCTGTTCTGTGGTGAATTATACATCACTGCAATTACCACCTTGGGACCTCAAGACTGAAGTGTTCCTATTATGTAATCTCTTGCTTCTCCTTTGTCCCCTCTGTCCAGTTGATCAAAAATCCTACTGGTTTTTGATGAGCAGTGCTACTCCACCACACCCTCTGTTCCCTCCGTCTTTTTTCAGGATCTGTTATCCTGTTGGAAAGATGGCATCTGTCATCATTCCTGTAAGCATGGTTTCTGTGAGAACTATGATGTCCGGTGATACTCTTTGATTCTTTCGTGCCACTTCTCCCACTTATTCATTTTTCCATCAGCGTTGGTGTACTATACCTTCAGTTTCCTCACCAACACTGTGTTCTGGGGGTCTGTGTATTTGTTTGGAACTTGGTAGTGTGCTATGGGATTCTATAGCATAGTGTGGAGTGGGGACTGTAAGTGTGGATTGTAGGTTGTGGATTTGAAAATATATAATACCGACAAGTTGATAAGTAAAACACATATGCAACAGTTAGGTATCTTTATTCCGAAACGTTTCGCCTACAGAGTAGGCTTCTTCAGTCGAATACAGAAGAGTTTAGCAGAAGCAGTAGAGTTGTGAAGACGATGTAATCAGTCCATCACCCTTGACGTAGTTTTAAGATGGTCAGCCCCTTAGCCTAGAGAAGAGTTTTGCTCCATAGTCTGGATTTGAGAGGGACGTTGCTCTCTCAGTGATGACCTTCTTTCTTCTACTAGTGAACTGCATCTCACCTTCCGACAGTACACAAGTCTCCACACTGCTGCTTAAACTTCACGCTGGTCCAGACTATGGAGCAGAACTCTTCTCCAGGCTGAGGGACTGACCACCTCAAAACTACGTCTTCAAGGGTGATGGACTGATTACATCGTCTCCACATCTCTGCTGCTTCTGTTAAACTCTTCGGTATTCGACTGAAGAAGCCTACTGTTTAGGCGAAACGTTTCGGAATATAGATACCTAACTATTGTGTTATACTTATCATTGTGGGTGTGCTGGATAAGCGTGTTTGGCTGTGGGTGGGAGGGTGGTTCTGTGTGTGTGTGTGTGTGTGTGTGTGTTGTGTGTGTGTGTGGTGTTGTGTGTGTGTGTGTTCCAATGCTTGTGAGGTTATCTGTGTGTGGAAGCTCCTTCAACGTTTGCGAGACAATCATTTGTGCCGTTAAAAGGAATGTTATCAGCATTAGCTCTGTAATGCAGTCTACAACCCAAATACTATAGAATCAACTACAATAAGAAACTCGCTACCGGAGAAGTTGTAGATAGTGGTGACAGTCTGGTAGGAAGACCAAGACCAGAAAAAATGATTCCTTACACTGCTGCAATCACAGTGGGACCCTGAAAATTTATGATTGCTACAGTGGTAGTAAAAAAAAGTTGCTTCCAGTAGTTGAGTTTGGATCTCGCATCTGTCAGGACCCCAACAAGTCGCTCTCAAAATGTGAACAAAACCTATCTGCAAACTGTAATTGCTAATGAGGATTGTATGTATGTGAGAATTAAGTGTCCCAGAAGGGTACTTAACATGTTGACTGGTTGTTTTTCTTCCTCCTGCTTATCGATTTTATTTTTCTCATTGCTCAAGAGCACTTCATGCAATTGGTTCAAAATTTTCAACACTTGTGTACAGTAACTAGTGCCAAATTCCTGGAACTAGCATGTTCACGTTCCGTATGACCAAAGTTGTTAAACGTATTCCTAGCATCCTGGAATGGCTCCGATAACTTCCAAAATCCTCAGTGGCGTAGCTCCAAACGTTCTCATAAGGCTCCAAGCAATACGAAGATGATGAATGAAATTCAGAGCTGTTGGTGAAGATTGACCAATTTTAATGTGAAATTGTGTGAAATTTTTATTCCCGCTAAATCTCGTTAAAAAAAAATAAGTGTACCTCTTCTGAACGGCTTCAGTACAGAACCAGAACAGAACCTATTAAGTTTCGTTTTCGTAGAGGCATATTTAATGTAGTAGTAAAATACTAAATAATACTGGTAGTTGCATCCGCCCATACTGAAGTAACTTATATATGGCCGCTTCAAATTTTCACACGTGTAGTTTCCAGAGCACTAGGCTCATGCTGCCCAATTTGCCATTTTTTTATAAATATATGGTAACATTCACTTTTTCTTCAATAATTATAATTAATCAATCCTTCTTCTGACTGGCTTCAAAATATTATTGACGATTCATTGTACAAAAAAGGTAACCCATTAGTCCGAATATTTGTAAATTTTAAATTTGCCTATGTAACAACTAGTGAAGGAACTGTGTGGGCGAGCTTAAATATCAAAGTAAAACATTTTTTCTTACTAATGCAAGTGAAAATAGAGAATTGTAAAAAAAATATTGAAAGCTCACGTTTTCACAGCCTTTTTAAATACGAGCTGATGCTAGAAGTACCCGATGAACACTGAACAGGTCTCCTGATGCCAGTACATCTGTGGCCGGGGATAATACAAGACTAATTTCATTATACTCCCGTTTGGAATACCAGTCTCACGAGCGGTACACATATTAATGCATCCACAGGACACAGTAGTTTTAGGCAACTAACAATACTGCGACCACTCGGGAAGTGAACCGGGACATGGTGGTCAAGTGGGTTAAGGTGCCGGTAGGTTAGCTTGGTTTCCAGGAGCTGGATTAAATGGCAGAATGTCCCGGCTGGTCGCAGTATTGTTGCTTAAAACCACTTTGTTCTGAGGATGCATATATATATATATATATATATATATATATATATATATAATATTATATATATATATATATATATAAATATATATATATATATTATTTTCATATAGTCGGACTTGAGTCCTGAAATGGGAAGTACAATGCCTGCACTTTAAAGGAGGGTTTGGGATATTGGCAGTTTGGAGGGATATGTTGTGTATCTCTATACGTATATGCTTCTAAACTGTTATAAATTTTGAGCACCTCTGCAAAAGCAGTGATGTGTGAGTGTGGTGAAAGTGTTGAATGATGATGAAAGTATTTTCTTTTGGGGATTTTCTTTCTTTTTTTGGGTCACCCTGCCTCGGTGGGAGACGACCGACTTGTTGGAAAAAAAATATATATATATATATATAAATATATATATATATATATATATATATATATATATAAATATATATATATATTATAATATATATATGTATATATATTTTTTCAACAAGTCGGCCGTCTCCCCACCGAGGCAGGTAACCCAAAGAGAAAGAAAATCCCCAAAAAGAAAATACTTTCATCATTCAACACTTTCACCACACTCACATATAATCACTGTTTTTGCAGAGGTGCCCAAAATACAACAGTTCAGAAGCATATACGTATAACAATACTCAATATATATCTCTCCAAACTGCCAATATCCCAAACTCCTCCTTTAGAGTGCAGGCATTGTACTTCCCATTTCCAGGACTCATGTCCGGTTATATAAAATAACCGGTTTCCCTGAATCCCTTCACTAAATATTACCCTGCTCACTCTCCAACAGATCGTCAGGTCCCAAATACCATTTGTCTCCATTCACTCCTATCTAACACGCTCACGCACGCTTGCTGGAAGACCACACCCATCGCCCACAACACCTCCTTTACCCCCTCCCTCCAACCTTTTCGAGGACGACCCCTACCCCGCCTTCCTTTCCCTACAGATTTATACGCTCTCCATGTCATTCTACTTTGATCCATTCTCTCTAAATGACCAAACCACCTCAACAAACCCTCTTCAGCCCTCTGACTAATACTTTTATTAACTCCACACCTTCTCCTAATTTCCACACTCCGAATTTTCTGCATAATATTTACAGCACACATTGCTCTTAGACAGGACATCTCCACTGCCCCCAAACGCCTCCTCGCTGCAGCATTTACAACCCAAGCTTCACACCCATATAAGAGTGTTGATACTACTAAATTTTCATACTTTCCCTTTTTTGCCTCCAAGATAACATTTTTGCCCCCACATTACCTCAATCGCCCAACGCAATATCTAAAAGCAGGGGGGCTGGAGGTTCCACCCAGCAGAACGAGAAATACTAATGGCTTCTTATATTATCCGCATTGCTGTGGGTGGACCCAACAATACACAAAAATGGGCCTGGGAAAGATTTGATCTTTTTGTCATATTCATGTAAATAGTTTTCTTCAGGAAAAACAAATAAAAATAAGTCATTTTTAAAAGGAAGCAAAAAGGGGCGGGAACCAACGGTTACTTTAAAAAATTTTAAAAACTTCTTTCGGGCTGCTTTTTTTAAAATTAGATGAAACAAAGAGTTTTCATAGATAAAACCAAAAAAGTTTTAAAACAAAACATTTTAATCTTAAAGATCAATATAAACCCAAATATAGAAAAAAAAGAGGAAAAAAAAAAAAAAAATCTCTCTACGGGTCTAGTAACTACCTTTTTAAAGCTCACAAGCTTTTAAATTTTTCAAATTTATTTGGGAAAGCTTTAAGCCCAACCCAGCTTAGTGACACTTTTAATGACATATAAAAAATATATTATAAGCCTGTATAGGTCATGAAAAGGGAGGTTGTTAAACCTAGTGAGCTTCTCGGGGAATTTTAAGTAAAATTTTTTTGAACTAAGAAACAATGGCTTGTCGTAAGCTTTCACAAAGTTGTAGACCTAAAAGAAGTTAAAAAAGTTGAAGGATTTGTACTTTTTAAGGGACGAAGTTCAGCTTTGGGGAGGATAGTGAAAAATTACATCCCAAGAATGGTAAGTCCAAAAAGGGAAGGAGGAAATTGGCAGAAACGATGAAAATATTTTTTGGATGTAATGAATGAACAGTGGCCCCCGAGGGGGAGGAGGTGAAATTGAATAATTTAAAGCAGGCTAAAAACAGAAACCTTTGCTATTTTTTAGGACAGTGTGTAGTTTGGATAACGAAAGGGAGACAAAAAGCACAGTCTGGGAAGTGTAAGAAAAAGGATATTCCTATGTGGGAATTTTTAGTTCATATGAGAACCGAGCTAACTAAAAAGGGAAAAAAGGGTTGGAACAGGTGGGGACGATGTAGTTAATGGGGATAAATAACATCAATCAAGAAAGGGAACAACCCCATTATCTGCCTCAAAGCGGGACATAATAATTTTGGGAAAAACAAGTTTTTAGATTCCTGTAAAAATTAAAAGGGCACTTTTGATCTAACGGGGGTCAAAGGAAAAGACTCGATCATATATAGAATTTTCCCCAAAAAGGGGGTGAGCATTAATGAATGTACGGGAAAATTGGGGTAAATTGTTGCTAATAATATTAAAGGGAACCAATTTCCCTTTTTCATTGAGAACGGGGATAACTTTTTGTGGAAACATATTATCAGTGGTGGGGTGTATCTCTCGGGTTTAGGGATGACAGCGTTGGCCAACTCAAGACAATAATTGCAAATTGTCTAAGATTTTAAAACTGATAAAAGACGGGTTAAGGAGTGTGGGGAAAAACCAACCCTAAAAGTATTATGACTAGTGAAAAAAATCCAAATAATTAACAAATTTTCAGAATTAAAACAGTTCATAAAAATTTTCCTGATAAAAACAAAAAAAATTGATAAACAAAAAAAATAAGACAAAAGTGAAAAGTGAGGGGAAAATTTCCCTTTAGAATCTGCTACACAAACCCCCGATGCAAGAAGCCTAATAGCTTTGCAATAACTGAAACTCGGTTAAATCTAAAAATAGGGATGCTTCCAAAATTTCACAAAAAGGGTATATATTATTCCCCCCCGATAAGTAAACAGGAAAGGGGGGGGTTGTTATGTATGTTGGGGGGGGGGAATTTTAATTTGTAGAAAAAAAAAAAACATTTGAAATAAAAGGGGGGCAATAAAATTTCTTTTGGCTCCACTTCTCAAGCATGACAACTAAACTAAGGGTGTGGTCTAAAAACCCCCCAAAAAAACCTACAAATGTCACAGCAAATTTTTTTGAGATAAAGGAAACGAAAAAAGTAGTTTAAAAAAACTTTTACTTGAGCCCCAAACAACTGGGTCAGTTTTTCCAAATAAAGTCAAAAGAAGTTTTTTAAACGGGTTTTTTCAGAGTCAAAAAGAAGACGAACCCGCGGGCTTAGTTCCAGAAAATTTGAGGTTAAAAAAAATTAGAAAGGTGAAAATTACTTAGTTTTTAAAAATCTCAATAATTTTCTTAAAACGTAACAAAATCAAAGGGTCCCCAATTTTCGCGCTGTAAATTTGTGATAAAAGATTTAAAAGAAAAGTGCAAACTGGGAGAAACCCAACTTGGGGCTATCGTGAGGGTACAAGATAGAAGGGGGGGGTGGGTTTCCAGTAGTTTTCCAAAGCACCATTTTCCAAGCTGGGACATACTCAAAAGAGAATTTAGACACCATGAATGACTTTGAACAGATAAACAAGGACCAAACATCTCTTTGGGGAAAAAAAAAAAGGGATTTACAGACAAATCAAAAGAGGTAGGTCACCCTACTGAAAAAAATATTAGTTTAAGAGACAATCGAAAAAAATAAAAAAAGAAAGCCAACAAAGAAATCAATTTAAAGGTTTCGAGGGGTTTTTTTCAGAAAAATAGAAATATAAAAGAGGAAAAAAAGCCTACTTAAATGTAAACCCTGTCAGATTGCTGTTAGTGACAAAAAAAGGAACAATTTTTAACCCCATTTCGTTTCTGTGTTTCCCGAAGATGCAAACGAATTCCAAAATAAAAAAATTATACTCGTCAGGTGAAATTAAATCATTAAAAATTTAAAATCACCCGTGAATGGGCTCAATCAAATAAACCAGACAGATCACCTAGCGTTTTTTTCAAGAGTTCTAAAAAAATGTATAGAGGGAAATTAAACCCCCTTTGCTAACCTTCAAAAAGTTTCCACAAAACCAGATTGTACAGGATAAATGGAAAAAGGGAAAATTTAACCCCTTTTTAAAATGGAGACAATCATGCTTCAAACAAAAACCAATAGCCAACTCAAAATGGGAAATTGATGGGAATCAGTAACTGCTGATGCAATTCAAAATCACCTTGAAAAAAAAAATTTGATCACGAATCCGTATAGTTAAACAAAAGGGGGGTTCTTGCCTTTTAAAAATTTTCAATCGTTTCACTAAGTATTCGAGGTGCGATCGAATTATAGAATACACATTGTCATTTGGGCTTTGGTAAGGGTTTGGGCGAAGTTTTAAAAACAGGAACAGATCAAGAAAGCAGAGGGATATGAACAAAAAAGTGGGGGCTGAGCGATAGGGCCCAAAAATTGCAGTAAAAAAGGGGGATCTGAAAGGGCGGCTGTTCAGGGTAAGTGTTAAGTTCCTTTTTGTTCACAATTAAATAAATGACACAGACAGGGGAAAAAATACGACATATTGAACGTAAATTTCCGATGACCCTAGAATTGGCTTCAAATAATTTCTGGTTTGACCTGGAAAGGTTTATGATTATCGGAATGCAGATGAAATTCCCCAATGCAGACAAGTTTAAGATTCTAATCTTAAGAATAAGAAATAACTATTTCGCTTATATGCTAAACAATGTAGGTCTTAGTAAAAGTGAATGCGAAAAAGATCTAGGCGTTCTGATAAACAGAAATTTAAAGACATGACAACAGTGCACAAGTGTTCGCAATAAAATTTAGATGATTCTGATCAGCTCTGTTCTGGTCTTCACATTACAGGATGAATTTAAATGAGCACGAAAATATAGAGGAAGGATGACGAAACTGATTCTATATATTAGAAGCCTTTCCTATGAAAATAAGCTGAAGGCACTGAACTTTCACTCTTTGGAAAGGCGGAGAATTAGGGAAGATATCTTTAAAATGTACAAATGAAAAATAACAAGAATTAAAAGAGTATTCGTAGTATGCTGTAAATTTTGTAACCAAGACAAGACCTGCATCAGTGGATTTAATTTTGAGAAATTTAAATTTAGAAAGGATATTTGGATATCGAGTTGTAGACGAGTGGAATAAACTCCCAGTTACGTCACTGAGGCAAGATATTTGATAACTTTATAAGATGGACGGATGAATGAGTGGATATGGATGGGTGTGAACTGGACCTGCCTAGCATGGACCAATAGGCCTGCAGTAGCGCTCCTTCGTTTTTATATTATGTGCTGATGTAACTAATCAAAGAGAAATACCTCATTCACTGTATCACGACCAAGAAGGAGCATCTCTATAGATGTTGCCTGCCTGTCAGGCACTTATGTAAGATTTACATTAAAACACCTGAATACTGTCATCCTTTCTACGAATGACGATTATGTGCCGATATAATAAAAATAAAAATAGTAATAACGTTATAATACAATAAACAATACTGATAATAATATCACGAAAATGTACAATAAAGAAAGCATGGAAAAGTATACTTTAATATTCAGTTGTAGATACATGGATTGTAATTTTTAAAGCATACAACACTATACTTACAATTACCTCATCGAGTGCCGGTAGCTATCTCTCTGATTATCCCATTAGACTTAGACTTTCTATATCTCCTCCGTTTTCAATTCTCCACATTAAAAATAATTTTAATTTGGCATGTCACTTACGTACATGAGGGACAATACTAGTCTTCGCACTGACCCTTGTGGGGACCCAGTCGTTACCTCTACCCGTCCTTCATGTCCCTGTTTTATCACATGCAAATCAATGATCCCAGTATTAAAATTAATAAAGCTGACAAATTTGTTTTTACACAACCCCAAAAAATCTGTAAATTTTCTTTTAGTAAAGTATCTACAACATTATAAGTCGTTCAAAGGAGACATTCTCATGTCATTGCTCTGGAAAAATACCACATAAATTTTAAATAATAGTGGCACCTATACAATAATAATTCCAAATTTAATGTATAAAAGCTACGCCACCGGGAAAAAATCTGAAAACGATAAGAAAAAATACAATACCAGTTGTGGAATCGCTTTAATACATAATGAGAATCAACCATATATCGTAAATGTAAAGTTTCCGCCAATTATTTACTCTTTCACAGTTATCAAATTACAATATTAAAAGGAGTGTAATCTTAGAACTGTAAATACATGAAATTAAATTATGGTCTCTACAAAAACTGAAACAAATGACACATCACCTCAAAATTCGAAAGACTTGGATACTTAGAATGATTTATTCCCAAACGTTATGCAAGAGCCAATACTAGTTACAATAAGTCAATAAAGTGTGAAAGTAACGGGAAAAATGAAACCGAATTAAAACTATTAATCTCGCACCACACGAATATGTGCAACAAAATGTAAAATGCAATCCCCGACTCGCAACAAAAGCGCATCCCAATATTTTCAGCAAAACCAGACATGTTTCAATCAGTGAGGGATCTGAGAGGGGTATCCCCTGCATCCCATGATCTGAGAGAGGTATCCCCTGCATCCCATCATCTGAGAGAGGTATCCTCTGCATCCTGTGATCCGAGAGAGGTATCCCCTGCATCCCATCATCTGAGGGAGGTATCCCCTGCATTCCATCATCTGAGGGAGGCATCCCCTGCATCCCATGATCTGAGGGAGGTATCCCCTGCATCCCATGATCTGAGAGAGGTATTCCCTGCATCCCATCACTCCAACTCTTTGTATCTCACTGAGCCTCAAAAATTTCAAGAGGCAGAGAAGCTTCAGCCCAACTACAGCATCTCAGCAGACGTAGGAGCTTGACCGATGTTCGGGATGAAGAGGAACACCCTTGTAAGACCCAGCTGTAGATCAGCATCCTCAGAAACCACATGAACTGCTGATCATTACCCTTCAGACTCCCTAGAGCTAGAACTCAACACAGTCAAACTGTGAAAATATTTACGCAGTAACGCGTTCAGAAAATTGCAAGCCACGCAATAATGAACGAAAACCCCTTCACTCCATCCATGTATTACAATGATAAATTAGCACCTAGAGTACACCAGGATCAAAAGAGTCATTTATTTCTGGAAATGTAACCGCTGAACATTAGATAGTTTAACAGGCTGACGGGAAAGCTGGAACTTATTAACAGAAAGTAAATGAAAAGAGAAAGTGAAGAGAGTAAGCTCCCGCTGGGTAAATGAGTTTGCTCATGGCTCCGGTGTAAGGTATTACTCAGGCTCATAGTGTCTATCACAGCCAGGCCATAAATAACACATTCCACAAACAAAAATATTTACAAAAACTACCCTCTTATTTTTTGGCCCACCACATTGATATTTTTAATGTCAGTAGTTTAAAAGATCTTTCATTTTTGTCGATGTTAGCAGATGTTAATATTAGTATTATAACATTAAAAGTTGTTTTTCTACACACGTTATATGGACAACTACCGTCAGAGGGGACTGACCCACAGGTAAATTAATGTGACTAGAAATTTTGAGATAATTAAAGTTACTATTGCCATATACTTTTTGTGTACATTTTTACACAGTTTTCTTAAACGAGTTTTGCGGATTCACTCAGAGGAGAATGATGAAGCTGTGTTGGTAAATGTAACTGATGTACCTTTATCGTGTAGTGTTTGTAAATGAATAAGTGATGATAGATGGTAGCAGCAGCAGTAGTAGTAGTAGTAGTACCAGTAGTAGTAGTTACAGTAGTAATAGAGATAATAGTAGTAACAGGAATAGTAGTGGCATTTGTAGCAGCAGTAAAAGTAGTAGTAGTAAGTAGTAGTGTTGGCATTAGTGTTAGTATCAGTAGTAGTAAAGTAGTGGCAGTAATAGGAATAGTATTAGTAGTACCAGAAGTAGTAATAGTAATAGCAGAAACAGCAGTAAAAGCAGTAATAGTGGTTTTATTATTATTATTATTATTAGTTGTAGTAGTAGTAGTAGTAGCAGCAGCAGTAATACTAGCAGTAATAATAATATTAGAGAATTAAACAAAAGAAAATTTAACATTTTTATATTACTGCAGATTATATAGACAGATTATTTTTTTGTTATATTCACATAACTGTCTACAATTTTATGTAGACAGTTATGTGAATAAAAATATTTTTAATTTTTTTTTCAACTGCTTTATCTAATACATTAAGAATTTTCCAAAGGTTGTCGTCCCAAAGGTCTCCCACCGAGACCCTTACCGTAAAATACACTGACTTTCCTCTCTCTAATCTAAAGTGAGACTTTCGAAAATTATATATAGAAACCCTTGTCAGTTCCTGGTGACACTCGACCAATACTGTCGTACACTACCACTACTCAGCATATATTCGTGTTAATTGTTCGAATGTTTCTCTTGATCACATTCATGTATATCATTCACAACGCTACTTAGACGTACTTTCCGTTCTAGTAGTTTAATAGTGTAAATGTGGCATTGTAATGATAGCAGTAGTGAAAGTGTAATAGTGGTGATGAGAGAAGTAATAACCAAACTAGTTTAATCGCAGCCACTACCTACACCACCCTCAGAGAAACTTCAAGTTTACTTACACCTATCGTCACTACCTCCAACATTGTAACAACCACTACCTCCAACACTGTAACAACCACTACCTCCAGCACTGTAACAACCACAACCTCCAGCACTATAACAACCACTACCTCCAGCACTGTAACAACCACTACCTCCAGCACTGTAACAACCAGAACCTCCAGCACTATAACAACCACTACCTCCAGCACTATAACCACTACCTCCAGCACTGTAATAGCCACTACCTCCAGCACTATAACAAACACTGCCTCCAGCACTATAACCACTACCTCCAGCACTGTAATAGCCACTAACTTCAGCACTATAACAACCACTGCCTCCAGAACTATAACAACCACTACCTCCAGCACTGTAACAACCACTACCTCCAACACTGTAACAACCACTACCTTCAGCACTATAACAACCACTACCTCCAGCACTATAACAACCACTATCTCCAGCATTGTAATAACCACTACCTTCAGCACTGTAATAGTCACTACCTTCAGCACTATAACCACTACCTTCAGCACTATAATCACTACCTCCAACACTGTAACAACCACTACCTCCAACACTGTAACAACCACTCCATTCAACACTACAACAACCACTATCTCCAACACTGTAACAACCACTACCTCCAACACTGTAACAACCACTACCTCCAGCACTATAACCACTACCTCCAGCACTATAACCACTACCTCCAGCACTGTAATAGCAACTACCTCCAGCAC
Organism: Cherax quadricarinatus; assembly: GCF_026875155.1. Classification (NCBI taxonomy): domain Eukaryota; kingdom Metazoa; phylum Arthropoda; class Malacostraca; order Decapoda; family Parastacidae; genus Cherax; species Cherax quadricarinatus. The sequence continues at coordinate 12,698,716 of NC_069466.1, forward strand.
TATAACAACCACTACCTCCAGCACTAAAGCAACCACTATCTCCAGCACTATAACAACCACTACCTCCAGCACTGTAATAGCCACTACCTCCAGCACTATAACAACCACTACCTCCAGCACTATAACAACCACTTCCTCCAGTACTATAACAACCACTACCTCCAGCACTGTAATAGCCACTACCTTCAGCACTATGACCACTACCTCCAGCACTGTAATAGCCACTACCTTCAGCACTACAACCACTACCTGCAGCACTATAACAAGCACTACCTCCAGTACTATAAAAACCACTACCTCCAGCACTATGACAACTACTACCTCCAGCACTATAACCACTACCTCCAGCACTATAACAACCACTACCTCCAGCACTTTAACAACCACTACCTCCAGCACTATAGAAACCACTACCTCCAGCACTGTAATAGCCACTACCTCCAGCACTATAGAAACCACTACCTCCAGCACTGTAATAGCCACTACCTTCAGCACTACAACCACTACCTCCAGCACTATAACAAGCACTACCTCCAGTACTATAAAAACCACTACCTCCAGCACTATGGCAACCACTACCTCCAGCACTATAACAACCACTACCTCCAGCACTTTAACAACCACTGGCTTCAGCATTATAACAGCCACTATCTCCAGCACTATAACAACCACTACCTCCAGCACTATAACAACCACTACTTCCAGCACTGTAATAGCCACTACTTCCAGCACTATAGCAACCACTACCTCCAGCACTATAACAACCACTACCTCCAGCACTGTAATAGCCACTACCTTCAGCACTATAACAACCACTACCTCCAGCACTATAACAAGCACTACCTCCAGCACTATAGCAACCACTATCTCCAGCACTATAACAACCACTACTCCAGCACTGTAATAGCCACTACCTTCAGCACTATAACAACCACTACTTCCAGCACTATAACAAGCACTACCTCCAGCACTATAGCAAGCACTACCTCCAGCACTGTAATAGTCACTACCCCGTATCCTCACCTCCCCTTCCATCACTCACCTCCAAAACATCGCCTAACGAAATGATACGAAAAGAAATCCAGGAGACAAGGCAGAATGTGCCTCCTGCGGCGAAGTGCAAAATTACTGTTATAAGTCGTATGTGAAAAGACAAAAAAGTGAAAACAGGTCAGATGTACCCTATCATTAAGGGTCATGCTGACTTCCAGGTCATGCCAGAGCCGTCTTACATAATTTCCGCTTGAGTTTTACAAGTACTTTCTGCTCACTGTGTCGAGTGTCATTCACATATTCAACTTCTCTCTCTCTCTTCTCACCTAGGCAATAAGAATTCGTTTAATAACTAAGCACAACTTAAAATATTGCTTGCTATAACGCTGCTAAAGTCATTTTCAACATGGCGATTTTTTTTATGATTTTAATTTAAGGTTAATAAGACCGACAGAAGTTAAGCGAACCTTATACATGTTATGAAATTTAAAGCATTTCGTTGCGTCACCTAATATTGCTCTTGGCTCTCACACTGCCTCCCCCGTCCCCCCCCCCCCCCCACACACACACAAAAAGTGTCAGACACGTATTTCTCATGTAATCAAAATTAGAAAGTTAATTTTAATATAAATATAATGTAGATTATTTATTTTTGGCATTTTAAAGTAAACTGAAATAGGATGGTTGCTAAATTGGATTTCAAACCATTCGATTATTGTATCATCAAAGCTGCATGTCAGCTGTAACCTCTCAGTGAGAATATATACTGAATAACATACATTTTTTGGTATACATAATATTTGACAGACGTATATCAAATGGAACTAAATGATTCATAAACTTATTCCTCCATTATACCACACTTATGGTATCATTATTATCAGGTATCCCTCCAAAGGCAATATCTATATTAGGTAAATTAAAAAGGCCTATTCTGATAGTCATCAAAGGTTCAATAATAGTAAAGGCTTCTCAGAAGGTTCAAATTATTAGTGGGCGGTGTAGATTCCAATTTGTAAATTTCATTATGACATTTTGAGAGGCATTTTTATCCATATGATAATATTGTAAAGCCTCTTATTGAATAGGGTTAAATTTTCAATGCTAATACATCATTCCTAAAGGAAGAGTTACAATAGGATCATGCTGTGAAAGTGTAAATTTGCCAACTTTTTAATAATAGGAATTATTAGGCATCCCAGAAAGCGGACCTTTAAGAGTCTGCGTGGTTTTCTCCTTATTTTTTATACCACTTGTTATTATTTTGTATTTAACTCGTGAAGGCCTCCTCCAATCGGCATCAAAATTTCAGCTATTGTCCCCGGTCACTAGTGTTTGTTTCCTGGAACAACTGGCATGCGCAGGTGCCCTTTATATATGTCGTGATGAATAGGTAAAACTGGTCAAGTAGCAGGAACTCATTTGAAATTAAGTCCTAAAATTTTCTCTAATACGTTTAAAGATTTTTTTTTTCATTTATGTTTATGTTAAAATTAATAATTTTGTACCAAAAGAACTTTAGAAAGCTTACATAACCTTATTATCACAAGCCTAATCCAACTAAATATATTTTGGACAAGTTTACAATAATTTAATAATAACATAATGAAATATATTTTTTCCTTTAGGTTCAGAATGATTTTTGCGGAATTATTGCATACACAAATTTTCCCTTGTCTTATTCAGCAAGAAGAGCGTTACTATTTAAGCCAAAATCGCAAGTTTTACCTATCTGGCACGATATATATTTGTGTATATTTCGCCTGCTCTCGCGAATTCCTTGCATTGTTAAAATCTCTAGTAAGGCTGATGCATGCAGGGGATGAGATGAAAAGCTGTAAGCCTTCTCCCTGAAAGCTGGCTGCCTTGGATCAAAGTCTAGCGCAAGCTGGACTCCAAGGTATTGTCCAGTGTGGTGAGTTTGGTATAGCACTGCGTACCTTGTTCCAAGGTTCGTAGGTTCGAGTCTCCTTCAGTCAGAGATCAGTGTTTGTGTATATTTCGCCTGCTCTCGCGAATTCCTTGTATATATATATATATATATATATATATATATATATATATATATATAATATATATATATATATGCATGCGCGCAGCACATTGCAAACAGACGATCTCAGCAATGCAGAACAAGCAAAATGAGAGTGGAAATCTCTAGCTCTAGATCTTTAACATTCTTCTGTCGTCAGGTGCTATGTAATGTTGCAAGATAGCAACAGGTAGGAGGGTAAATTCACTGAGGCAAGGCAGAAGGTATCACTGGCAGCCCGTATCACAGAGTGAGAGTGCCACCACCGACTCACTCTCTACATGCCTCATGAGCTTTATCGTATCTCTTCTTAAAGCTATGTATGGATATGCATCTACTACATCACTCTCCAGACTGTTCCACTCCGTGACAACTCTATGACTGACCAAGTACCTCCTAACATTCCTGTGGCTCATCCAAGAATTCGTATCTCTATATACCCTATCTTTTGTTTGCCATGAGAAAAGTTCCTAGTGATTCACTTGGGTTTTTCACCCTTTGAACTTCATTATTGAAGACTATGGATTTTAGATCTAAGCTCGAGGAAACGTCTAACATAGTAGTCCATAATATTAACATTTCAGTGGATACATTCAAGACATATTTTTTCTGTTAAAAGTTAGAAGCAGTGTTTTAACTTATATGATGAAGTTCTTGTCTTGCTTCAAGTTAGATAAAAAAAATATTAATTGAATGGAAATTATTATTATTATTATAATCAAAAAGAAGCGCTAAGCCACAAGGGCTATACAGCAATTAAATGGAAAGGTTTGAAAATTTGTGAGATGGTAAGAGCAGAAGCCAAACCATTTTAATATATTCTGCAGAAGTATTTCAGGAGAAATGTAGTATGTTGTCGTGATGATTTCTATCTTGTTTTACCCTTGCAACAGAGAGGAGGCAACCACTAGTGAGACTTGTGAAGTATGCATCACTGAAGCATCTCAGCGTGATACGGGGTCAAATCTAAGTGATGTGGTCACACTAGAAACGTCTTCCAGTGATTCTGGGGTAAATATAAATCAGTCACCTGACAAAATGCTTCGACAACAGATACATTAGTGTATTACTCATTTGTCTGATGTATTTACAGATACAGGTTTAACCTCCAATAACTCGGAAACTCGATCCTCTACCAGCCTGTCTCCGGACAGAGTTTGACCAGGAGGTTGACAAACTATTAAGATTAAACATTACTAAGTCGTCAGTTTCCTCTTTCTCTTGACTTGCTGTTATGATGAAGAAAGTTAACGGTTCATACAGGCTTGCTCAAGACTTCTGGAATCTCTATTCCATTACCACGCTGGATATTGAGCTCACGTCCATCATAGACGACACTCTCCATAAAGGCTGCCATTTATCTTACTTTTCAGGTATTGATATTATTCAGGTGTAGCACCAGGTTCTGCTCCACCCAGATTTAAAGCGTTCCGTACTCGTAGAGGTTTGATGTAGTGTAAGACCATGCCCTTCGAACTCTTCACTGTGCAACTTACGTGAGACTGATGAGGTAATCGCTGGGTGATTTGACAATGATTTTTTCTATTTTGGCAACATTTGTGTCGTGACTCCCCAGTATGGGCCTGACATACCGGGTGTACAGTGTTTTTGAATGTTCCCCTTCAAAGGTTGGGAAAGGGTTTTTTCTCAGGTTTCCGGGGCCCCCATTGCTGCAGCTTTATCTGATTGATGTGTGTTTCCCGGGACATGTCGGTGTTTACCCCCCCAAGATCTTTCTCCTTGAGTGGGGTTTGCAGTTTTTGGCCCCCTGTCTCTTCTGTGGTCTTCGTGCCCTTCCCTATTTTCCCTGACTTTGCATTGGCAGGATTAAATTCGAGAAGCCATTTGCTGGACCAGGTGTCCAGTCTGTCCAGGTCTCTTTGAAGTCCTGCCTGGTCCTCATCAGATTTAATTCTCCTCATTAACTTCACATCATCTGCAAACAGGGACACTTCTGAGTCTAACCCTTCCGTCATGTCGTTCACATATACCAAAATACCCACTGTCCTAGGCCCAAACCCAAGGTGTGTGTGTGTGTGTGTGTGTGTGTGTGTGTGTGTGTGTGTGTGTGTGTGTGTGTGTGAACTCACCTAATTGTAATCACATAATTGTACTTGCAGAGATCGCCCGGCCTCTTTACTGGTCGCCACTAGGTCTTCCTGTTCCATGAGCGTAATCAGCTCATCTTAAAGCTCCACTACCTCACTTTCCAAACTATTCCACTTCCTGACAACTCTATGGCTGAAGAAATACTTCCTAACTTCCCTGTGATTCAGATGAGTTTTCAACTTCGCATTGTGACTCCTTGTTGCTGTCCCATCTCTGGAACATCCTGTCTCTGTCTAGCATGTCATTTCCTCTCAGCATTTTATGTCGTTATCATGTCCCCCTTGTCACTCCTGTCCTCCAGTGTCGTCAGGTCGAGTTCTCTTAACCTCTCCTTGTAAGACATGCCCCTTAGCTCCGGGACTAGTTTCGCTGCAACCCTTTGCACTTTCTCTAGTTGCCTGACGTGGTTGGCCAGGTGAGAGTTCCAAACTGGTGCTGCAAACTCCAATACGGGCCTGGCGTACACGGTATACAGGGTCCAGAACGACTCCTTAATGAGATGTTGGAACACTATTCTTAGGTTCACTGGTCGCCCATTGTTACGAAGTACTGTAAAAAAAATATTTATATAAAATATCGCTCCATATATAATGTCATTTTTCGTGTAACACGGTTCCGGGTTTATACTGAATCCGAACGCGTATTATTCCCGGCCAGTTAGAGTGGCCAGAAGACGGGAGCTGATGAGGTGTTTTTAGTTCAGTACCAGACGGGTGGTGACGGGGGTAAAGTCATCATGTCTGGGCGGTAGTTTGAGTAGGTAATTTTGGTACGTTTTTTAGTGTATACTACTGGTGTTTGTGCTTAAGTGCTCTCATGTTTATCTGTAAAGCCCTAGTATGCAGGGGCCTGTGTTTTGGAGAGTATTTAACGTTCCTCTTGTAGGCTATTTAGCCTGCAGAAAGCGGGGGGGGGGGGGGTCATGGAGCCTCCCTGTTCATGTTCTTTTTTTTTTAACTCATTAGTAGCAGTGTGCTAGTGAGTTAATGTGAACTGGAGTGTGGTGGTTTTCTGTAGTAGTTACAAGTTGTATATAAGTTACTATTAATATATATATTTTTGTATAGGTGAATTTTTATGTCCATCCTTCCCAATAAAAATTAATATTGTTTAATATATGAGTACATGCTGGCCCAAGGTTCGATGTGTTTTAAGAGTAACTTTATAACCCCTAGATAGTAGTATGAGCAGCCTTTAGGAGCCAGGAACATTATATTTAAGCTACGATATAAGTCGTAACACCCATATGCTGCAGCAGTTATTTGTTTGATGTGCTCAGCATTATACTCACTCCAAGAACCTTTTCCTTGAGTAACGACTGTAGTCTTTTTCCTCTTACACTGTACACTGTCTGCTGTCTTCCTTGTCCTTCCCGATCTTCATGACTTTGCACTTGGTGGGGTTAAACTCCAGGAGCCAGCTGTTGGACCAGGCTTGCAGCCTGTCCAGATTCCTCTGAAGTCCTGCCTTATCCTCCTTCTACAGAATTCTCCTCATTAACTTCACACTGTCTGCAACGTGTGTATGTATGTGTATATATTATATATATTATGTCGTGCCCCAATATATATATATATATATATATATATTTATATATATATTATATATATATATATTATATATATATATATATAACATATATACATTTTATATTATAAAATATACATTTCATATATACATATATATATATACATACATATATACATAATATATATACATACATTTCATACATATATACATATATATATATACATACATATTATATATATATATAAAATATATATATATATTATATATATTATATATATACATTATATATTTTTTTTTTAAGTACCACCTCTATAGCTGGAATGGGGACCCTCATCCTCAGAGAAGACAATAAACGTACCTCAGGGAAAACTCAAGGTTCTCCCCGGAGCTGTTTGAATATTTTCTTCTCCTACCACCCCTATATTTATATTCTATGTGAACATTTATTAATAAACAAAATACATTTACAGAAAAAACATAAACATGATACAATGGCACAATGTATCAAAGATGATGAATTTCCTCCAGCCCCCCTCCGAGGCTGGACGTGAACCAAGTATGCAGAAAGCTTTCCCCTCTGGATGGCGACGCTGAGGCGCTGGAACATGAAAGTGGCTGCCCTTGGGTCCCTGGTGGTGGTCGATGAGTCTGGAACCCAATTCTTTAAGGAAACTTGTGGCATTTTTTCCCCATGATCCCAAGGTCTCTGATCCCACTGGGACAAATTGATACTGTTGGCTAATGTCCCTGTACTTGCTGATCTTGTACTCCTCCCTGTGGTCACAGCTCCTCCCTGTCGCCCCACACTGTGATGGATATGGGTGTCAGCCAGTGGACACACAGGTATAGTCCCATGCTAAGAGCTTGCCATTTTTCCCAAAGGATAGATGGTGATCCCGTCGGGGCGGTTTGCTGGGTTGTGGGTATTGTTTGCTGCAAGTGATGTGGCTCCCTCTGGGCGGGGGCATCCAGTTTGTAGCAAGGGTTCTCTTAATGATGTCGTTGACCTCATTGTGTCTTGCATGCCACCCCTTTGGGTTTTTTGGAACAGTTGAAAACCATGTAGACCGTATTGGTCTGCTTGCACTTCGCCGCAAATACACATATATTCTTTTGTAAATTTGGGGGCAGCAAGGCGCAGAGCCACTGCAATACGGAGGGTCTTAGGGTCGAGTTGCGTTCCCATTGCGATATGGGAACTGTTTGGAGGAAGTCCCCGGAGTGAGGTGCACTCACAGCTGGAGACGGGCAATCTCCTATCTGATGTTGCAGCCCTGAGCATGTTGGCAAGCACCTTTTCAGCAATTGGGCTATCCCAGCTTGACTTTTTGTGAGCCAGTGCTGCACTAGGGTTTGGTGTGGAGCAGCAAGAGTCTCCCATTCGGTGATGGCACTGACATAGCTAGGGTCTTCTATTCCTGCTGAGTCACTGAGGGTGTCAGGAAGAATTTGTCTTATCAACTCGTTTGATGCAATGGAAGAGGATAGGAAAGCTGGTAGAGCAATCTGGGAGGTCTGGTACTCCTAGCCCTCCAAGCCTGACCGGAAGTGAGGCTTGCAACCACTGTCCATTTGTCAAGGGAAAAAATTCCAATACACTCTCTAGCATGGCCCTTTAGGAAGAGTCATATTCCTTGAGTTTTTGGATGCTGAAGGCTGGGGAGCATCTCGAAAATAGGTAAGGGTTTTGGCTTGAAGGCACCTGGTGGGGTAGGTAGAAGGCATATATATATATATATATATATATATATTTTATTATATAATATATATATATATATATATATATATATTATATATATATATATATATATATGTCGTGCCCAAAATGTAAAACTGGTCAATTAGCAAGAACTCATTTAAAATTAAGTCCTTTCTGAAATTTTCTCTTATACGTTTAAAGATATATTTTTTGCATTAATGTTAAGGTAAAAATTTTTAATTTTGCACCAAAAGAATCTTAGAAAACTTACCTAACCTTATTATAACAAGAACAATTTATTTTTAGCCTAACCTAACTAAATATATTTTAGATTTGTTTAAAATAATTTAATACTAAACAAACACAGAGAAATATATTTTTTTCGTTAGGTTCAGAATGATTTTGGGGGAATTATTGCATCAACAAATTTTCACTTGTCTTATATGGCAAGATGAACGTTGCTATTTAAGCCAAGATCGCAAGTTCTGCCTATTCGGCACGACATATATATATATATATTTTATATATATATATATATATATATATATATATAAAATATATTATATATAATTATATATAATTATATATTAGTGTGTGTGTGTGTGTGTGTGTTCTTACCTAGTTGTGGTTGCAGAGGCCAAGTCACAACTCCTGCCCTGCCAATTCACTGGTCACTCTTCCTGTTCCATGAGCTTCATCATACCTCCTCTTAAAGCTATTTATGGATCCTGCCTCCACTACATCCCAGACTATTCCACTTCCTGACAACTATATGACTGAAGAAATACTTCCTAACATCCTTATGACTCATCTGAGTCTTCAACTTCCAACTGTAACCCCTTGTTGCTGTGTCCCATCTCTGGAACATCCTGTCTCTGTCCACCTTGTCGATTCCTCTCAGTATTTTATACATTGTTATCATATCCCCGCTATCTCTTCTGTCCTCCAGTGTCGTCAGGTCGATTTCCCTTAACCTCTCCTCGTAGTATATGCCCCTTAGCTCCGGGACTAGTCTTGATGGAAACCTTCGCACTTTCTCTAATTTCCTTACATGCTTGGCTAGGTGTGGGTTCGAAACTGGTGATGCATACTCCAATATGGGCCTAACGTACAGTGTACAGGGTCCTGAACGATTCTCTATCCCACTGAACCTCATGCAGGAAATTCCTCATGCCTGTGTTGTCCCCTTTCTTGCAGTTTGGCTTCATTTGTCCTGACTTTCCTGCTTCCCTCCACTTTTAACACTATTATGTATTTGAAGCTCAGAACCATGTGATCGCTGGCCCCAAGGGGCCTTTGAATTTTTATGTCCTCAGTATCGCACTATTAAGGTGAAACTGGTCAATCTTGCTATTCACCCTCTCCTCTCGGGTAGTGCCCCTTATTTGTTAGTAATGAGGTTTTCTCCCCCACCTCCATCACTTAGCCCTCCACGTTTCGGGGCCCCCCCATGGGGCCCCAGGTTCCCCCATCGATTTCCTTTTGGTTTATGTTTACCCATAATCAGGCTTTGCCCCCGCTCGCATAGCCGTTTAGCCCCTTCGCCGTCGTAACCTTGCAACCTCACATACTCTTGCCTTGGGCCCCGCTGTTCTTGTGGGTTAGCACACTCAAATTTCTACCCCGGGACCTCCAGACTGAAGTGCTCCTTTATGTAGTCCTTGCCTCCCCTTTTGTTCCCCTTCCCCAAGCTCATCAAAATCCCATCGGTTTTAAAAAGGAAAAACCACTCCTCCACCCCCTCTGTTTTCCTCAGGATCTGTTATAATTTTTTGAGCTTGGTTTCGTAAAAAGTTAGATATCTATGATGCCTCTTTGATCTTTTGTTTCCCACCCTCCCTTTTTCATTTCGATCAGTGTTAGTGTATCAACCTTCAGTTTCCCCCTCCAACACGTGTTTTGGGGAGTCTGGAGGGTGGGGGACCTGGCAGTGTTCTGTGGAATTCTACAGCATAGTGTGAGGTAAGGGCTATAAGTGTGGATTGTGGTTTGTGTTGGGATAGTGTGTTTGGTTGTGGGGTTCTGGGGGTGGTTCTATGTGTGCTTGTCCTTGTTGCTCTGCCTTGCTCTGGTTGTCCTCTGCTGATTCTGTCCTTGTCTCTCTTCCTAGCCCCTTTTGCTTCTGTGTCCTATCCCTCCGCTGCTGTCATTCTGTTCTTGTTCTGTCTCGGTCTAGGAACACACTCTTGTATGTTGACGATTACTTCAGCCATGGTTTCTCTTGCAGGATCCTGTTTCACACTGTTTCTGTCTTGCAAATCAGCATGACCAGCCGATTTTTCCCCTTCAAGTACCCCCCTATTCTCTGAAAATTTACTATCTCAGTCATGTCCTCCTCGCCTATTTGATGATTTTTCAATTTCCTGCTTTTCTTCCTGCCATCTTTCATTGTGTGTTCTCCCCTCGTCTCCTGAAGCCCATGAATTAACACTGATTTCTCCCTCTCCTCCTCATACTGCCTTTCCTTCTGTGGCCCTGAGTCCCATTTGTACATGGCCAATGTCTTCCTTATTTTTCCTGGAACTCTTTGTGGCATGGTCTTGCCTCTGCATGAGTCCTATCCCTCTCTCCACCTTCTCCCCATCTTCCTTACTGCTATCACTGCTCCTAACTGCTCTCCCCCTTCATTCCTCGGCCCTGCGTAAGTCATGTTTCCTTCCTTTCCGTTGGGCTCCTCGTTCAGTACGGGTGCACCTGCTTCCGATGCTATGTCTCCTCTGGGCAATAGCCCTGTGTGTGTGTGTGTGTGTGTGTGTGTGTGTGTACTCACCTATTTGTACTCACCTATTTGTGGTTGCAGGGGTCGAGTCACAGCTCCTGGCCCCGCCTCTTCGCTGATTGCTACTAGGTCCTCTCTCTCCCTGCCCCATGAGCTCTATCATACTTCGCCTTAAAACTATGTATGGTTCCTGCCTCCACCACATCACTTTCTAGGCTATTCCATGGCCTGACTACTCTATGACTGAAGAAATACTTCCTAACATCCCTTTGATTCATCTGAGTCTTCAACTTACAATTGTGACCTCTTGTGTCTGTGTCCCATCTCTGGAACATCCCATCTTTGTCCACCTCGTCTATTCCGCGCAGTATTTTATATGTCGTTATCATGTCTCCCCTGACCCTCCTGGCCTCCAGTGTCGTCAGGCCGATTTCCCTCAACCTTTCTTCATAGGACAATCCCCGTAGCTCTGGGACTAGTCTTGTTGCAAACCTTTGCACTTTCTCTAATTTCTTGACGTGCTTGACTAGGTGTGGATTCCAAACTGGTGCTGCATACTCCAGTATGGGCCTGACGTAGATGGTGTACAGAGTCTTAAACGAATCCTTACTGAGGTATCGGAACGCTATCTGTAGGTTTGCCAGGCGCCCGTATGCTGCAGCAGTTATCTGATTGATGTGCGCCTCAGGAGATATGCTCGGTGTTATACTCACCCCCAGATCTTTTTCCTTTAGTGAGGTTTGCAGTCTTTGACCATCTAAACTATATTGTGTCTGCGGTCTTCTTTGCCCTTCCCCAATCTTCATGACTTTGCATTTGGCAGGGTTAAATTCAAGGAGCCAGTTGCTGGACCAGGCTTGTAGCCTGTCCAGATCTCTTTGTAGTCCTGCCTGATCCTCGTCCGATTCGATTCTTCTCATTAACTTCACATCGTCTGCAAACAAGGACACTTCTGAGTCTATCCCTTCCGTTATGTCGTTCACGTATACCAAGAACAGCACAGGTCCTAGGACTGACCCCTGTGGAACCCCGCTTGTCACAGGCGCCCACTCTGACACCTCGTCGCGTACCATGACTCGTTGTTTCCTCCCTGTCAGATATTCTCTGATCCATTGCAGTGCCTTTCCTGTTATGTGTGCCTGGTCCTCTAGCTTTTGCAGTAACCTCTTGTGAGGAACTGTGTCGAAAGCCTTCTTGCAGTCCAAAAATACGCAGTCGATCCACCCCTCTCTCTCTTGTCTTACTTCTGTCACCTTGTCATAAAACTCTAGTAGGTTTGTGACACAGGATTTTCCTTCCCTGAAACCGTGCTGGTTGTCAATTATACACTTGTTTCTTTCCAGGTGCCCCACCACTCTCCTCCTGATGATCTTCTCCATGACCTTGCATACTATACACGTTAGAGATACAGGTCTGTAGTTTAGTGCCTCATGTCTGTCTCCCTTTTTAAAAATTGGGACTACATTTGCCATTTTCCATACCTCAGGGAGTTGCCCAGTTTCAAATGATGTGTTGAAGATCTTTGTTAATGGCTCACACAATATCTCTGCTCCCTCTTTAAGGACCCATGGAGAGATGTTGTCTGGTCCCACTGCCTTTGAGGTGTCAAGTTCGCATAGCAGCTTCTTCACCTCCTCCTTGGTTATATGTACCTCATCCAGCACTTGCTGGTGTGCCCCCCTGTTCTGATTTCTTGGAGTCCTACTGGTTTCCACTGTAAATACCTCTTTAAATCTTGTGTTGAGCTCCTGACATACCTCTCGGTCGTTTCTTGTGAATTCCCATCACCCTTCCTCAGTCTGATTACCTGGTCCTTGACTGTTGTTTTCCTCCTGATGTGGCTGTACAACAGCTTCGCGTCAGTCTTTACTTTTGATGCTATGTCATTTTCATATTGTCTCTGAGCCTCCCTTCTTATCTGTGCATATTCGTTTCTGGCTCTTCGGCTGATTTCTTTATTTTCCTGAGTTCTCTGTCTTCTGTACCTTTTCCATTCTCTAGTACACCTAGTTTTTGCCTCCCTACACCTTTGGGTGAACCAAGGACTCGTTCTGTTCTTCCCATTATTTCTGTTTCCCTTGGGAACAAACCTCTCCTCTGCCTCCTTGCATTTTGTTGCTACATAGTCCATCATTTCTTGTACTGGTTTTCCTGTCAGTTCCCTCTCCCACTGAATGTCTTGAAGGAAGTTCCTCATGCCTGAGTAGTTCCCCCTTTTGTAGTTTGGTTTTTCCCAGCCTATTCCTGCTACTCTCTCCACTTGGAGCTCAACTATGTAGTCGAAGCACAGAACCACATAAATCACTAGCTCCCAGGGGCCTTTCGTACATGATACCCTCGATGTCCGAACTACTCATGGTGAATACAAGGTCCAACCTTGCTGGTTCATCCTCTCCTCTCTCTCTGGTGTGTCTCTAACAAGTTGATGCTGAGGTTCTCCAGTACCACATCCATCATCTTGGCTCTCCATGTTTCGGGACCCCCATGTGGCTCCAGGTTTTCCCAGTCAATCCCTTGTGATTGAAATCACCCATAACTAGTAATTTTGGGCTCCCCCATGTGTCCCTTTCCTGGCCACCTCGGCTAGTGTGTTGATCATTGCTCTGTTGCTCTCATCGTATTCTTCTCTTTGCCTCCTGCAGTTCTGTGGTGGGTTTTGTACATTACTGCAATTATCCCCTTATGTCCCTCAGACTGGATTTTTCCCTTTACTAAGTAGCCCCCTTTCGCCCATGCCATCCATTCCTTCCATTTTCTCAAAAACCCCAAAGGTTTTTAATGAGCAGTGCAACTCCTCCCTCCCCTCTCCCCCCTCTGTCTTTCCTAAAAGATTTGATATCCGGTGGAAAGATTGAATCTGTTATTATTCTGGTGAGTTTTGTTCTGTGAGTGCTATTATGTCTGGGGATGTCTCTTTGATTCTTTCGTGCCACCCCTCATACTTGTTTGTTATTCCAAACTGCATTGTATACCACACCTTCAACTTCTTTTCTAAGACTGTGGTCTGGGAAGTATATTGGGGTTGGGGAAGTGGAGACCTGGTAAGGAACTTTTGGGTTGTTGCTGTGGGGGTGAAGTTTGTAATGTAGTGGGTGGGGGCATTGGATGTGGCATGGGTGTTTTGATTTAGAGTGTTTGGTTGCACTGGGGTTTGGGCCTGGTTGGGGGGCTTCTATAGAAAAATTGTGAGGGAGGTGCATTAGATCTTCTTCCTGGGTCTGGGATCTCCTGTCTGTCTTCTCCATCCCCTCTCTTTCCTCCTTTCGCCTTTGTACCATCTCTCTCAGTTTCTGCCTTTCTTCTGTGTTCTGTCGCGGTCGGATACACCCCCCTGTATGCCGTCATGTCCCCTTTAATCGTGCTTTCTCCTACAGTATCCTGGGGAGTCGCTTCTGCCTTGAAGGTCACTCTCACTGGCCGGGTTCTTTTTTTTTACAAACCCCCCCATTCTCCGAAAATTTTCCAGCTGGGTCATATCGTCTTTCCCCCTATTGCTTTCATGTGCTTTCAATTGCTTTTTTCCCCTTGTTTTCTTTTCTTCATATGTTTCCCCTCGAAATTCTGGAGCCCATACAAAGACTGACCTCACCCTTTCATTCTCCCACTGCATATCCCTGTGTATCCCCTCATTTAATTTGGTTTTCCTCCACTGCAGCTTTCCTTTCATCAGTTTCACTGGCTAATGTACTTTGGGGTCAGTGGCCGTCATTTTCCCCTTTTCCCGGGTTCCTTGGGCTCTGTTGTTGTCTGTTAGGGCCTCCACATAAAAACTTAGCTCTTTATTTGCTACAGTCTCCTCTGATAGAGCATCTCATGCAGTTGTGCCCCTTCTTTCGCTACAGTCCCCTTATTTGTGGCTGAGGTAGCAGTCTCTGTTGTCAATCCCAAAATGTTTTTTTAGTTCTTTAGGCTGTTTCATTTTTCAGTTCCTCTTCTAAACTCTGTATCCAGCTTCTGCTGCTTTGACATGCACCTCCCACTTCCTGCTTTCCATATCTATCCTCTCTTCCATTCTCATGCTAAGTTCTTCTAGTTTCTTTTCCCATTCATGATCCCTTTTTATGAGCTCTGCTGCCCAATCTTCCTTTGCATTTTCCTCCTCCTGTCCCTTGGTTTTTCTTGTTGCTCTCTGGCAACCCATTTTTGTTTTATCCTGATTGCCTCAGAGTGGGAAACCTATGTAGTTCTGTATGTTAGGTAGTAGTGGTGTGTGTCAGAGTGTGGGGGGGGGAAGTAGTGGAGGAACTGTGGCTATTTGGGAGCTGAGTGGGGAGGGGTGGGGAGGGTTTGGGGTGAACGGGGGAGGGGAGGGTGATCGAGGGAGGGGATGGATCAGGGGAAGTAGTGAGATGTCGGTGGTGAGGGGGGAGTGTGTGTGTGTCTGATGTGTGTGTGTGTGTGTGTGTGTGTGTGTGTGTGTGTGTGTGTGTGTGTGTGTGTGTGTGTGCGTGCGCACACGCGCATATGGGTGGGTGTGCGTGAATGCATATGTACGTGAGTCAGTAAGTGCGTGTGTACGCGCTTGCGTGTGTACGTGCTTGCGTGTGCTTAAGAAAACACACATGTTGACAATTAACTAGATGAAAGAGACTGCAGTCATGGCGCTGCTTTTGTATTAAAACAGAATAGAGAATAAAGAATTAAGAAGCATGAAAATGAGCAGCATATTAAAGCCAACAGAAAAGCAGTGTAAAATTGTAGCTAGTTTGAGCAAGGCCGAGCACAGTAGATGGCTGGCAGTTTTGAAACAGTTAGAATGAAAGAACACAAGTGCATACATTCTAGACATGTTAATTAGAAAAAACAAGATGTCCTGAGTGTATGTACTTGTGTCCTCTGATTCACACTGCCAGTATTGTTGTACCTTCTACCTTCATTGTGAAGCAGTATGTTAGTGTTGAAGGCCGCCGAAACTGAGTAAACTGATAGGGGATGTACCAGCTGGTAGTGGATAATTTTGTGTAAATTCTACCTCTCTTCTTTTTACTTTAGTTGATCTGGATCGTTTTCTGAGGTGACAACAGCTGTTATTTTTGCTATTGTATTATACAGTACTGTTGTTTCCTGGTATCTGTGGTGTATTACTGTATTCCAAGTGTTACCTGGTGACTGGTATGGAATGATGACGAGAGAGTGATATGATATCACTGGCACTATACGGTATCCCCGGAATTGCTTCGTGTGCTGTAGTGTCATCTGTTTCCCTATTTCCTATATAAAAAACAAAATCTCTGACAATGTCCCAGCCTTCGTATTTTATGATATGGTATTCGCGGAGCCATTTGTTATCCTGGATATAATACTACGTCTTTGTTTTGTATCCTCGATATCTTAGAGTGTCCGAAGATAGATATGGTATCATCGGTGTTGCTCGGTATTTCATGCATCGTTTGATATCCCAGATGCTTCCAGGTGAGCTCATCGTTGTGTGGGATTGAGACGTGGCAGGAAACATGCATTCATACCGTGGGTTTGATTTTCAAAAGAATTTGAAAGAGGTTCATAACAATGGAAGCTTGATTGGTGCAGATGAAGTATTCACTGGCCTTCACAATCTAGGAGAATATTTCCTTTATAGCTGCTTATTGTTTATGTATTTGGATGTGTTTCACTGTTGTTGCGAAAATAAAACTTCTGCTTGCGATGTCACAATTTCTATAATATGCTTGTAGTATAATATTCATAATTTTACAATAGTTAAAGCACACATCTTGGTCCTGTTTCCAGTACCAATCATACTATTATTAAGCATGTAACAGAAGATATTCAAGCGTTAAGTAATATGGTATACGAAGTTAGATTTAAGGCATTAAAAATGCAACAAATTGCAAGCATCAGCGGGTGTGGAAATATAATAAATGTGTTCATAAATGAATATGAGAAAATATGCAAAGAAGATTTATAGGTAATATCAGTATACAGAAATACTTACTGTGTTTACTTGAAAAATATTACATCTTGTTCACTAAAATGTTATTCTCCCCAGATGCCTCGACGCACCCACTTGCTTTTTTCGACCTCGTCAGTTCTATGGTTCACCTTAACCTTAGACACGTCTGCCTTCAAGTTCATTTCCAGATATCTAAACACATTCACTTCCTCCGATCTTTCATAACCAAATTTTTTGTTACTCTTACCACCATTTCCTTCTTTTACATACTCTCTCAGACTCGTCCACCAATCTTTGCAACTTCTCTTCAGATCTCTCAAAATCACTTTGTCATCGGCAAAAAAGGATTTGTGGCAATACCCAGTATGTATGAGATTCTTTATCGATTATTCCCACACACATCCCAAATATCATAGCATTCACTTCTTTTAAAACCACATCTAAAAATATGCCAAACAACTTTGGTGACATCACACATCCCTGTTTAAGGCCGACTTTTACTGAAAAAATAATCCCCCTCTCTCATATATACATTAATCAGAGTCTCACTGTCCTCATAAAACCTCTTAAATGTTTTAAGCAACATATCACCTATTATACACTTAAACATCTGCCATATTGCTCTCCTATCCACCCTGTCATAAGCCTAAGCAGATTGCCTGGGACTACACCTGTGCTGCCACATTGGCAGACACCTACTTGCCATACTCCGTAGTGGAAGGGGGTGGAGCTGCCAGCCACAGGGAGACCCAGAAGATCCGCAAATATGAAGACCTTCCCCCTTACTATAACTTCATCCCAATAGGGTCGGAGACCCTTGGAGCATGGGGCAAGTGTGCTCTAAAGTTCCTAATAGAGCTGGGTGAAAAGCTCATCATAGAAACCAAGGACCACAGGGCAACCAGCTTCCTCTTTCAGAGACTCAGTGTTGCGATCCAGAAAGGAAATGCCAGCAGCATTCTGGGCACGCGGCCCACAGCCGGGGAGCTGGAGGAAGTATTCGAGATGTAGCTCTGAGTTACCTATGTTGTTTTACTTTCTATCGTATTTTTGTGAATGTTTTGTCAATGTATTTTGTCTTTAAATAAAATATACATAAAATATAGGGGGTGGTAGGAGAAAATTCTCAAACAGCTTCATGAAGAACCTTGAGTTTTCCCTGAAGCAAGTTTATTCTTTTCTCTGAGGATGAGGGTCCCTATAACAGTTCTAGAGGTGGTACCTCCCTATATTATATATATATATATATATATATATATATATATATATATATATATATATATATATATATATATATTATATATTATTGTAACCACGGTTGAGTGGTATTGATCAATAACAACACTGCGCTAGCTAAGGATTCGAACCCATGTTGTACTGACCCGCCAAGAACCCAGCCACGCTAGATGTGTTATTCTTTGTCCGAGGACATACGGTACTGTGGGATCTTCCAAGCTAATTTCATTCTCATCCCTGTTTGGTGTACTCTCCTACGAGCAGCATATATATTATATATATAATATATATATATATATATATATATATATATATATATATATATATATATATATATATATATATATATATTATTGTAACCACGGACGAGTGGCACTGATCAATAACAACATTATATTATATATATATATATATATATATATATATATATATATATATATATATATATATATATATATATTATATATATATATATATTATTATTATTATTATTATCACACTGGCCGATTCCCACCAAGGAAGGGTGGCCCGAAAAAGAAAAACTTTCACCATCATTCACTCCATCACTGTCTTGCCAGAAGGGTGCTTTACACTACAGTTTTTAAACTGCAACATTAACACCCCTCCTTCAGAGTGCAGGCACTGTACTTCCCATCTCCAGGACTCAAGTCCGGCCTGCCGGTTTCCCTGAATCTCTTCATGAATGTTACTTTGCTCAAACTCCAACAGCACGTCAAGTATTAAAAACCATTTGTCTCCATTCACTCCTATCAAACACGCTCACGCATGCCTGCTGGAAGTCCAAGCCCCTCGCACACAAAACCTCCTTTACCCCCTCCCTCCAACCTTTCCTAGGCCGACCCCTACCCCGCCTTCCTTCCACTACAGACTGATACACTCTTGAAGTCATTCTGTTTCGCTCCATTCTCTCTACATGTCCGAACCACCTCAACAACCCTTCCTCAGCCCTCTGGACAACAGTTTTGGTAATCCCACACCTCCTCCTAACTTCCAAACTACGAATTCTCTGCATTATATTCACACCACACATTGCCCTCAGACATGACATCTCCACTGCATCCAGCCTTCTCCTCGCTGCAACATTCATCACCCACGCTTCACACCCATATAAGAGCGTTGGTAAAACTATACTCTCATACATTCCCCTCTTTGCCTCCAAGGACAAAGTTCTTTGTCTCCACAGACTCCTAAGTGCACCACTCACTCTTTTTCCCTCATCAATTCTATGATTCACCTCATCTTTCATAGACCCATCCGCTGACACGTCCACTCCCAAATATCTGAATACGTTCACCTCCTCCATACTCTCTCCCTCCAATCTGAAATTCAATCTTTCATCACTTAATCTTTTTGTTATCCTCATAACCTTACTCTTTCCTGTATTCACCTTTAATTTTCTTCTTTTGCACACCCTACCAAATTCATCCACCAATCTCTGCAACTTCTCTTCAGAATCTCCCAAGAGCACAGTGTCATCAGCAAAGAGCAGCTGTGACAACTCCCACTTTGTTTGTGATTCTTTATCTTTTAACTCCACGCCTCTTGCCAAGACCCTCGCATTTACTTCTCTTACAACCCCATCTATAAATATATTAAACAACCACGGTGACATCACACATCCTTGTCTAAGGCCTACTTTTACTGGGAAAAAATTTCCCTCTTTCCTACATACTCTAACTTGAGCCTCACTATCCTCGTAAAAACTCTTCACTGCTTTCAGTAACCTACCTCCTACACCATACACATGCAACATCTGCCACATTGCCCCCCTATCCACCCTGTCATAACGCCTTTTCCAAATCCATAAATGCCACAAAGACCTCTTTAGCCTTATCTAAATACTGTTCACTATATGTTTCACTGTAAACACCTGGTCCACACACCCCCTACCTTTCCTAAAGCCTCCTTGTCATCTGCTATCCTATTCTCCGTCTTACTCTTAATTCTTTCAATTATAACTCTACCATACACTTTACCAGTATACTCAACAGACTTATCCCCCTATAATTTTTGCACTCTCTTTATCCCCTTTGCCTTTATACAAAGGAACTATGCATGCTCTCTGCCAATCCCTAGGTACCTTACCCTCTTCCATACATTTATTAAATTATTGCACCAACCACTCCAAAACTATATCCCCACCTGCTTTTAACATTTCTATCTTTATCCCATCAATCCCGGCTGCCTTACCCCCTTTCATTTTACCTACTGCCTCACGAACTTCCCCCACACTCACAACTGGCTCTTCCTCACTCCTACAAGATGTTATTCCTCCTTGCCCTATACACGAAATCACAGCTTCACTATCTTCATCAACATTTAACAATTCCTCAAAATATTCCCTCCATCCCCCCAATACCTCTAACTCTCCATTTAATAACTCTCCTCTCCTATTTTTAACTGACAAATCCATTTGTTCTCTACTCTTTAACTTGTTAATCTCACTCTAAAACTTTTTCTTATTTTCAACAAAATTTGTTGATAACATCTCACCCACTCTCTCATTTGCTCTCCTTTTACATTGCTTCACCACTCTCTTAACCTCTCTCTTTCTCCATATACTCTTCCCTCCTTGCATCACTTCTACTTTGTAAAAACTTCTCATATGCTAACTTTTTCTCCCTTACTACTCTCTTACATCATCATTCCACCAATCGCTCCTTTTCCCTCCTGCACCCACTTTCCTGTAACCACAAACTTCTGCTGAACACTCTAACACTACATTTTTAAACCTACCCCATACCTCTTCGACCCATTGCCTATGCTCTCATTAGCCCATCTATCCTCCAATAGCTGTTTATATCTTACCCTAACTGCCTCCTCTTTTAGTTTATAAACCTTCACCTCTCTCTTCCCTGATGCTTCTATTCTCCTTGTATCCCATCTACCTTTTACTCTCAGTGTAGCTACAACTAGAAAGTGATCTGATATATCTGTGGCCCCTCTATAAACATGTACATCCTGAAGTCTACTCAACAGTCTTTTATCTACCAATACATAATCCAACAAACTACTGTCATTTCGCCCTACATCATATCGTGTATACTTATTTATCCTCTTTTTCTTAAAATATGTATTACCTATAACTAAACCCCTTTCTATACAAAGTTCAATCAAAGGGCTCCCATTATCATTTACACCTGGCACCCCAAACTTACCTACCACACCCTCTCTAAAATTTTCTCCTACTTTAGCATTCAGGTCCCCTACCACAATTACTCTCTCACTTGGTTCAAAGGCTCCTATACATTCACTTAACATCCCCCAAAATCTCTCTCTCTCTCCTCTGCATTCCTCTCTTCTCCAGGTGCATACACGCTTATTATGACCCACTTCTCGCATCCAACCTTTACTTTAATCCACATAATTCTTGAATTTACACATTCATATTCTATTTTCTCCTTCCATAACTGATCATTTAACATTACTGCTACCCCTTCCTTTGCTCTAACTCTCTCAGATACTCCAGATTTAATCCCATTTATTTCCCCCCACTGAAACTCTCCTACCCCCTTCAGCTTTGTTTCGCTTAGAGCCAGGACATCCAACTTCTTTTCATTCATAACATCAGCAATCATCTGTTTCTTGTCATCCGCACTACATCCACGCACATTTAAGCATCCTAGTTTTATAAAGTTTTTCTTCTTCTCTTT
Organism: Cherax quadricarinatus; assembly: GCF_026875155.1. Classification (NCBI taxonomy): domain Eukaryota; kingdom Metazoa; phylum Arthropoda; class Malacostraca; order Decapoda; family Parastacidae; genus Cherax; species Cherax quadricarinatus. Next base: position 12,720,598 of record NC_069466.1, read on the forward strand.
TTTAGTAAATGTCTACAGGAGAAGGGGTTACTAGCCCATTGCTCCCGGCATTTTAGTCGCCTCATACGACACGCATGGCTTACGGAGGAAAGATTCTTTTCCACTTCCCCATGGACAATAGAAGAAATAAAGAAGAACAAGAGTTATTTAGAAAAAGGAGAAAAACCTAGATGTATGTATATATATATGCATGTGCGTGTCTGTGAAGTGTGACCAAAGTGTAAGTAGGAGTAGCAAGATATCCCAGAAAAAGAAACCAGCAATTCTACCATCATGCAAAACAGTTACAGGTTTTTGTTTCACAGTCATCTGGCAGGACGGTAGTACTTCCCTGGGTGGTTGCTGTCTACCAACCTACTACCTGAATATATATATATATTATATATATATATATATATATTTTATATATATATATATATATATATTTTATATATATATAAAATATATATATGCTGCTCGTAGGAGAGTACACCAAACAGGGATGAGAATGAAATTAGCTTGGAAGCTACCACACTACCGTATGTCTTCGGTAATGAAACCATGTAACAAGTGGTACTGAATCATTTACCAAACAGCAGCCAGCCGGAATTAGATCCTGCGACACATTCTCCTGCCTCAAGAGAGAGAACAACGTTCACATTGCCTTAACCACTCAACCAGCGATCCTACAAAGATCATGCACCCAGCAGAGCTAGGTTTTGCTCATGATCCGAGGACACTTGTGGTAGTGGTAAGCTCGAGGCTAATTTCAACCACCTCCCGTTTGAATACCAGCCTCCATAAGCAGTTTATATAGTAATGAAACCGCGAAACAAGTGGTATTAAATCATTTAACAAACTGCAGCCAGCCGGGATTAGATCCACGAGTGTCCTCGTATCATGAGCAACACCTAGCTCTGCTGAGTGCATGATCTTTGCAGGATCGCTGGTTGAGTGGTCAAGGTGATGTGAACGTTGTTCTGTCTCCTGAGGCGGGAGAATGTGTTACAAGATCTAATCCCAGCTGGCTGCTGATGGTACTGTGCTTTTGGGAAATTCTGAAGAGAAGGTGCAGAGGTTGGTGGATGAGTTCGGTAGGAGTATGTAAAAGTAGAAAATAAAAGTGAATATAGGAAAGAGTAAGGTGATGAGAATAAAAAAAAATTAGGTAATGAAAGATTGGATATCAGACTGGAAGGAAAGAGTATGGAGGAGGTGAATGTATTCAGATATTTAGGAGTTTATGTGTCAACAGATGGATCTATGAAAGATGAGGTGAATCAAGGAGAAGGCTGGAAGCAGTGGAGATGATGTGTCTGAGGGCAATGTGTGGTGTGAATATTATGCAGAGAATTCGTAGTTTGGAAATTAGGAGGAGGTGCAGGATTACCAAAAGTATTATCCAGAGGGCTGAAGAGGGGTTGTTGAGGTGGTTCGAACATGTAGAGAGGGTGAAACAAAATAGAATGACTTCGAAAGTGTATAAATGTGTAGTGGAGGGAAGGTGGGGTAGGAAAGGTTGGAGGAAGGGGGGTAAAAGAGGTTTTGTGTGAGAGGGGCTTGGACTTCCAGTAAGCATGCGTGAGCATGTTAGATAGGAGCGAATGAAGACAAATGGTTTTTAGGATTTGACGTACTGTTGGAGTGTGAAGTGATTCAGGGAAACCGGAAGGCCGGATTTTAGTTCTGGAGATGGGAAGTACGGTGCCTGCACTCTGAAAAAGGGGTGTTAATGTTGCAGTTTAACAACTGTAGTGTGAGCGTGCCTCTGGCAACACAGTGGAGTGAATGATGAAGAAAGTGTTTTTCGGGCCACCCTGCCTTGGTGGGAAACGGCCGATTCTTTGGTTCGATTCCCATCGAGGGTTGAAACACTGGGCCTGTTTTCTTACACCGGTTGTCTATGTTCATCCATCAGTAAAATGGGTACTGGGTATTAGTCAACTGGTTTGGGTCGCATCCTGAGACAAAACTGACCTAATTTGCTCGAAATGCTCTGCATAACAAGCGGCTTTCTATACAGTAGTAAGTCATTGATGTCAGCTAGGTTTGTATATCTTGTACATGTACTTGCAGAAAAAATTATATAATATATATGTCGTGGAAACAGGTAAAACTTGCTATTTTGGCTTAAAAAGCAACGCAATTCTTGCTGAATATGGCAGGCGAGAATTTGTGTATGCAATAATGTCGCAAAAATAATTTTGAACCTAACGAAAAAAAAATATGTATCATTGTGATTGTTTATTAAATTATTGTAAACTTATCCAAAATATATTTAGCTGCATTATACTAAATTAAATTGCGTTTGTTATAATAAGGTTAGGTAAGTTTTCTAAAGTTCGTTTGGTACAAAATTATTAACTTTTATGTAAACATAAATGAAAAAAATATATATCCGAAAGGACTTAATTTTAAATGAGTTTTGCTAATTGACCAGTCTTTCTTATTCGGCACTACATATATATATATATATATATATATATATATATATATATATATATATATATATATATATATATATATATATATATATACACGGGTAATTCACATTATCTTTTCAAACATCCATATGCATTATGTGTCCAAATTGTTAAACTCGCTAACATAATCAAAACATGTACGGATGATGTATCTGGACTCTGCACCATCATTCTTCATGCAGTCCAACATATTACACGCTTCCGGTAGTAAGTTTATTTAGGTACAAGCATACATAAATACAGTTAAATCAATTTTTATACATAGCAGTATATGTGTAGATTACCTAGGATAACCCAAGAAAGTCAGAGAAACTGACTTATTTACATTGGGGTTCTTGTAATACCTTATTATTTAAACAGTAAAAGAAGATATACTAGGAATAAGGTAAACTGAGTTATATACATTTACATAAGAGAAAGGAGAGATCACAGAACTAGGTACATGTGTGCTAGTTATACCAGAAATCACTTTACTCCTCTACACCCTTTGGCTCTCTTCTTGAACTGGTTTATGCTATGACAGGCTTTGACATGTGAAGGTAGCTTGTTCCACTCCTTTACTGTTGTACAATAAAATGTGTTTGAAGCCTGGCCACTAACTGTGGGTATTACAAATTTGTGCTATCTTCCCCTAGTACCACGATTACTTTTTTTCCCAGCCTTGACAAAGTTGGCAGTCAGATATTCTGGACAGTGTTCGTGAGCAATATTAAAAACGTGATTTAATTTCAGCTATATTACTCTGTCTTCAACTTTCAGCAAGTCCAGTTGTAATTCATCCTGGCCTACATGTTATCTTGGACACAGGTCCAGGATGAACCTCACCTTTTTGTTCTGGGTGATTTGTAGTCTATTCTACATCATTTTTGTCAAGTCAGAGTACCTTGAAAAACAAGAGTAATTTAAATGATACTGTATAATAGCTAGATATAGCGTCATGCGAGGCTCGATAGAGGAACTTCAGTCTGGCATTCGCTTCCTTTACCACACTGTTCCCTATCAATTCTCCTGACATGCATGGGTCAAAGGGAATTCCCAGATATTTCACGAGACATTAAAATTGTTTACCCTTTTCAGCTTATGTTTCGTGCCAAAAAAGTATGGCTTCCGTTTTCCCGAGATGTAATGATAATTTGTTGTCTGCTAACTATTTGCTACAGGACTCCAGTTCTACTGACAGTACATTAGTTATATCCTGTTGACCGACTTGGATTATTTACAAAGTCACACTGTGTGACTTTGTGAATGATCCAAGTCGGACCGAAACGTCGTCGTAAGCTTTATATCTTCAATGTACGGGTTGATTTTATACTTTTACTTGCTTATTAACTTGCTCATTTATCTAAGTTACTTATTTACTAACTTACTTAAACACTTATTTACCCACTTGCCTAATTACGTACTTATATATGTGCTTTCATACATACTTACCTACTAATTTACCAGTTTAATTGCTTCCTTATTTCCTTCCATACTTACTTGCTTATTCACTTACATGCTTAAATTTACTTTCCTACTTGATTTACTTACAAACTTTTACTTACCCTCTTGCTTGCCAACGTATATTTGTATAGTCTTACTTATATAGTTATTTATTTTCATGCTTACATACTTACCACTTACTTATTTTATTCTTCCCTTACTTATTTCCTTACAGACTTAATTATTTACTTATTTTCAAACCTTAGAAACTAGCCAATCTTACTTAGAGAAATGTTTGGTTAGTGTAGGCCCCATTTCACTTCTTTTATGGAATAAATTACAAAGCTGAAATGTTTATGAGCATGAGATAATATCTGGGTACATGATCCTATTGGTTTTATCTCTTTATGACTGATATCTGGATAATGCAACTTCGAACATAATGAGCTGGTATATTTTAGTGTACTAGACTTTGTAGTAACAATATGACATTTCTTAAATTTCCTTTTGTTACTAAACAAATGATAATTATTGTAAAGTTTGAATTATGAACACAGGTGTAGCGGCCTGCACACCTGGTTGTAGCACGATAACCAAGGTAGAAATGAGGAACGAGGAAAAGGCAGCAGTGAGTTAACTTTTATTTCCTTCACCAAGCAGGAAGCAGTTTTATGTACAATATTTATACAGGATATGCACAGGAAGGCAATTTGCAAGCAAGAGACACGGTAAGACCCGCGCCTTCGACCAGACTTAGAGGTAAGTCTGCCAGTGTTGTTTCACGAGGGTTCAACATCGCTTCACAACTTTGGTGGGATACCTTGCCATTGGCTGGCTGAACCAAGGTGTTAACATATCGATGGGGCCCCGCTCATTATACCCTTAGCACCTGGTTCGCTGGTCGGGAGGGCATCCTATGAAGGTGTCTCACATAAACACAATCAAATGTAAAGTACTCTTAGCATGCAACAGTTTGAATTAATTTGGAACTATGTCCTAATTTTTATTAAAGAAATTGGTACATTAGTTTCCACAAGATAAATTGTGAATGTCTCTTCAGCTTCACTTCAAATCTAAAACAAATTTACAACTGCATTACAAAATTATGCCGCATTTTGCACTGTTACAAAAATTTTCATTGAGACTCAGAGTTCCTGGGTTGTCCAATACGGAAAAACTTTCTCGGATCCTATGTGAATGAAGTTCACCTACACAGTATTATATTCACTATGTACATCTGTGTATATGTTGAATTTGTTTATTTTTTACTTAGCTGATACTCACGACGTCCTGATCTAATTCTCTGTAATAAAACTATGTAAAATTCCATCCGTATTCCTAGGTCCACACTAGGAAGTCTCCCCTTCAACAACCCTCCAGGTCCACACTAGGAAGCCTCCCCTTCAACAACCCTCCAGGTCCACACCAGGAAGTCTCCCCTTCAACAACCCTCCAGGTCCACACCAGGAAGTCTCCCCTTCAACAACCCTCCAGGTCCACACCAGGAAGTCTCCCCATCAACAACCCTCCAGGTCCACACCAGGAAGCCTCCCCTTCAACAACCCTCCAGGTCCACACCAGGAAGCCTCCCCTTCAACAACCCTCCAGGTCCACACCAGGAAGCCTCCCCTTCAACAACCCTCCAGGTCCACACCAGGAAGTCTCCCCTTCAACAACCCTCCAGGTCCACACCAGGAAGTCTCCCCTTCAACAACCCTCCAGGTCCACACCAGGAAGTCTCCCCTTCAACAACCCTCCAGGTCCACACCAGGAAGCCTCCCCTTCAACAACCATCCAGGTCCACACCAGGAAGTCTCCCCTTCAACAACCCTCCAGGTCCACACCAGGAAGTCTCCCCTTCAACAACCCTCCAGGTCCACACCAGGAAGTCTCCCCTTCAACAACCCTCCAGGTCCACACCAGGAAGCCTCCCTTCAACAACCCTCCAGGTCCACACCAGGAAGCCTCCCCTTCAACAACCCTCCAGGTCCACACCAGGAAGTCTCCCCTTCAACAACCCTCCAGGTCCACACCAGGAAGTCTCCCCTTCAACAACCCTCCAGGTCCACACCAGGAAGCCTCCCCTTCAACAACCCTCCAGGTCCACACCAGGAAGCCTCCCCTTCAACAACCCTCCAGGTCCACACCAGGAAGTCTCCCTTCAACAACCCTCCAGGTCCACACCAGGAAGTCTCCCCTTCAACAACCCTCCAGGTCCACACCAGGAAGCCTCCCCTTCAACAACCCTCCAGGTCCACACCAGGAAGTCTCACCTTCAACAACCCTCCAGGTCCACACCAGGAAGTCTCCCCTTCAACAACCCTCCAGGTCCACACCAGGAAGTCTCCCCTTCAACAACCCTCCAGGTCCACACCAGGAAGCCTCCCCTTCAACAACCCTCCAGGTCCACACCAGGAAGCCTCCCCTTCAACAACCCTCCAGGTCCACACCAGGAAGTCTCCCCTTCAACAACCCTCCAGGTCCACACCAGGAAGTCTCCCCTTCAACAACCCTCCAGGTCCACACCAGGAAGTCTCCCCTTCAACAACCCTCCAGGTCCACACCAGGAAGCCTCCCCTTCAACAACCCTCCAGGTCCACACCAGGAAGCCTCCCCTTCAACCCTCCAGGTCCACACCAGGAAGTCTCCCCTTCAACAACCCTCCAGGTCCACACCAGGAAGCCTCCCCTTCAACAACCCTCCAGGTCCACACCAGGAAGCCTCCCCTTCAACAACCCTCCAGGTCCACACCAGGAAGCCTCCCCTTCAACAACCCTCCAGGTCCACACCAGGAAGTCTCCCCTTCAACAACCCTCCAGGTCCACACCAGGAAGCCTCCCCTTCAACAACCCTCCAGGTCCACACTAGGAAGCCTCCCCTTCAACAACCCTCCAGGTCCACACCAGGAAGTCTCCCCTTCAACAACCCTCCAGGTCCACACCAGGAAGTCTCCCCTTCAACAACCCTCCAGGTCCACACCAGGAAGCCTCCCCTTCAACAACCCTCCAGGTCCACACCAGGAAGTCTCCCCTTCAACAACCCTCCAGGTCCACACCAGGAAGTCTCCCCTTCAACAAGCCTCCAGGTCCATATCAGGAAGCCTCCCCTCCAACAAACCTCCAAGCTCAAACCAGGAAGCCTCCCCCTCCAACAAAAGCTTCCAGGTCCATAACAGGAAGCCTCCCCTCCAACAAACCTCCAGGTTCATACCAGGAAGCCTGCCCTCCAACAAACCTCCAGCTCCATACCAGGAAGCCTCCGCTCCAACAAACCTCCAGCCCCACATTAGGAAGCCTGCCCCTCCAGCAAGCCTCCAGGTCAACACCAGGAAGCCTACCCCTCCAACAAACCTCCAAGTCCACACTAGGAAGCCTACCCCTCCAGCAAGCCTCCAGGTCACCAGGAAGCCTCCCCTCTAACAAACCTCCAGGCCTACACCAGGAAGCCTTCCCCTCCAACAAACCTCCATGTCAACACCAGGAAGCCTCCCCTCCAACAAACCTCTAGGTCAACACTAGGAAGCCTCCCCCTCCAACAAACTTCCAGGTCCATACCAGGAATCCTCCCCTCCAGCAAACCTCCAGGTCAACACCAGGAAGCCTCTTCCTCCAACAAACCTCAAGGTCAACATCAGGAAACCTCCCCCTTCAACAAACCTCCAGGTACACACCAGGAAGCCTCCCCCTCCAGCAAACCTCCAGGTCAAAACCAGGAAGCCTCCCGTCCAACAAACCTCCAGATCAACACCAGGAAGCCTCCCCTCCAACAAGCTTCCAGGTCCACACCAGGAAGCCTCCCCTAAAACAAACCTCCATGTCAACAACAGGAAGCCTCCCACTCCAACAAACCTCCAGGTCCACACCAGGAAGCCTCCCCTCCAGCAAACCTCCAGGTCCACACCAGGAAGCCTCCTCCTCCAACAAACCTCCAGGTCAACACAAGGAAGCCTCCTCCTCCAACAAACCTCCAGGTCAACATCAGGAAGCCTCCCACTCCAACAAACCTCCAGACCTACACCAGGAAGCCTCCCCCTCCAACAAACCTCCAGGCCTACACCAGGAAGCCTCCCCCTCCAACAAACCTCCAGGCCTACACCAGGAAGCCTTCCCTCCAACAAACCTCCAGGCCTACACCAGGAAGCCTCCCCCTCCAACAAACCTCCAGGCCTACACCAGGAAGCCTCCCCTCCAACAAACCTCCAGGCCTACACCAGGAAGCCTCCCCTCCAACAAACCTCCAGGCCTACACCAGGAAGCCTCCCCTCCAACAAACCTCCAGGACCTACACCAGAAGCCTCCCCTCCAACAAACCTCCAGACCTACACCAGGAAGCCTCCCCCTCCAACAAACCTCCAGACCTACACCAGGAAGCCTCCCCTCCAACAAACCTCCAGGCCTACACCAGGAAGCCTCCCCCTCCAACAAACCTCCAGGCCTACACCAGGAAGCCTCCCCTCCAACAAACCTCCAGGCCTACACCAGGAAGCCTCCCCCTCCAACAAACCTCCAGGCCTACACCAGGAAGCCTCCCCTCCAACAAACCTCCAGGCCTACACCAGGAAGCCTCCCCTCCAACAAACCTCCAGACCTACACCAGGAAGCCTCCCCCTCCAACAAACCTCCAGACCTACACCAGGAAGCCTTCCCCTCCAACAAACCTCCAGACCTACACCAGGAAGCCTCCCCTCCAACAAACCTCCAGACCTACACCAGGAAGCCTCCCTCCAACAAACCTCCAGGCCTACACCAGGAAGCCTCCCCCTCCAACAAACCTCCAGCCTACACCAGGAAGCCTCCCCTCCAACAAACCTCCAGACCTACACCAGGAAGCCCTCCCACCCACACAAAACCTCCAGACCTACCACCAGGAAGCCTCCCCTCCAACAAACCTCCAGACCTACACCAGGAAGCCTCCCCCTCCAACAAACCTCCAGACCTACACCAGGAAGCCTCCCCTCCAACAAACCTCCAGGCCTACACCAGGAAGCCTCCCCCTTCAACAAACCTCCAGGCCTACACCAGGAAGCCTCCCCTCCAACAAACCTCCAGACCTACACCAGGAAGCCTCCCCTCCAACAAACCTCCAGCTCCACACCAGGAAGCCTCCCCTCCAACAAACCTCCAGATCCATACCAGGAAGCCTCCCCTCCAACAAACCTCCAGCCTAAACCAGGAAGCCTCCCCCTCCAACAAATCTCCAGGCCACACCAGGAAGCCTCCCCTCCAACAAACCTCCAGACCACACCAGGAAGCCTCCCCCTCCAACAAACCTCCAGCCTACACCAGGAAGCCTCCCCTCCAACAAACCTCCAGGCCTACACCAGGAAGCCTCCCCTCCAACAAACCTCCAGGACCTACACCAGGAAGCCTCCCTCCAACAAACCTCCAGACCTACACCAGGAAGCCTCCCCTCCAACAAACCTCCAGGCCTACCCGGAAGCCTCCCTCCAACAAACCTCCAGGACTACACCAGGAAGCCTCCCCCCCAACAAACCTCCAGCCTACACCAGGAAGCCTCCCCTCCAACAAACCTCCAGGCCTACACCAGGAAGCCTCCCCTCCAACAAACCTCCAGGCCTACACCAGGAAGCCTCCCCCTCCAACAAACCTCCAGACCTACACCAGGAAGCCTCCCCTCCAACAAACCTCCAGGCCTACACCAGGAAGCCTCCCCTCCAACAAACCTCCAGGCCTACACCAGGAAGCCTCCCCTCCAACAAACCTCCAGGCCTACACCAGGAAGCCTCCCCCTCCAACAAACCTCCAGGCCTACACCAGGAAGCCTCCCCTCCAACAAACCTCCAGGCCTACACCAGGAAGCCTCCCCTCCAACAAACCTCCAGACCTACACCAGGAAGCCTCCCCTCCAACAAACCTCCAGACCTACACCAGGAAGCCTCCCCCTCCAACAAACCTCCAGGCCTACACCAGGAAGCCTCCCCTCCAACAAACCTCCAGGCCTACACCAGGAAGCCTCCCCTCCAACAAACCTCCAGCCTACACCAGGAAGCCTCCCCTCCAACAAACCTCCGAGCCTACACCAGGAAGCCTCCCCTCCAACAAACCTCCAGACCTACACCAGGAAGCCTCCCCCTCCAACAAACCTCCAGACCTACACCAGGAAGCCTCCCCTCCAACAAACCTCCAGACCTACACCAGGAAGCCTCCCCTCCAACAAACCTCCAGCCTACACCAGGAAGCCTCCCCTCCAACAAAACCTCCAGGCCTACACCAGGAAGCCTCCCCTCCAACAAACCTCCAGGCCTACACCAGGAAGCCTCCCCCTCCAACAAACCTCCAGGCCTACACCAGGAAGCCTCCCCCTCCAACAAACCTCCAGACCTACACCAGGAAGCCTTCCCCTCCAACAAACCTCCAGACCTACACCAGGAAGCCTCCCCCTCCAACAAACCTCCAGACCTACACCAGGAAGCCTCCCCCTCCAACAAACCTCCAGACCTACACCAGGAAGCCTTCCCCTCCAACAAACCTCCAGGCCTACACCAGGAAGCCTCCCCTCCAACAAACCTCCAGACCTACACCAGGAAGCCTCCCCTCCAACAAACCTCCAGGCTACACCAGGAAGCCTCCCCCTCCAACAAACCTCCAGCCTACACCAGGAAGCCTCCCCTCCAACAAACCTCCAGACTACACCAGGAAGCCTCCCCTCCAACAAACCTCCAGACCTACACCAGGAAGCCTCCCCCTCAACAAACCTCCAGACCTACACCAGGAAGCCTCCCCCTCCAACAAACCTCCAGACTACACCAGGAAGCCTCCCCTCCAACAAACCTCCAGGCCTACACCAGGAAGCCTCCCCCTCCAACAAACCTCCAGACCTACACCAGGAAGCCTCCCCTCCAACAAACCTCCAGGCCTACACCAGGAAGCCTCCCCTCCAACAAACCTCCACACCGAACCTCCCCCAACACCTAGACCTACACCAGGAAGCCCCCCCTCCAACAAACCTCCAGACCTACACCAGGAAGCCTCCCCCTCCAACAAACCTCCAGACCTACACCAGGAAGCCTCCCCCTCCAACAAACCTCCAGACCTACACCAGGAAGCCTCCCCCTCCAACAAACCTCCAGACCTACACCAGGAAGCCTCCCCTCCAACAAACCTCCAGACCTACACCAGGAAGCCTCCCCCTCCAACAAACCTCCAGACCTACACCAGGAAGCCTCCCCTCCAACAAACCTCCAGACCTACACCAGGAAGCCTCCCCTCCAACAAACCTCCAGACCTACACCAGGAAGCCTCCCCCTCCAACAAACCTCCAGACCTACACCAGGAAGCCTCCCCCTCCAACAAACCTCCAGACCTACACCAGGAAGCCTCCCCTCCAACAAACCTCCAGACCTACACCAGGAAGCCTCCCTCCTCCAACAAACCTCCAGACCTACACCAGGAAGCCTCCCCCTCCAACAAACCTCCAGACCTACACCAGGAAGCCTCCCCCTCCAACAAACCTCCAGGCCTACACCAGGAAGCCTCCCCCTCCAACAAACCTCCAGACCTACACCAGGAAGCCTCCCCCTCCAACAAACCTCCAGACCTACACCAGGAAGCCTCCCCTCCAACAAACCTCCAGACCTACACCAGGAAGCCTCCCCCTCCAACAAACCTCCAGACCTACACCAGGAAGCCTCCCCCTCCAACAAACCTCCAGACCTACACCAGGAAGCCTCCCCCTCCAACAAACCTCCAGACCTACACCAGGAAGCCTCCCCCTCCAACAAACCTCCAGACCTACACCAGGAAGCCTCCCCCTCCAACAAACCTCCAGACCTACACCAGGAAGCCTCCCCTCCAACAAACCTCCAGGCCTACACCAGGAAGCCTCCCCTCCAACAAACCTCCAGACCTACACCAGGAAGCCTCCCCCTCCAACAAACCTCCAGACCTACACCAGGAAGCCTCCCCCTCCAACAAACCTCCAGACCTACACCAGGAAGCCTCCCCTCCAACAAACCTCCAGACCTACACCAGGAAGCCTCCCCCTCCAACAAACCTCCAGACCTACACCAGGAAGCCTCCCCCTCCAACAAACCTCCAGGCCTACACCAGGAAGCCTCCCCCTCCAACAAACCTCCAGACCTACACCAGGAAGCCTCCCCCTCCAACAAACCTCCAGACCTACACCAGGAAGCCTCCCCCTCCAACAAACCTCCAGACCTACACCAGGAAGCCCTCCCCTCCAACAAACCTCCAGACCTACACCAGGAAGCCTCCCCCTCCAACAAACCTCCAGACCTACACCAGGAAGCCTCCCCTCCAACAAACCTCCAGACCTACACCAGGAAGCCTCCCCCTCCAACAAACCTCCAGACCTACACCAGGAAGCCTCCCCCTCCAACAAACCTCCAGACCTACACCAGGAAGCCTCCCCTCCAACAAACCTCCAGACCTACACCAGGAAGCCTCCCCCTCCAACAAACCTCCAGACCTACACCAGGAAGCCTCCCCCTCCAACAAACCTCCAGACCTACACCAGGAAGCCTCCCCCTCCAACAAACCTCCAGACCTACACCAGGAAGCCTCCCCCTCCAACAAACCTCCAGACCTACACCAGGAAGCCTCCCCCTCCAACAAACCTCCAGACCTACACCAGGAAGCCTCCCCCTCCAACAAACCTCCAGACCTACACCAGGAAGCCTCCTCCAACAACCTCACCTCCAGAAGCCCCAACAAACCTCCAGCCTACACCAGGAAGCCTCCCCTCCAACAAACCTCCAGACCTACACAGGAAGCCTCCCCTCCAACAAACCCAGCCTACACCGGAAGCCTCCCCTCCAACAAACCTCCAGACCTACACCAGGAAGCCTCCCCTCCAACAAACCTCCAGACCTACACCAGGAAGCCTCCCCCTCCAACAAACCTCCAGACCTACACCAGGAAGCCTCCCCCTCCAACAAACCTCCAGACCTACACCAGGAAGTCTCCCCCTCCAACAAACCTCCAGACCTACACCAGGAAGCCTCCCCCTCCAACAAACCTCCAGACCTACACCAGGAAGCCTCCCTCCAACAAACCTCCAGACCTACACCAGGAAGCCTCCCCCTCCAACAAACCTCCCAGACCTACACCAGGAAGCTCCCCCTCCAACAAACCTCCAGGCCTACACCAGGAAGCCTCCCCCTCCAACAAAAGCCTCATGATGTTACATAATTTTTACATTTATAAACAGAATAACAATTACCCTATTTGTATAAATTTGTTTGTTAAAGTAAACAGCGAGTTAGTTTGTGAATTTAACTCTGACTATGGCTTTTGTAGAACTATTGTGTTGTTGTCCCCTGCTACAATGTCGCTGTTTTTATAATGTTTTATTTCGATGTTTTATATTGTTAGTTTCGCTCTTGTATTGTTGTTAGTGTTGTGTCGTTGGTCGTTTTAAACTTTTTGTAGTATTGTTTCTGATGTTATTGTTGTTGGTGATATTTTTGATTTTTCTGATATGGTTTTGCTGTTGAACTCTTGTTGTTATGTTGTTGTTGCGTGTTGTGTTTAGTGACTATAAGGTTGTCGCTGTTTGTTTATAATGTGTTTATTGTCAGTTTGTTGCTGTGTTGTTGTTACTCTTCGTCGTTGTGTTGAGGAGAGGAGGAATAAGGAACCGAATTAATAAACCTTAGGAAGCTACAGGAAGGAAGAGCTGGAAGCACAAAGTGAAATTGATTGAGAATTGTTAGAATGCTGCAGCAACGTAGTTTCAGTTAGTAACTTAGTGTTAACAGTAGTAGTAGTAGTAACAGTAGTTAGTATAGTACTAACAGTGTAGTAAGTAACTAATAGTAGCTTAGTGAGTCAGTAACAGAAGTAGTAGTACTTAGTGTGTCAGTATAGAGAGTAGAATAACAGCCGTATATAAACAGCTAGTAGTAGTAACAGAGAGCAGTAGTAACTAGTAGTAAACAGTAGTGTAGTATAAACATAGAGTAGTACGATAGCAGTAGTAAGCTAGTAGCTAACATAGTAGTAGTACAGTAGTAGTATACAGTAGTAGTAGTAAACAGTAGATAGTAACGTAGTATAGTAACAGTATGTAAGTAACATGTATATAGTAACAGTAGAGTAGTAACAGTAGTAGTAGTATAGCGTATAGTTATAGTAGTAGTAACAGTAGTAGTAGTAACAGTAGTAGTAACAGTAGTAGTAGTAACTAGTAGTAGTAGTATAGTAACAGTAGTAGTAGTAACAGTAGTAGTAGTAACGTAGTAGTAGTTAACAGTAGTAGTAGTAGTAACAGTAGTAGTAGTAGTAATAGTAGAGTAGTAACAGTAGTAGTAGTAGTAATAGTACTTAGTAGTATAACAGTAGTAGTAGTAGTAACAGTAGTAGTAGTAAGTAGTAACAGTACAAGTAGTAGTAACATAGTAGTAGTAGTAACAGTAGTAGTAGTAACAGTAGTAGTAGTAGATAAACAGTAGTAGTAGTAACAGTATAATCAGTAGTAGTAACAGTAGTAGTAGTAACAGATAGTAGTATGTAGTAGTAGTATAACAGTAGTAGTAGTTAGTAGTAGTAGTAACAGTAGTAGTAGTTCAGTAGTAGTAACAGTAGTAGTAGTATACAGTAGTAGTAGTAGTAGTAACAGTAGTAGTAGTAACAGTAGTAGTAGTAGTAACAGTAGTAGTAGTAGTAGTAACAGTAGTAGTAACATGTAGTAGTAGTAAGTAGTAGTATACAGTAGTAGTAGTAGTAACAGTAGTAGTAGTAGTAGTAGTAACAGTAGTATGTAGTAACAGTATAGTAGTAGTAGTAGTAGTAGTAATCATTAGTAGTAGTAACAGTAGTAGTAGTAGTAGTAACAGTAGTAGTAGTAAACAGTAGTAGTAAGTATGTAACAGTAGATAGTAACAGTAGTAGTAGTAGTAACAGTAGTAGTAGTGAGTAACAGTAGTAGTAGTAACAGTAGTAGTAAGTCTAGTAAACAGTAGTAGTAGTAACTAGTAGTAGTAGTAGTACAGTAGTAGTTAACAGTAGTAGTATAACTAGTAGTAGTTAGTTAACAGTAGTAGTAGTAACAGTAGTTGTAGTAGTAGTAACAGTAGTAGTAGTAACAGTAGTAGTAACTAGTAGTAGTAGTAACAGTAGTAGTAGTAGTAGTAACAGTAGTAGTAGTAACAGTAGTAGTAGTAACAGTAGTAGTAACTAGTAGTAGTAGTAACAGTAGTAGTAGTAGTAGTAGTAGTAAACAGTAGTAGTATAACAGTAGTAGTATAGTAGTAGTAGTAACAGTAGTAGTAGTAACAGTATGTAGTAGTAACAGTAGTAGTAAATGTAGTAGTAAACAGTAGTAAGTATGTAGTAACAGTAGTAGATAGTAACAGTAGTAAAAGTAGTAGTAAACAGTAGTAGTAGTAATAGTAAAGTAGTAGTAACGTAGTAGAAGTAGTAGTGAACAGTAGTAGTAGTAGTAACAGTAGTAGTAGTAAACAGTATTAGTAGTAGTAACAGTAGTAGTATAAAGTAGTAGTAACAGTAGTAGTAGTAACAGTAGTAGTATAGCAGTAGTAGTAGTAAATAGTAGTAGTATAGCAGTAGTAGTAGTAACAGTAGTATATAGTAATAGTGGTAGTAGTAACAGTAGTAGTAGTAGTAACAAGTAGTAGTAGTAGTAACAGTAGTAGTAGTAAGTAACAGTAGTAGTAACAGTAGTAGTAGTAACGTAGTAGTACATAGTAGTAGTAACAGTAGTAAAGTAGACTAGTGGTAGTATAACAGTAGTAGTAGTAACAGTAGTAGTAGTATAACAGTAGTAAGTAGTATAACGTAGTAGTAACAGTAGTAGTAACAGTAAGTAGTTAGTAAAACAGTAGTAGTAGTAGTAACAGTAGTAGTAGTAACAGTAGTAGTAGTAAGTAGAATAGTACTAGAGTAGTAGTATAACAGTAGTAGTAGTATACAGTAGTAGATGTAGTAGTAACAGTAGTAGTAGTAACTAGTAGTAGTAGTAAACAGTAGCAGAGTAGAATAGTAGTAGTTAACAGTAGTAGTAGTAGTATACAGTAGTAGTAGTACATAGTAGTAGTAACAGTAGTAGTAGTAGTAGTTACAGTAGTAGTAGTAACAGATAGTTAGTAGTAGTAACAGTAAGTAGTAGTAGTAGTAGTTACAGTAGTAGTAGTAAGTAGATAGTATACAGTAGTAGTAGTAGTTAGAACAGTAGTAGTAGTAGTAGTACAGTATAGTACAGTAGCAGTAGTAGTAACAGTAGTAGTAGTAGTAACAGTAGTAGTAGTAGTAACAGTAGTAGTAGTGATAATAGTAACAGTAGTAGTAGTAGTAACAGTAGTAGTAGTGATAATAGTAACAGTAGTAGTAGTAATAGTAGTAGTAGTAGTTACAGTAGTAGTAGTAACAGTAGTAAAAGTAGTAGTAACAGTAGTAGTAGTAACAGTAGTAGTAACAGTAGTAGTAGTAACAGTAGTAGTAGCAACAGTAGTAGAAGTAGTAGCAGTAGTAGTAACAGTAGTAGTAACAGTAGTAGAAGTAGTAGTAACAGTAGTAGTAGTAACAGTGGTAGTAGTACAGTAGTAGTAGTAGCAACAATGGTAGTAGTAGTAGCAGTAGGAGTAGTGGTGGTAGTAGAAGTAGTGGTAGTAGTAATAGTAACAGTAGCAATAGTAGTAACACTAGTAACAATAGTAGTAACAGTAGTAGTAGTAGTAGTAGTAGTAGTAACAGTAGTAGTAGTAGTAGTAACAGTAGTAGTAGCAGTAGTAACAGTATTAGTAGTAGTAACAGTAATAGTAGTAGTAGTAACAGTAATAGTAGTAGTAGTAACAGTAATAGTAGTAACAGTAGTAGTAGTAACAGTAGTAGTAACAGTAATAGTAGTAGTAACAGTAGAAGTAGTAACAGTAGTAGTAGTAAGAGGTGGAGTAGGAGAAGAGGAGGAGCAGGAGTAGAGTTGGGGGAGGAGGAAGAAAAGGAGGAGGAGATGGACTAGTAGAGAAGGTGGTGGAGGGCGAGGATGAGAAAGAGTAAAAAAGACGAGGAGGAGAAGCAGGAGTAAAAAGAGAGTAGAAAGAAGAGGAAGAGGAGCATGAGCAGGAGCAGGGGAAAAGCATGAGGAGGAGCTGGAGTAGAAAGAGGAGGAAGAGGAAAAGGAGGAGGAGGAGCATGAGGCAGAGAATGAGGAACAGTAACAGGAGGAGGAGGAAGAACAGGAGTAGAAAGAGGAGGAGGAGGAGGAGCAGGAGGAAGAGGATCAGTGCTGAGCCATTAACTCAACATTTCTGCTACTTGACAAATCTTGCCTCAGAGGACGGCTCAGCATGTTGTGGAGAGCTCTTCTTGCCTCAGTATTTACATTATCTTTACATGCAAATTTGACTTTACTCAGCTAACTACTCCGAGACCTGCTTACTTTACTGTGCCCTCACCCGACTTCTGTCATGTTTATTTGTTCACTCTGTCTCTCCTGTGTCAACTTCTCTTCCTCTGTCTGCCTCCATTTTGCTTCTCTCATCTTTTCGCTTTTCTACTCTTCTTTTCCTTGATTCATTATTATCTATGCCCTTCCTCCTCTTCTCCCTTTCCTGCCTTCTTTCCTGTATCTTATGTATCCATAGTCATTTCTCGTATTTTTCATTTCCTTACATGTTCTTACTTCTTGCATCTATCATCCCTTCTATCTGTTTGCCTTTCTCTAATCCACCACATTCTTACTTTTTTCTTACCCCTTCCTCTTTGTAAGTGTATGCCTGTGCACGTGTGTAACTGGTTGACAGTCTTGAAATTAAGTCTTAGATTCATCAAATGAGCATAAACTGCAAAATTATTTAGCCGATGCGACCCTCTGTAGATGTGGTTGGCACTGTGCTCATTCCTGCATTTTCCTCCTTCAATGGAGTTGGGTACCTTTGTCTCCCCCGAGATTGTACTCAGTTTCCAGTCTTCCTTCCCCTTCTTCTATTTTCATAAGCTTGCGTTTATTTGGATTTAATTCCAGTAGCCACTAATCTGATCAGTCTTACAGCTTATCCAGGCCAGTTTCTGTTAGTTAAGTCTCTGTAAAAACTATGACTGGAGTTGCCTCTACCACCCGGTCTTTTAATTTTCAACTCATATTTGATATTTCATATGTATTAATGTATCATATTCTGAGTTTTTCCTTTAATTTTGTTACATGAAGTATCCAAACTTTCTGCTATTTGTGCTTATTGTCTAGAGTGTGTTCGTGTGTTGACTGATTAGTTAATGGCCAATCAGATCATTTATTAAATACTACAGGAACACCTACCATATTTAGCTGGAGAGAGCATTACAACTAAATCAGTCTACAATTAGGAGATTAGTAGTAAAAATGTGGCAGTGTATGCAGATCCACTAGTATCATTTTACACGCATCGTAAACTCCCTCTCTGAACGTTTTTTCCACTTCCCTCCAGACTTAGGAACAACGGGGAATCGGCCTTTACTTGCTTGATTCCCACACGTATAGTCAAAAGGGGAGGGGTCATGGTTAATGTTGTAGATGAAGGAAAGAAGGAGCAAGGAAGTAGATGGCGCTGACTAATATTATCAGTGGAAGTGAGGACAGGTTATGAAATAAGCCTTGTTGTGCACTCTTCAGGCTCCTGTCTCAAGATTCTGTTTTAAGCTACTCCTAACCAGAAAGTTAGTTTGAATTCAAAGACGTTCTTTTTCCTGAGAGTAATTCTAAATTAAGTGAAAATTTTCCATCTTAGTTGTGCCTCCTGAGCGTCTAGTTTACTTTGCCTGCCCTCCTTCCCATCCTGCTCATCCTGTGAGCGGTAGGGCAGAAAACAGGATTACAGAGGTCCCAAAGGGTTTTTATCAGACCCCCACTGGACACAGTTACATCACAAAAAATATGTAAGAGTCATTTCACAAATTTACAATATCTTCATATAGCTAATAAATAAAATGTGGAGATACAATCTCAAAAATTTAAGTATTTTATTACCATTAAAACTTTAGTCATTACTGGGATGCAGTCTCCTCAAAAATAATTAATTTATCTAGTAGACGCAAAATGTGCGTCTTCCACTTTTATCTTTTTTATCTCAGATATCATTAACAACGAAGTAAATTGCCATATCCTTTAGGGTTTGTATATAAGTGTTTCTAAAGTACTGGACGTTAGTGTTGCAGTGAATGGCCTTGTCTCTGGCCACACAGTTTACACTTTACGCCATTAGCATCTCTATACAACCATATTGGAAGAGATACTTCGAAGACTTAGTCTATCTTAACAACATCTTCAATATATTTTGTTAATATTTACATAAAAATGCTTAATTTGACACATTCTATTACGATGCACAATTGATCTGTTAGATCCACTCTGTACTAATTTCCTCGAATTCGTTTGCTAGTTCTTTTCTCACAATATTTTAAAAATTTCTGTTTGAGAAACCAAAATTAAATTCTACCATCTCATTATTTAATGCTTGTTTAGCTAAATTATCAATTTTATTATACCTAGAGTCCTATGTTAGAGGAAATCCACAAAAAACTTAATTTTTCACCTGCTCTAATTAATCCTTTCCTCCTCTTCAATTAATGATTGCTGTAATCTCGTTTCTCCTCCTCCTCCTCTTCCTCCTCCTTCCATCTCCTTTCTAGCCCACCGCCAGCAGCTTTATTTTTTATAATCCCTCCTTTCTTCTTCAGTCCTTTTACCTAGTTCAACATTGTCATCTTCCTTCTGATTTGACTACATAGCAACTTTGGTTTACATTTATCGTTGCTTTATTATCATATTACCGCTCTCTCTCTCTCTCTCTCTCTCTCTCTCTCTCTCTCTCTCTCTCTCTCTCTCTCTCTCTCTCTCTCTATCTCTCTCTCTCTCTCTCTCTCTCTCTCTCTCTCTCTCTTTCTTCTCACTCGAGTGTATTCGTTTCCGACTTTTTTTTTTTTTTTTTTTTTGCTGCTTTATACTTTCTATATTTTATCCATGCTCTTCCACTTTTATCTTTTGTATTTCTGCATCTCTGGGTGAACCATGGGTTCACGCTTTTCTTACCATTCCTCCTTCTCTTCCAAGATATCAATTTCTTTTCGGTCTCCTAGGAGTTTCCACGTACCAATTCCATTATTTATTTATTTTTTGTCTTTTCATGCAATTCCCTTTCCCACTACACTGCATTCTGGAATTCTCTCATACATGTGTAGTCTCCTGCTTTGACATCTGTTTATTTTCCTTCCTCTCCGTTTAATGTTTCTCCCCAGGTTCACTTCTACAAGACATTCGATATTTGATAGTGTCGTTGCTGGCACCCAGGAGTCATTCACTTACGTTACATTCTCTCATGACGAATACAAGTTGCAACTTGCAGGTTAATCCCCTCTATTTCTCTCTCTCTCTCTCTCTGCTGATGTTTATGTTATATTTTCACCTAAAATCACCCAACATTGTTCCATCATCTCAATTATTCCAGCCTGTTCCTTTCCTTTTAGTGTGTGTGTGTGTACTCGTCTAATTGTGCTCACCTAATTGTATTTGCAGGGGTCGAGACTCAGCTCCTGGCCACGCCTCTTCACTGATCGCTGCTAGGTCCTCTCTCTCTCCTTGCTCCATGAACTTTATCATACCCCGTCTTAAAGCTATGTATGGTGCCTGCCTCCACTACATCACTTGCTAGACTATTCCACTTCGTGACAACTCTATGACTAAAGAAATACTTTCTAACATCCATTTGACTCATCTGAGTCGTCAGCTTCCAATTGTCACCCCCTGTTTCTGTGTCCCCTCTCTGGAACATCCTGTCTCTGTCCACCTTATCTATTCTACTCAATACTGTGTATGTCGTTATAATGTCTCCCCTGACCCTCCTGTCCTCCAGTATCGTCAGGCCGATTTCCCTTAACGTTTCTTCATAGGGCATTCCCCTTAGCTCTGGAACTAGCCTTGCTGCAAACCTTTGCACTTTCTCTAATTTCTTGACGTGCTTGACCAGGTGTGGGTTCCAAACTAGTGCTGCATACTCCAGTATGGGCCTGACGTACACGGTGTACAGTATCTTGAACGATTCCTTACTAAGGTATCGGAATGCTATTCTCAGGTTTGCCAGGTGCCCATATGCTGCAGCAGTTATCTGGTTGATGTGTGCTTCCGGAGACGTGCTCGGTGTTATACTCACCCCAAAATCTTTCTCCTTGAGCGAGGTTTGCAGTCTTTAGCCACCTAGCCTATACTCTGTTTGCGGCCTTCTTTGCCCTTCCCCGATCTTCATGACTTTGCATTTGGTGGGGTTAAATTCGAGAAGCCAGTTGTTGGACCACGCATCCAGCCTGCCCAGGTCTCTTTGTAGTCCTGCCTGATCCTCATCTGATTTAATTCTCATTAACTTCACATCATCTGCAAACAGGAACACTTCTGAGTCTATCCCTTTCATCATTGCTCAGTTGCACTGGGGTTATCGTGGTAGGATTCCCTCCATGGGTGTTTCTAGAGGAGGGTTTGTTTGCTCTTCCACCTGGGTTTGGGTTCTGTTCATTACCTCATGTTCCTCCTTTCGTCTTTGTACCCTCTCTTTCAGTATCATCCTTTCTTCTTGTGTTCTCTCTCGATCGAGGAACACTCTCCGGTACTCCGGTTTGTCCCTTAGTCGTGCCTTCTCCTGCAGGATCCTGTTTCTGACTGATTCTGCCTTGAAAATCACTTTGACTGGCCGTTTTTTCCCTCTTGCAAGCCACCCAATTCTCCGAAATTTTGTCAACTGGGTCATGTCGTCCTCAAATGTTGCTTTCATGATACTTTCAATCATTTTTTTTCTCCTCCTGTTTTCTTGCATCATAGGTTTCCTGTTCATCCTCCTGGAGCCTGTAGACAAAAACTGACTTCTCCCGTTCGTCCTCCCACTGTGTCTCCCTTTGCATCCCCTGAGGTGATTTAGTTCCTTCCATTGAAGTGTTCCTTCCTTCAAACTCTTCCCTGGCTAATGCCCCTGTGTTCAGTGATCTGCTTTTCCTGATCATCTGTTCCTGGCCACTGCAGTGTGTGTGTGTGTGTGTGTGTGTGTGTACTCACCTAACTGTGGTTGCAAGAGTCAAGTCTTTGCTCCTGACCCATCCTCTACGCTGGTGTATCGCACCTAGACGACGGAATATGAACGAGCCAATATGTTTTTTTCTCGTGCAAGAATTTAAGAATGCCTCTTTCGAGCAACTTCAAACTTGTAATAAAGTTGGTAGAATTACCGACAATATGTAAAGTAAAAGGACACAAGTGCAACTAATGTGACATTTATTGTGGCAACGTTTCGCTCTCCAGGAGCTTTATCAAGCCATTACAAACAATACATGGACACAGAGGGTATATTAAGGCTCTGAGTGAGGTGCAATACTAGTGAGGTACTATTTCGATGTTCACTAGTGGTAGTAGTAGTGGTAGTGGTAGTAGTAGTAGTAGTAGTAACAAAAATAATACAATATGGAAGAGCAATTAATTCGTACATGAGTAAAAGGATATAAAAGTAATAACTTTTATATCCTTTTACTCATGTACGAATTAATTGCTCTTCCATATTGTATTATTTTTGTTACTACTACTACTACTACTATCACTACTACTACTACTACCACTAGTGAACATCCAAATGGTACCTCACTAGTATTGCACCTCACTCAGAGCCTTTATATACCCTCTGTGTCCATGTATTGTTTGAAATGGCTTGATAAAGCTCCTAGAGAGCGAAACGTTGCCACAATAAATGTCACATTAGTTGCACTTGTGTCCTTTTACTTTACAACTTCAAACTTATAACGATTAATGAATGATTTTGCATAACAAAGGCTTGTGTTGTTATTAATATGAATAATTTCTAGTTTGATAAATGTAATAAACAATTTGGAATATTGATTTCTGTGTAATTACTGTAAAAACCTTTTCCAACTGAATTCAGGCTCTCATAATTATCATACCATAATCTGATTAAGGAGCTAATTATGTTCCAATTTGCTCATTTTATTGATCAAATTGTAATACTGGTTTTAATGTGATTTGATGAGAATGCTTCTTTGTATCGGTTCTAAACTTTTAATAATTGTATATCTTTCTTCAAGAAAGGTTCTAATACATATTCGGTTCTGAAAATTCTAATTTTGTTCATTTTATTAAAAACCTGGAATGCATATTATACCTTCCCTTCTGGAACACTGCATCTCTGCTGAAGAGAAATTTCCAGATCTCTAAATTTGGATAAAAATAAATATTTGTCTTAATTTCGAAATTTGGATCAAAATAATTATCTTCAACGTTTGTAAAGTATAAAATAAAGACTACAACAACAAAGAATAAAAATAAAAAAAACTTACATTTTTGTGTCATGTACAAGTGTAAATAAATTTAAAATTATTTTCTCTCTCTCTGGATTGTCTGACTTTGTTGCTGCTAGCAGACCTCTCGTTGGTGTTGCTGCTAGCAGACCTCTCGTTGGTGTTGCTGCTAGCAGACCTCTCGTTGGTGTTGATGCTAGCAGACCTCTCGTTGGTGTTGCTGCTAGTAGACCTCTCGTTGGTGTTGTTGCTAGCAGACCTCTCGTTGGTGTTGCTGCTAGCAGACCTCTCGTTGGTGTTGCTGCTAGCAGACCTCTCGTTGGTGTTGCTGCTAGCAGACCTCTCGTTGGTGTTGCTGCTAGCAGACCTCTCGTTGGTGTTGCTGCTAGCAGACCTCTCGTTGGTGTTGCTGCTAGCAGACCTCTCGTTGGTGTTGCTGCTAGCAGACCTCTCGTTGGTGTTGCTGCTAGCAGACCTCTCGTTGGTGTTGCTGCTAGTAGACCTCTCGTTGGTGTTGCTGCTAGTAGACCTCTCGTTGGTGTTGCTGCTAGCAGACCTCTCGTTGGTGTTGCTGCTAGCAGACCTCTCGTTGGTGTTGCTGCTAGCAGACCTCTCGTTGGTGTTGCTGCTAGCAGACCTCTCGTTGGTGTTACTAGCAGACCTCTCGTTGGTGTTGATGCTAGCAGACCTCTCGTTGGTGTTGCTGCTAGTAGACCTCTCGTTGGTGTTGTTGCTAGCAGACCTCTCGTTGGTGTTGCTGCTAGCAGACCTCTCGTTGGTGTTGCTGCTAGTAGACCTCTCGTTGGTGTTGCTGCTAGCAGACCTCTCGTTGGTGTTGCTGCTAGCAGACCTCTCGTTGGTGTTGCTGCTAGCAGACCTCTCGTTGGTGTTGCTGCTAGCAGACCTCTCGTTGGTGTTGCTGCTAGCAGACCTCTCGTTGGTGTTGCTGCTAGCAGACCTCTCGTTGGTGTTGCTGCTAGTAGACCTCTCGTTGGTGTTGATGCTAGCAGACCTCTCGTTGGTGTTGCTGCTAGTAGACCTCTCGTTGGTGTTGCTAGCAGACCTCTCGTTGGTGTTGCTGCTAGCAGACCTCTCGTTGGTGTTGCTGCTAGTAGACCTCTCGTTGGTGTTGCTGCTAGCAGACCTCTCGTTGGTGTTGCTGCTAGCAGACCTCTCGTTGGTGTTGCTGCTAGCAGACCTCTCGTTGGTGTTGCTGCTACCAGACCTCTCGTTGGTGTTGCTGCTAGCAGACCTCTCGTTGGTGTTGCTGCTAGCAGACCTCTCGTTGGTGTTGCTGCTAGCAGACCTCTCGTTGGTGTTGCTGCTAGTAGACCTCTCGTTGGTGTTGATGCTAGCAGACCTCTCGTTGGTGTTGCTGCTAGTAGACCTCTCGTTCGTGTTGTTGCTAGCAGACCTCTCGTTGGTGTTGCTGCTAGCAGACCTCTCGTTGGTGTTGCTGCTAGTAGACCTCTCGTTGGTGTTGCTGCTAGCAGACCTCTCGTTGGTGTTGCTGCTAGCAGACCTCTCGTTGGTGTTGCTGCTAGCAGACCTCTCGTTGGTGTTGCTGCTACCAGACCTCTCGTTGGTGTTGCTGCTACCAGACCTCTCGTTGGTGTTGCTGCCAGCAGACCTCTCGTTGGTGTTGCTGCCAGCAGACCTCTCGTTGGTGTTGCTGCCAGCAGACCTCTCGTTGGTGTTGCTGCTAGCAGACCTCTCGTTGGTGTTGCTGCTAGCAGACCTCTCGTTGGTGTTGCTGCTAGTAGACCTCTCGTTGGTGTTGTTGCTAGCAGACCTCTCGTTGGTGTTGCTGCTAGTAGACCTCTCGTTGGTGTTGTTGCTAGCAGACCTCTCGTTGGTGTTGCTGCTAGCAGACCTCTCGTTGGTGTTGCTGCTAGTAGACATCTCGTTGGTGTTGCTGCTAGCAGACCTCTCGTTGGTGTTGCTGCTAGCAGACCTCTCGTTGGTGTTGCTGCTAGCAGACCTCTCGTTGGTGTTGCTGCTACCAGACCTCTCGTTGGTGTTGCTGCTAGCAGACCTCTCGTTGGTGTTGCTGCCAGCAGACCTCTCGTTGGTGTTGCTGCCAGCAGACCTCTCGTTGGTGTTGCTGCTAGCAGACCTCTCGTTGGTGTTGCTGCTAGCAGACCTCTCGTTGGTGTTGCAGCTAGCAGACCTCTCGTTGGTGTTGCTGCTAGCAGACCTCTCGTTGGTGTTGCTGCTAGTAGACCTCTCGTTGGTGTTGCTGCTAGTAGACCTCTCGTTGCTGTTGCTGCCAGCAGACCTCTCGTTGGTGTTGCTGCTAGCAGACCTCTCGTTGGTGTTGCAGCTAGCAGACCTCTCGTTGGTGTTGCAGCTAGCAGACCTCTCGTTGGTGTTGCTGCTAGTAGACCTCTCGTTGGTGTTGCTGCTAGTAGACCTCTCGTTGGTGTTGCTGCTAGTAGACCTCTCGTTGGTGTTGCTGCTAGCAGACCTCTCGTTGGTGTTGCTGCTAGTAGACCTCTCGTTGGTGTTGCTGGTAGCAGACCTCTCGTTGGTGTTGCTGCTAGCAGACCTCTCGTTGGTGTTGCTGCCAGCAGACCTCTCGTTGGTGTTGCTGCTAGCAGACCTCTCGTTGGTGTTGCTGCTAGCAGACCTCTCGTTGGTGTTGCTGCTAGCAGACCTCTCGTTGGTGTTGCTGCTACCAGACCTCTCGTTGGTGTTGCTGCTAGCAGACCTCTCGTTGGTGTTGCTGCCAGCAGACCTCTCGTTGGTGTTGCTGCCAGCAGACCTCTCGTTGGTGTTGCTGCTAGCAGACCTCTCGTTGGTGTTGCTGCTAGCAGACCTCTCGTTGGTGTTGCAGCTAGCAGACCTCTCGTTGGTGTTGCTGCTAGCAGACCTCTCGTTGGTGTTGCTGCTAGTAGACCTCTCGTTGGTGTTGCTGCTAGTAGACCTCTCGTTGGTGTTGCTGCCAGCAGACCTCTCGTTGGTGTTGCTGCTAGCAGACCTCTCGTTGGTGTTGCAGCTAGCAGACCTCTCGTTGGTGTTGCAGCTAGCAGACCTCTCGTTGGTGTTGCTGCTAGTAGACCTCTCGTTGGTGTTGCTGCTAGTAGACCTCTCGTTGGTGTTGCTGCTAGTAGACCTCTCGTTGGTGTTGCTGCTAGCAGACCTCTCGTTGGTGTTGCTGCTAGTAGACCTCTCGTTGGTGTTGCTGCTAGCAGACCTCTCGTTGGTGTTGCTGCTAGCAGACCTCTCGTTGGTGTTGCTGCTAGCAGACCTCTCGTTGGCGTTGCAGCTAGCAGACCTCTCGTTGGTGTTGCAGCTAGCAGACCTCTCGTTGGTGTTGCAGCTAGCAGACCTCTCGTTGGTGTTGCTGCTAGCAGACCTCTCGTTGGTGTTGCAGCTAGCAGACCTCTCGTTGGTGTTGCTGCTAGCAGACCTCTCGTTGGTGTTGCTAGCAGACCTCTCGTTGGTGTTGCTGCTAGCAGACCTCTCGTTGGTGTTGCTGCTAGTAGACCACTCGTTGGTGTTGCTGCTAGCAGACCTCTCGTTGGTGTTGCTGCTAGCAGACCTCTCGTTGGTGTTGCTGCTAGCAGACCTCTCGTTGGTGTTGCTGCTAGCAGATCTCTCGTTGGTGTTGCAGCTAGCAGACCTCTCGTTGGTGTTGCAGCTAGCAGACCTCTCGTTGGTGTTGCAGCTAGCAGACCTCTCGTTGGTGTTGCTGCCAGCAGACCTCTCGTTGGTGTTGCAGCTAGCAGACCTCTCGTTGGTGTTGCTGCTAGCAGACCTCTCGTTGGTGTTGCTGCTAGCAGACCTCTCGTTTGTGTTGCTGCTAGCAGACCTCTCGTTGGTGTTGCTGCTAGCAGACCTCTCGTTGGTGTTGCTGCTAGCAGACATCTCGCTGGTGTTGCTGCTAGCAGACCTCTCGTTGGTGTTGCTGCTAGTAGACCTCTCGTTGGTGTTGCTGCTAGTAGACCTCTCGTTGGTGTTGCTGCTAGCAGACCTCTCGTTGGTGTTGCTGCTAGCAGACCTCTCGTTGGTGTTGCTGCTAGTAGACCTCTCGTTGGTGTTGCTGCTAGCAGACCTCTCGTTGGTGTGGCAGCTAGTAGACCTCTCGCTAATGTTGCAGCTAGCAGACCTCTCGTTAATATTGAAGCCAGCAGACCACTCGTTGGTGTTGCAGCTAGCAGACCTTTCGTTGGTGTTGCTGCTAGCAGACCTCTCGTTGGTGTTGCAGCTAGCAGACCTCTCGTTGGTGTTGCAGCTAGCAGACCTCTCGTTGGTGTTGCTGCTAGCAGACCTCTCGTTGGTGTTGCATCTAGCAGACCTCTCGTTGGTGTTGCTGCTAGTAGACCTCTCGTTGGTGTTGCATCTAGCAGACCTCTCGTTGGTGTTGCAGCTAGTAGGCCTCTCGTTGGTGTTGCATCTAGCAGACCTCTCGTTGGTGTTGCAGCTAGCAGACCTCTCGTTGGTGTTGCATCTAGCAGACCTCTCGTTGGTGTTGCAGCTAGTAGACCTCTCGTTGGTGCTGCAGCTAGCAGACCTCTCGTTGGTGCTACATCTAGCAGACCTCTCGTTGGTGTTGCAGCTAGCAGACCTCTCGTTGGTGTTGCAGCTAGCAGACCTCTCGTTGGTGTTGCATCTAGCAGACCTCTCGTTGGTGTTGCAGCTAGTAGACCTCTCGTTGGTGCTGCAGCTAGCAGACCTCTCGTTGGTGTTACATCTAGCAGACCTCTCGTTGGTGTTGCAGCTAGCAGACCTCTCGTTGGTGTTGCAGCTAGTAGACCTCTCGTTAGTGCTCCAGCTAGCATACCTCTCGTTGGTGTTGCAGCTAGTAGACCTCTCGTTGGTGTTCCAGCTAGTAAACCTCTCATTAGTGTTCCAGCTAACAGACCTCTCGTTGGTGTTGCAGCTAGCAGACCTCTCGTTGGTGTTGCAGCTAGCAGGCCTCTCATTGGTGTTGCAGCTAGCAGGCCTCTCATTGGTGTTGCAGCTAGCAGGCCTCTCGTTGGTGTTGCAGCTAGTAGACCTCTCGTTGGTGTTGCAGCTAGTAGACCTCTCGTTGGTGTTGCAGCTAGTAGACCTCTCGTTGGTGTTGCAGCTAGTAGACCTCTCGTTGGTGTTGCAGCTAGTAGACCTCTCGTTGGTGTTGCAGCTAGTAGACCTCTCGTTGGTGTTGCAGCTAGTAGGCCTCTCATTGGTGTTGCAGCTAGTAGGCCTCTCATTGGTGTTGCAGCTAGTAGAACTCTCGTTGATATTCCTGCTACTAGACCTCTCGTTGGTGTTTCAGCTAGTAGACCTCTCTTTGGTGTTCAGGCTAGTAGAACTCTCGTTGGTGTTGCAGCTGGTAGACATCTCGTTGGTGTTGCAGCTGGTAGACATCTCGTTGGTGTTGCAGCTGGTAGACCTCTCGTTGGTGTTGCAGCTGGTAGACCTCTCGTTGGTGTTGCAGCTGGTAGACCTCTCGTTGGTGTTGCAGCTGGTAGACCTCTCGTTGGTGTTGCAGCTGGTAGACCTCTCGTTGGTGTTGCAGCTGGTAGACCTCTCGTTGGTGTTGCAGCTGGTAGACCTCTTTATGTATAATAAGAATCTTAGAGGGAGAAAAGCAGTGACCACAACAGGTATAGTAAAACAAAACGTGATAAATTATACAGTCACAGGCACTAACAACGTGGATCACAGACAGATTTAGACTAAATAAATTACCTCTTTTTTTTCAAGTTTTATAATGTAAAGACAAACTTAATCAACTTTTAGCTTTAATGAATCATTAAAATTGGCAGTTGCGGCAAAATTGAAGAGAATTGAAGCCTAGTCTCAGTCCGGGCCGCGGGGGAGTTGACCTCCGTAATCTTCTCCAGGTTTGTTTGTTTGTGAGATTCTTTGCATCTAATCATTAACTAATGAAATTGATCTTAATTTACCTTGAAAGACATAATTTGATCAATTACTCTTATTAACACAGCTTTATAATTGGCCGTTATTGCTTCATAAATTTACTGACCTTTTTCAATAAATGTTTAAATCAGTGGATTATTTGTAATATAATAACTTGTTGATATATACTTTAGTGAAGCTTTTGATAGAGGTCCGGTCAAGAGAATGATAAAGAAAGTAAGAGCATGCGGTACAGGAGGAAAAAGTTTCTCCTGGCAGAAGGCATAGCAGGCCAAGAGGTAACAGAATTTACATTAATACCGAACCGGCATTCTGCAAGAATCAGTAATGCACACTCTACTGTTAATAATCTACTCGGAACGACTGTAAATTAAGTAAATAATATCTTACATAAGTTTAATACCGTCTCAAGAACTATTTAGACAAATTATTTCTTGGGTGGACATCAGGAACTTTATGGTGAATTTGGTAAATTAGTATCTTACTGAATTCGACAGGTGTCTGTTCAGCGAAAAGTGACGGTCTGATAGAAAATTTTCCACAGTAGTTTGGCCGAGGGTCGTAGTCAGTGGTGGTCCCACTGGGACCGAGATACTTCGTTGAGTTTTGCTAATCATTTTACCATCACTGCAAACCAGACGAAGACATCATCGATGCACCGCTCTCTGTACCACTGGTACTGTATGTAACTGTGTATAACATAACTCATCCGTATTACATGCTGCGTTCCAGCCATAAGGACACCATGGTTTTCTCACAGCAATTATCCACTCTCCCGGCTATATAGCCTGGAAAACAACCAACCAATCTAGACAGTACTTTCGTCAGAGAAGTGGGAGATGCAGCTTTATGTGGACCATGTAATGTTAAAATCCTGCATAAAAGAAATTAACCGTTATTCTTATGAACTACATAATACAGAACATAATCAAATCGAATTCGAAAAAAAAAAATAGTACTTCCAGTTATCAGAAATCTAAAACCAAGGCAACAGTGGATACAAGTTTACGGTAAACCTTATAAGTCTTCCTAATTTCATATCAAGAAGTTTACATTAGGGTTAATAAATCTTCCGAAGTTATAACTCGTTACTCAGATTATCCAGCACAGTTTTGGTCTCCACATTATAGCATTAACAGATTTGCAATGAGAGTAGACAGTAATGGACGACAAATTTTATTCCCCATATAATAAATTTTCCCTACGAAGATACATTTTGAGTACTGTCACTCCCTAGAAAGAATCAGAATTAGGGAGGATATGATTAAAATTAAGTAAATCATAGTGTATCAGTGGAAAAATTAAATAAAAATAAGATATATAAATTAAATACTGTAAAAATTTTATCAAGAGGGAATTCGATTAGTTTCCAGATGGA
This sequence comes from Cherax quadricarinatus, assembly GCF_026875155.1. Taxonomy (NCBI): domain Eukaryota; kingdom Metazoa; phylum Arthropoda; class Malacostraca; order Decapoda; family Parastacidae; genus Cherax; species Cherax quadricarinatus. The sequence continues at coordinate 12,750,987 of NC_069466.1, forward strand.
TTAATTTATATTTAGGAAAGAATAGGCTAACACTGATTTTGCAATTGGGTTGCGAAATAAGCGAATAAACTGCAAAATAGTTTTATCGCAATGAAAAATATTTTTGTGGAAACAGGCGAGTGTGAAGCACAATATTGGGGTCTTCTTTACCGCTCAATTATTCTTTGATTTCTAATGGAAAAGGACAATCTTTGATACAATTTACAAGCGCCTGTCACTTTAGTAGTATTTGTCAGGATTTTACTTAAAGCCATCTTGAATCTTATACGTAGTTCTCAAATTAAGAGAACAAAGGTTGGAAGAAAGGTGTAGTGGTAGAGGAACACATTAAAATCACAGAGACTGACCGGCTGGCCAGCAGTTCATGTACTGTCACACGTCAGAGAGCAAATGGTCACCACATGAACATCTAGTCTATGTTAGTAGGCACGTTAAAGGTCGCTTCTTGCAGCGTCTCAACCACTGGGTCAACGCCACCACCGAATATGACGTCAAAGGGCAAAACTCACTTGGGAATGAGAAGGTAAGAGGGCAAGTAAAGCAAGAAAAGTGTAGAAGAGCAAAGGTAAGTGGATGTAGAGGTACAAATGTAAGAGGCGGAGGTAGACTGAATGAAGGCCAAAGGTATGTGGAGCAAAATGAAGAATGAGAAGGGTAGAATGACAAATGAAGAAAGGCAAAGATAAGATGTGGGGTAATGATTTAAATGCAAAAGAAACAAGAATAATAGAAAGGGGAAAGTACTTGAGCAAGAAGTAAAGCGAAGGTAGGGGACATCTGTTAAAAAATCAGCAGCTATTAGTCACAGGACAGAGAGAGAAGTGGTGGTAGGACGTGTGCCTCACAAACTTCATTATTACTTAACTACGAAAGTTGGTGAGGAAAAAAACTTTTCAGTGACATTGTACTTCCTGCAACACACCAGCAGAAATAAGCCAACTCCTTCATAGAAATGAATATCAGCAAAATCAGTGATATTTCAGTGAGTTATGGTGAGCAAGTGTAGTGTGTGAGGGTGCTGGCAAGCCTATGTACCGACATCACTATTGCCTTCACAGTGAGTATCTTATATTTTCTCTTTGGTGCTATGTAATAACATCTTAGTGATTTATAACAATGTGACTGTGTTAACAACTGTCAACAGATGGAAACGTGGATAACATTCAAACAGTTTTTTATTAAGTGATAGCGTGAAGGCATCACTCTCCCAGCTGGCCTTCCATCCACGCCACCTCATCCACAACTACCCACCCCTACACTACCACCAACTACCCACCCCTACACTATCACAACTACCACTCTCTCCTGCAGAACTTTACTGTAATCTTGCAAACTTTCCTCTGTGATGACTTCACATCGCAAAACAGCAAGAATGTATTCACTATCTGGCTATTATCCCAGGAGCTACTGCAGTGTTTGTGGGTATACTACAAGAGACCTCCCACTTCTGTGTTCCGACTACTTCCACTCAGACTCCATGCCAGAAGTCAGTTGTTATAGCCGGGTAGTACATCTCAGGAGCTTGAAAGACATCCAAAATTCTGTAATTTATGCGCTAGAATCGAGCCTGGAACCACAAGAGGAAGGGACAGAGGTACCTCAGGGGCTCCAATCAAATAATCAAGACTGTCCTAATGGGCTGTGTTGTAAAATTGCACCCCTCAAAGTTAGGGGTTCTTGATCTAGGGAGTTGGATTTGTGCTCCGGTTCCCTGAATTGAGACTGAATACCCCCCCCCCACAGGCGCTGTATAATCCTACGGGCTTAGCGCTCCCCATGATAATAATAACAATAATAATAATAATAATAATAATAATAATGTGAAATTGCAGCTAAGATAGTACATCATAGAGAATATTTCATGAGCTCCTTAAATCTTTAGATGAGCTCCAGTGTACTGTGGAAGGCCAGCGCAGGTTTGCATCACTTGAGATTAGCTGCTCAGCTGATGCTGACACTATTGACAAAGCCTGGAATACTCACACTGGGAATAACCCAACAACAAATCCCTGGTGAAAATCTGTCAGCATTAGGGTTCCACAGATAGATCTCAAAACATTGTAGTATTTGGAAATTATAATACAACTCCTTTGGCCACCGCAGAGGAAACAGATTCTTTACCCCGCCAGATAGCAAGTAAACGTTGAATCTGCCAGCCCTCCTACACCTAACAACACCTACGAACTCTGCTCCAACCCCTGCCAGAACACCTGACATCACTGCTCCGACACCTGACAGCAGTGTTCCATCTGCGAATACTCAGTTACGATTTTGTTCACCAGAGACTGGTGCAGCTAATAATCAGGTGACCCACACTGTGCCTGAACAAGTGCTAGGCCAAAGCACAAACAGCAAGTATATATCTGAAAGAATTGGATGAGGGCGTGGTAGAGGACGTGGAAGAGGAGGAAGACAGCCACAACCGTCTTTCCATCCACCAACACAGTCTTAAGAAATCGCCCACCAAGTATATAATCATCAGGATTACCAGCGGCAGAACCTACAGAGATCTCAGCAGCAAAATACAAGAGGTGCAGTAAACAGGAGTTAACCCTCCCAGGCACCTAGAAGTGACATTCAAGCTATGCATAAACACTAGTACCTTTATACTGGCATGTGTAATGTATAGACTTCAGTGGCAACTTACAAACCCCATTAACTACCTGATGGAAAATGTGGAACCCTGTGCAAAGAGAGAGAGAAAGACGCACAGAGACAGGGAGTTCATAAACAGTGAATAATGTTGCAGCCGGCGACCGCTTGACATTTAAGGCACTAAAGACAATGTCTACTAATGTCGAAAACCACTTCTGCTGGCGAATGTTCACGTCACTCCTGCAGGTGAATGTGCACGTTACTCCTGAAAGTGAGAGTGCGCATCACTCTTGCAGGTGAATGAGTACGCCACTCCTGCAGGTGAATGTGCGTGTCACTCCTGCAGATGAATTTGTACGTCACTCCTGCAGGTGAATTTGTACGTCACTCCTGCAGGTGAATGTGCACGTCACTCCTCTACGTTTATGTGCACGTCACTCCTGCAGGTTTATGTGCACGTTACTCCTGAAAGTGAGAGTGTGCATCACTCTTGCAGGTGAATGAGTACGCCACTCCTGCAGGTGAATGTGCACGCCACTCCTGCAGGTGAATGTGCACGTCACTCCTCTACGTTTATGTGCACGTCACTCCTGCAGGTTTATGTGCACGTCACTCCTGCAGGTGAATATGCACGTCACTCCTGCAAGTGAAAGTGCATGTCACTCCTGCAGGTGAATGTGCACGTCACTCCTGCAAGTGAATGTGTTCGTTACTCCTGCAGGTGAGTGTGCACGTCACTCCTGCAGGTGAATGTACACGCCACTAATACAAGTGTGCACGTCACTCCCACAATTGAATGTGCACGTCACTCCTACAAGCGAGTGTGCACATCACTCCTGCAAGTGAGTGTACACATCACTCCTGCAAATGAGTGTACACTTCACTCCTGCAAGTGTGCACGTCGCTCCTACAAGTGAGTGTGCACGTCACTCCTACAAGCGAGTGAGCACGTCACTCCTTCAAGTGAGTGTGCACATCACTCCTGCAAATGAGTGTGCACATCACTTCTGCAAGTGTGCACATCACTCCTGCAAATGAGTGTGCACATCATTCCTGCAAATGAGTGTGCACATCACTCCTGCACGTGTGCACGTCACTCCTACAAGTGAGTGTGCACGTCAGTCCTACAAATGAGTGTGCATGTCACTCCTGCAAGTGAGTGTGCACATAACTCCTGCAAGTGTGCACATCACTCCTGCAAGTGAGCACGTCACTCCTGCAAGTGAGTGTGCACATCACTCCTGCAAGTGTGCACATCACTCCTGCAAGTGAGCACGTCACTCCTGCAAGTGTGCACGTCACTCCTACAAGTGAGTGTGCACATCACTCCTACAAGTGAGTGTGCATGTCACTCCTGCAAGTGGGTGTGCACATCACTCCTGCAAGTGTGCACATCACTCCTGCAAATGAGTGTGCACATCATTCCTGCAAATGAGTGTGCACATCACTCCTGCAAGTGTGCACGTCACTCCTACAAGTGAATGTGCAAGTTACTCCTACAAGTGTGCACGTCATTCCTACAAGTGATTGCATGTCACTCCTACAAGTGAGTGTGCACGTTACTCCTACAAGTGAGTGTGCATGTCACTCCTACAAGTGAGTGTGCACGTCTCTCCTATAAGTGAGCGTACACGTTACTCCTACGAGTGTGCACGTCATTCCTACGAGTGTGCACGTCACTTCTACAAGCGAGTGTGCACGTCATTCCTACAAGTGAGTGTGCATGTCACTCCTACAAGTGAGTGTGCACGTCACTCCTACAAGTGAGTGTGCACGTCACTCCTACAAGTGAGTGTGCATGTCACTCCTGCAAGTGTGCACATCACTCCTGCAAATGAGTGTGCATATCACTTTTGCAAGTGTGCACGTCACTCCTACAAGTGAATGTTCACGTTACTCCTACAAGTGAGTGTGCATGTCACTCCTACAAGCGAGTGTGCACGTCACTCCTGCGAGTGTACACTTCACTCCTGCAAGTGAGTGTGCACATCACTCCTTCAAGTGTGCACGTCACTCCTACAAGTGTGTGTGCACGTCACTTCCACAAGTGAGTGTGCATGTCACTCCTGCAAGTGAGTGTGCACATCACTCCTGCAAGTGTGCACATCACTCCTGCAAGTGTGCACGCCACTCCTGCAAGTGTGCACGTCATTCCTACAAGTGAGTGTGCATGTCACTCCTGCAAGTGGGTGTGCACATCACTCCTGCAAGTGTGTACATCACTCGTGCAAGTGTGCACGTCACTCCTAGAAGTGAGTGTGCACGTCACTCCTACAAGTGAGTGTGCATGTCACTCCTGCAAGTGGGTGTGCACATCACTCCTGCAAGTGTGCACATCACTCCTGCAAGTGTGCACGTCACTCCTACAAGTGGATGTGCACGCTACTCCTACAAGTGTGCACGTCATTCCTACAAGTGATTGCACGTCACTCCTACAAGTGAGTGTGCCCGTCACTCCTACAAGTGAGTGTGCACGTTACTCCTACAAGTGAGTGTGCACGTTACTCCTACAAGTGAGTGTGCACGTCACTCCGAGTGTGCACGTCTCTCCTAGAAGCGAGCGTGCACGTCACTCCTACAAGTGAGTGTGCATGTTACTCCTGCAAATGAGTGTGTACATCACTCCTGCAAGTGTGCACATCACTCCTGCAAATGAGTGTGCACATCACTTCTGCAAATGTGCACGTCACTCCTACAAGTCAGTGTGCACGTCACTTATACAAGTGAGTGTGCACATTACTCCTACAAGTGAGTGTGCACGTCTCTCCTATAAGTGCCTGTGCACGTTACTCCTACAAGTGAGTGTGCACGTCACTCCTTCGAGTGTGTGTGCACGTCTCTTCTAAAAGTGAGTGTGCACGTTACTCCTACAAGTGAGTGTGCACGTCATTCCTACAAGTGAGTGTGGAATGCTGCTGAACTGCCAAGTTTATTGCGCACCCAATAGCCATCCTTTAGACTGAACCCCAAAGAACAAATTTGGATGCTTAGATTCACATTAAGCAAAATATACTACGATAAACGTCGAGGTGCTAAAGAAAATACAGTATTAAGTTTCCGTAACTTACGGAAACTTACATAGAGAGAAGCATGAAAGAAATGGAAAGAGAAGCCTAGTTTCAAAAAAGAAGACTCTGAAAAAAATGAGAGTATTCTCGAGTGCAGTTACATTTGGGGAGGAAGTGTGAAGGAAGGTTGACGAATGTAATAATAATAGAAAAACTATCTGGAAAAAATTTTGAGGTGGAAGACGAAATCATGGGCAAAAGTAGAATGGGCAATTTTAGGAAAACAATGAACTCCAAGTTCACTAAAATATGCAGATACAAACAAAAATTACAAGAACATTCAAAATTTTTAAAATCAAAAAGACAATTCCAGAAAACTAAGAAGTAAGCTGAGCTAGAAATATATATGCACGGAAGGGGGGGGGGGTAAGACAGAAACATTTTAAGACTGGCAGTAAGAACACTCAGTTGGTTGATTCAGATTGCTGTCACATTGAAAATACGTTAGGAAGAAGTGGCCGACTAGGAGAAATATATACTTTAGTGTAATAGTGTAATATATTAATCGTGGAGCCTGGGTCATACACACACACCCGGCACACTTGTAAATACAGTACCAATCATTATGGCATTTGCAGCAACTAACACCACTCTCTTCCGGGAGTTAAGCATATTGAAATTATAACAAAAACATAACTACTTAAACTTCTCACAGTACCAGAAATATTAACAACACTGAATACCAGTATGAGCGACTGATGGGGGAAGTGATCCTTTAAGAACGTATGTGAGTTTGCAGTACTAACAATACTTCTTATTACTTCACTACGAGGGTAGTCGGTGACATTTGGTTTCATACAACACATCAGTAAAAGTAATTTTTAAGCTAGTTATGTTCAACGTGTTCCCCGAGTGAGCTCAGTCACGGCCAGGCTCATATGTACCATCTATCCTAGTGCGTTCACACCAAATATCTTATAATTATTGGTTCAGTATAATATCTCGGTGCTGAAATAAAAAGAGACTGTGCATTAGTAACACATAGTCATCAGTGTTTACTGCTTTCATTAGATCTGAACTGACTGGATAACATACAAACAGAACGAAGACATGCAGGAGGACGTGGAAGGGAAAAAAGAGACTGCTACCCACAGACGAATAATCTCCCGCCAACACAGCCCCAGACATGCGCTTACCAAGTACATAATCATCAGTCATTACTTAATCATCAGGTTCAGCAGCAGCAGAACTTACCAAGAAATCAGTTCCTGAATTACGGGGAGTAGGAAACTACCCACCCAGGCTTCTAGACCCTGTCAGAGTGGGGGCACACCACTGACAAATGTCTGGGAGATATCAGGTGCAATTATTGATACAATGAAGGTGCATCAAGACTACTATCAAAACAAAATGGAACTGGACAGACAGGACCACCGATTCTTAGGAGTTTTAGTCTCACAGCAAATTAACAGGATTCGGAAACGAAAAAGCTTATTTTACTTACCCAGCAACTCCCGTCTCAGCTCAGCAAGTGGTTTCGTGCCTTTTTCAAGACCACACAGCTACGCCCAAGTGTCTGCCAAGTGCCCTTACTGCCTCAAGCGCCAAGACCTTTAACATGAGGACACAGTCGATCAGTATCCTGTCTTGTTTTGACACAAATCAATTGTACTGGCTAAGAACTGTTATCTTCTATAAAACTTCTAGTTTTGTTCCGAATGTCACACTTTTTCTCTGTTTTTGTGGCCACAGACATCAGGGGTGCAGTGCACCTTTAGCACTTATTGCAACAGGGTTAAATTAAGGAATAAATGTTTGCAAAGGGAAAACTGTAAGAAGCACCACCTACCACCACACAGTTCAAGAACAATAACAAATATGGCGGCTACCTGAGCGCTTTCGTACCGCATCATTTTATTTTACTACCTCCACATAGACAGTGGCCCTGGCCAGGAATCAATGTTTTTTTCTCATCAACGTTATATGAAAACGAGGTTATTCGATGACTTACTGTGCTATCACCTCCCAGGTTGCGACCCACACGAGTCGACTAATACCCAGGTACCTACTTACCGCTAGGTGAACAGGGCAGCAGGTGTAAGGAAACATGCCCAACGTTTTCCACCTGTACCGGGGATCGAGCCATGGACACTCAGTGTGTGTGTGTGTGTGTGTGTGTGTGTGTGTGTGTGTGTGTGTGTGTGAGAGTGTGTACTCAACTAATTGTGGTTGCAGGGTTCGACACTCAGCACCTGGCCCCACCTCTTCACTGAACGCTACTAGGTCCTCTCTCTTTCTCTCTCTCTCTCTCTATGCTTCCTCAGCTTTGCCATACCTCGTATTAAAGCTATGTATGGTTTCTGCCTCCACTACATCACTTGCTAGGTATTCCACTTCCTGACGACTCTATGACTGAAGAAATACTTCCTAACATCCCTGTGACTCGTCTGAGTCTTCAGCTTCCAACTGTGACCCCTTGTTTCTGTGTCCCCTTTCTGGAACAACTTGTCTCTGTCCACCTTATCAATTCCACGCAGTATTTTGTATGTCGCTATCATGTCTCCCCTGACCCTCCTGTCCTCCAGTGTCGTCAGTCCGATTTCCCTCAACCTTTCTTCGTAGGACATTTCCCTGAGCTCCGGAACTAGCCTTGTTGCAAACCTCTGTACTGTTCGTGGAGATGTGATGGTTGGAGTTAAACACAGTCATTGGATGTTAACACGTATATTAGCAGAGTGTGAGAGGGGGGAGCCCAGACTGCCTGTGTTGGCCATAGACCTAAGCGTGGGGAACAGAGAGAGAACGAGCATGCAGCGCTCACAACAGCATCACGTGACGTCACACATGCTAGTCACTGAGCCTAGCAAGGGATCATGTATGTAAAACATATGGATGGTACTATGACACTCAGATAACATATACATATACAGGGGATCAGCAACTATGCTGACAGCTCGGTCATGTTACGTATGTCGTCTCTACAGACAATACTATGCTATAGGCTGAACAGGCAGGTGGGTCTGGGCTGATTCTATACAATGGCAAAGACATATGTAACTTAGAACTAATGGATGGTATGGTAATTGATCTTAACATAATGCATTACGAATTATAAGAACAAATCATGGTACAATAAAGGATGAATTGATCGATCGATCTGTATTCATGCACTCTATGGATTCTGAGGAAGAATAAATATGTATTTACAAAGGTGAAAGTAATTAACAGCAAAGGCAGATTTGGCATGCACAGATCATTACTGCTAATCTCAGAATTCGGAGGGAACGTGAACACAAAAATATTTTCTGAAAAACTGATCAGCTAATAACAAACACACAGTGAACAACTTCATTCTTCTTGAACAACTAATAATACAGGCTATGTACATTTAAACCCAACTCTGCATGGGTAAGATTTACATATGCAGAATGGTTATCATCTTTGGGTGGATCGAATTCTTCTGCCATGGCTAACACATGCCTTGAATGAGGGAGATCTGAACAAGTATCTACTAAAGATACTTGGGGGTTTCTCATCACGTGTTGTGTACACAAAGAATAACGACATTCAGGTTGATCATCTGAGTGTTAGAGGTAGAGGGTACAGAGTCAGGAGTATTGTCAGCGACTGTCACATTAGTGTGGGTTGAAATATCCTCAACATCGCATACTAACTTCATATGATCTAAATGCGATTCTTTATACTGACCAGTACTAATTTCTCTAACTTTATACTTATTGTCATTGATATGTTTAACTACTCGATAAGGACCAACAAACTTTTGATCGAGGTTAGGCAATGCGGATGTTTTGAAGTTAGTCAGCATAACCCTCAAACCCACTTTAATTTTGGTTGGCTTAGCATGGCTATTAGTTACTCTAGTAAATTCTGCTGTTGATTTATGAAGTGTTTCACAGATTCTTCTAAAAACACTTTGAGCTATGCTGGTACGAGTTACTGTGAAATCATCAGGGTTATAATTGGGTTTCGGTATGGAATATAACAACTCATAAGGCAAACGCTTGTCTACACCATACAATGCACAATGAGGAGTGTCACCTACGGAAGCATTGTAAGCAGAATTTATATCACATTGAACATCCGGTATAACTTCATCCCAAGTTTCACTATTGGGGTTGATAGTGGCTCTCAAAATATCAAGTACTTTCTTATTTGTTCGTTCTGCCAAACCATTACTTGCAAGGTGATGGGGAACAATGGTTGACTTAGTGATCTTGTACAAGGTACACAAATTTTCAAGAATCTTGTTGCAGAATTCACCTCCATTATCTGTTACTAGGGACTTAGGGGTGGTATGCCTGCAGATAATGCGTTTTTAAACGCTTTAGCTACTGTCTCAGCAGTCTTATCTGCAATAGGAACTTACAATATCTGGTGAAATGGTCTATCATAACACACATATGTTTGTTGCCTTGGAGGGAACATTTAAACTTGGTTAACAAATCAAGCGCAACTCTTTCCCACGGTTCGCTAGTAGTTGGATACACCTGGATTGGATTAGGACCATTGACATTTCCTTTATGCTGCATACAGACACTACATTTCTTAACATACTCGGAAATGTCAGTTGCAATACATGGCCAAAAGTATTTCATTCTGGTAGTAGGTTGGTAGACAGCAACCACCCAGGGAAGTACTACCGTCCTGCCAGATGACTGTGAAACAAAAACCTGTAACTGTTTTGCATGATGGTAGGATTGCTGGTTTCTTTTTCTGTCTCATAAACACGCTAGATAACAGGGATATCTTGCTACTCCTACTTACACTTTGGTCACACTTCACAGACACGCACATGCATATATATATACATACATCTAGGTTTTTCTCCTTTTTCTAAATAGCTCTTGTTCTTCTTTATTTCTTCTATTGTCCATGGGGAAGTGGAAAAGAATCTTTCCTCCGTAAGCCATGCGTGTCGTATGAGGCGACTAAAATGCCGGGAGCAATGGGCTAGTAACCCCTTCTCCTGTAGACATTTACTAAAAAAGAGAAGAAAAACTTTATAAAACTGGGATGCTTAAATGTGCGTGGATGTAGTGCGGATGACAATAAACAGATGATTGCTGATGTTATGAATGAAAAGAAGTTGGATGTCCTGGCCCTAAGCGAAACAAAGCTGAAGGGGGTAGGAGAGTTTCAGTGGGGGAAATAAATGGGATTAAATCTGGAGTATCTGAGAGAGTTAGAGCAAAGGAAGGGGTAGCAGTAATGTTATATGATCAGTTATGGAAGGAGAAAAGAGAATATGAATGTGTAAATTCAAGAATTATGTGGATTAAAGTAAAGGTTGGATGTGAGAAGTGGGTCATAATAAGCGTGTATGCACCTGGAGAAGAGAGGAATGCAGAGAGAGAGAGAGAGATTTTGGGAGATGTTAAGTGAATGAATAGGAGCCTTTGAACCAAGTGAGAGAGTAATTGTGGTAGGGGACCTGAATGCTAAAGTAGGAGAAACTTTTAGAGAGGGTGTGGTAGGTAAGTTTGGGGTGCCAGGTGTAAATGATAATGGGAGCCCTTTGATTGAACTTTGTATAGAAAGGGGTTTAGTTATAGGTAATACATATTTTAAGAAAAAGAGGATAAATAAGTATACAAGATATGATGTAGGGCGAAATGACAGTAGTTTGTTGGATTATGTATTGGTAGATAAAAGACTGTTGAGTAGACTTCAGGATGTACATGTTTATAGAGGGGCCACAGATATATCAGATCACTTTCTAGTTGTAGCTACACTGAGAGTAAAAGGTAGATGGGATACAAGGAGAATAGAAGCATCAGGGAAGAGAGAGAGGTGAAGGTTTATAAACTAAAAGAGGAGGCAGTTAGGGTAAGATATAAACAGCTATTGGAGGATAGATGGGCTAATGAGAGCATAGGCAATGGGGTCGAAGAGGTATGGGGTAGGTTTAAAAATGTAGTGTTAGAGTGTTCAGCAGAAGTTTGTGGTTACAGGAAAGTGGGTGCGGGAGGGAAGAGGAGCGATTGGTGGAATGATGATGAAAAGAGAGTAGTAAGGGAGAAAAACTTAGCATATGAGAAGTTTTTACAAAGTAGAAGTGATGCAAGGAGGGAAGAGTATATGGAGAAAAAGAGAGAGGTTAAGAGAGTGATGAAGCAATGTAAAAAGAGAGCAAATGAGAGAGTGGGTGAGATGTTATCAACAAATTTTGTTGAAAATAAGAAAAAGTTTTGGAGTGAGATTAACAAGTTAAGAAAGCCTAGAGAACAAATGGATTTGTCAGTTTAAAATAGGAGAGGAGAGTTATTAAATGGAGAGTTAGAGGTATTGGGAAGATGGAGGGAATATTTTGAGGAATTGTTAAATGTTGATGAAGATAGGGAAGCTGTGATTTCGTGTATAGGGCAAGGAGGAATAACATCTTGTAGGAGTGAGGAAGAGCCAGTTGTGAGTGTGGGGGAAGTTCGTGAGGCAGTAGGTAAAATGAAAGGGGGTAAGGCAGCCGGGATTGATGGGATAAAGATAGAAATGTTAAAAGCAAGTGGGGATATAGTTTTGGAGTGGTTGGTGCAATTATTTAATGGAAGAGGGTAAGGTACCTAGGGATTGGCAGAGAGCATGCATAGTTCCTTTGTATAAAGGCAAAGGGGATAAAAGAGAGTGCAAAAATTATAGGGGGATAAGTCTGTTGAGTATACCTGGTAAAGTGAATGGTAGAGTTATAATTGAAAGAATTAAGAGTAAGACGGAGAATAGGATAGCAGATGAACAAGGAGGCTTTAGGAAAGGTAGGGGGTGTGTGGACCAGGTGTTTACAGTGAAACATATAAGTGAACAGTATTTAGATAAGGCTAAAGAGGTCTTTGTGGCATTTATGGATTTGGAAAAGGCGTATGACAGGGTGGATAGGGGGGCAATGTGGCAGATGTTGCAAGTGTATGGTGTAGGAAGTAGGTTACTGAAAGCAGTGAAGAGTTTTTACGAGGATAGTGAGGCTCAAGTTAGAGTATGTAGGAAAGAGGGAAGTTTTTTCCCAGCAAAAGTAGGCCTTAGACAAGGACGTGTGATGTCACCGTGGTTGTTTAATATATTTATAGATGGGGTTGTAAGAGAAGTAAATGCGAGGGTCTTGGCAAGAGGCGTGGAGTTAAAAGATAAAGAATCACACACAAAGTGGGAGTTGTCACAGCTGCTCTTTGCTGATGACACTGTGCTCTTGGGAGATTCTGAAGAGAAGTTGCAGAGATTGGTGGATGAATTTGGTAGGGTGTGCAAAAGAAGAAAATTAAAGGTGAATACAGGAAAGAGTAAGGTTATGAGGATAACAAAAAGATTAGGTGATGAAAGATTGAATATCAGATTGGAGGGAGAGAGTATGGAGGAGGTGAACGTATTCAGATATTTGGGAGTGGACGTGTCAGCAGATGGGTCTATGAAAGATGAGGTGAATCATAGAATTGATGAGGGAAAAAGAGTGAGTGGTGCACTTAGGAGTCTGTGGAGACAAAGAACTTTGTCCTTGGAGGCAAAGAGGGGAATGTATGAGAGTATAGTTTTACCAACGCTCTTATATGGGTGTGAAGCGTGGGTGATGAATGTTGCAGCGAGGAGAAGGCTGGAGGCAGTGGAGATGTCATGTCTGAGGGCAATGTGTGGTGTGAATATAATGCAGAGAATTCGTAGTTTGGAAGTTAGGAGGAGGTGCGGGATTACCAAAACTGTTGTCCACAGAGCTGAGGAAGGGTTGTTGAGGTGGTTCGGACATGTAGAGAGAATGGAGCGAAACAGAATGACTTCAAGAGTGTATCAGTCTGTAGTGGAAGGAAGGCGGGGTAGGGGTCGGCCTAGGAAAGGTTGGAGGGAGGGGGTAAAGGAGGTTTTGTGTGCGAGGGGCTTGGACTTCCAGCAGGCATGCGTGAGCGTGTTTGATAGGAGTGAATGGAGACAAATGGTTTTTAATACTTGACGTGCTGTTGGAGTGTGAGCAAAGTAACATTTATGAAGGGATTCAGGGAAACCGGCAGGCCGGACTTGAGTCCTGGAGATGGGAAGTACAGTGCCTGCACTCTGAAGGAGGGGTGTTAATGTTGCAGTTTAAAAACTGTAGTGTAAAGCACCCTTCTGGCAAGACAGTGATGGAGTGAATGATGGTGAAAGTTTTTCTTTTTCGGGCCACCCTGCCTTGGTGGGAATCGTCCATTGTAATAATAAAAAAAAAATTGTTTCACAGAACGACCCATACCAGGGTGTGCAACACCTGGTGCATCGTGAACTAGCTGTACAGCTACATTCACTAGTGACTGTGGAATTACTAATTGGTATACCCTTCTGCTTGGAGTACCCAACTCAGCTGTTCGATACAGTAATTCTTGACTCATGACAAAGTCACTAATGAGTGCTGGTGGCTTCACAGTCAGAATAAGATCTTCCTGGAGCAGGAATCGAATCACACTAGACCACAAGGGATCAGTTCTTTGAGCATTCTTTACGTCCTCAGCAGTAAAGGGAGGATCTGCAGTTACTATACTAACATGTCGCGATAAAGCATCTGCAGCTTCATTTGACTTACCAGGTAAGTGCTCAAAGGTAAGATTGAACTCTTGGATAGTCAAGGTCTATCTGGCTAACCTTCCAGTAGGTTGTTTATTCTGGAATAAAGGTATCAGTGGTGCATGGTCTGTAAAGACATGAACAGGGTACTGATAAACAATGTCTCAGAAGTGCTTTAAAAACCATATTATTGCTTAAGCTTCTTGCTCCATTACTGTATAATTACGTTCAGCCTTTGTAAGGACTTGACTAGCAAATGCAACTGCATTGTACTTGACATCAGTCTTCTGAGCTAGTACGGCATCTATGCCAATTGAACTAGCATCAGTTGTCGGATAGAAGGGCTTAGAAAAATCTGAAAATTTCAAAATTGGAGCAGATGTTAGCTTTTGTTTTAGTGTTTGGAATGCTCTTTCTTGATGGAAGGTCCAAACGAAAGGAGCATCTTCGTTAAGCATCTCAGTTACAGGAGCTGCTATGAAAGAAAAAATAGCAATGAAAGATCTATAAAAACCTGCAGGAGTGACTACGTGACCCAGGAACTTAATTTCTGATCCGAAAAATTGGCATTTAGACAGTTTTATCTTTAAATTGGCTTCTTCAAGCTTACCAAGTACTACATCAAGTCTTTTCAAATGTGTATCCACGTCTTTAGACATGATTATGTCATCTAAGTACACCATAAGCGCCTTACCTATGAGACCTCTAAAGATATTCGTCATGAGCCTTGATAATGTGATAGGGGAGGATCGTAACCCAAAGGCCATACAGAGGAAGTGATAATGACCTGTGGGAGTGGAGAATGTGGTTAACTCTTGGCTGTCCTCGTGAAGAGGGACTTGCCAAAACCCTTGTAACAAGTCCAGGGTTGAAAAGACTTTGTTATCACCGATATTACATAAAAGATCACCAAGTACAGGAAGTGGGAAGTGATCTGGAATAGTTTTCACATTTAACTTCCTAAAGTCAATCACTGAGCACCAAGTACCGTCCTTCTTAGGTACTAGGATCAAGGGTGCATTCCAGGGTGAATTGCTAGGTGCAATAACTCCATCATCGAGCATCTGATTGATCAATTCTGTGGCAGCAACTTGGGAATGAGGTATTCTGTACGCAGGTATATAAATAGGTCTAGTACCAGGTTCAAGTGGAATACGATGGGACAGTAAGTTCATTATACCCATCTTCTCACCTGGTAAGGCAAATGACGTTCGTTCAACAGAGTCAACAAAAGCTTGACCTTGTCTGGGAAGTCAGTGGGAGCTAAGTCTTTCTCAAACCATACCCCGGCTGGGATTGAACCCGCGGTCTCAAAACTCCAGCCCGTAGCGTTAGCCACTAGACCAGCTAGCCACAATAAGATTCGTCCAACTAGGTATATTTCTACATCATAGGAAGGTTAGCACAGGCACCACTGTGACCTCAAATGCAAGTTTTTACAGACGAATCTCCAGCTAGCATGGCCGTGACGAACTCTAGCTCAAGTCCCTTCACTGCTGTCAACATGACTCACGAAATCGTAATGACACGATTGCAAACAAACCATACCCCGGCCGGGATTGAACCCGCGGTCATAGAGTCTCAAAACTCCAGCCCATCGCGTTAACCACTAGACCAGCTAGCCACAATAAGATTCGTCCAACTAGGTATATTTCTACACCATAGGAAGGTTAGCACAGGCACCACTGTGACCACAAATGCAAGTTTTTACAGACGAATTTTATTGTGGCTAGCTGGTCTAGTGGCTAACGCGACGGGCTGGAGTTTTGAGACTCTATGACCGTGGGTTCAATCCCGGCCGGGGTATGGTTTGTTTGCAATTGTGTCATTACGATTTCGTGAGTCATGTTGACGGCAGTGAAGGGACTTGAGCTAGAGTTCGTCACGGCCACGCTAGCTGGAGATTCGTCTGTAAAAACTTGCATTTGTGGTCACAGTGGTGCCTGTGCTAACCTTCCTATGGTGTAGAAATATACCTAGTTGGACGAATCTTATTGTGGCTAGCTGGTCTAGTGGCTAACGCGATGGGCTGGAGTTTTGAGACTCTATGGCCGCGGGTTCAATCCCGGCCGGGGTATGGTTTGTTTGCAATCGTGTCATTACGATTTCGTGAGTCAAGTCTTTCTCCTCAACTGGTGGGATGAATTGATCCATTGAAGTGAATGAGGTCTCCCCTGTTGAAATAGCACCGACCCACTGTCAGGTGGCACGTCATCCTGTGCTTGAACAGGTAAAGATAGTGAACCAGATCAACAAGATTTGTATTTGCTCTGAGACGAACAGTGTGACCAGAAGTGTTAGCAAGGAATAAATGGATCTTACTGTCTCTTACAACATGTAAGGATGGTTCAGCATATAAACCCTTGACTTTGCAGGAATCACTGTCAACTAGGATGTTATCACCATCTGAAACACTCAGAACAATGCTGGGTCTGAGTAGCAGGCTGTTTAGCTAGGCCGCCATGCATCACACACACAATGTCCTCGTCGGCTGAGAGAATTTATCTCCAGACATCTACGTAAATACCAAATTTTCATGCTCACCGCTGGCACCATTTGTTGGGAGGGTTTGTGGAGATGTGATGGTTGGAGTTAAACACAGTCATTGGATGTTAACACATACATTAGCAGAGTGTGAGAGGGGGGAGCCCAGACTGCCTGTGTTGGCCGTAGACCTAAGCGTGGGGAACTGAGAGAGAGGACGAGCGGGCAGTGCTCACAACGGCATCACGTGACGTTACACATGCTAGTCACTGAGCCTAGCAATGGGACATGTATGTAAAACATATGGATGGTACTATGACACTCAGATAACATATATATATACAGGGGATCAGCAACTATGCTGACAGTACTTTCTCTAATTTCTTGACGTGCTTGACCAGGTGTGGGTTCCAAACTGGTGCTGCATACTCCAGTATGGGCCTGACGTACACAGTGTACAATGTCTTGAACGATTCCTTACTATTCTCAGGTTTGCCAGGTGCCCATATGCTGCAGCAGTTATCTGGTTGATATGTGCCTCCGGAGACGTGCTCGGTGTTATGGTCACCCCATAAGGTTTGAGTGAGGTTTGCAGTCTGCCTAGCACATATTAAATGGCCTTCTCCGTGGAAAGAGGTAAATGTAGTCTCTATTCACAAACATAAGAGCAGAGCGGAAATCAGTAACTACAGACCAGTATCACTCCTGTCAGTCAATGTCAGTATTCTTGAGACAATAATCTCACGGCAAATGACAAAAATTGTGGGATTATCATTCATTTCTTTGTGATTATCAGTAAAGCTTCAACAAAAAGTTTCACTGTAGCTATTCTCACGTTAAATCTTTCCATTATGTAGAGCCAGTCACTGACTAAATCTATGATCAGCTGAGTAGTAGTAATGGACATTATTTGCAACTTAATAAAGTTGCAATTACTTGGAATCTCAGGCTGTACACGACTCCTTCATAGGGATTACATCCGAGGTAGATTTTCAAGAGTAGCTCTCAATGGGAAAGAGTCAGCAAGACGCCTTATAGGTGAAAGTGTCCACAATGAACCGTTCTTAGCCAGGGGTTTTGAAATATCTACTTTAATAACTTTCCCCTCATCCCAGAAACTCATACCAATACAAATGAATGTTCTATGACATTTACCTATGCTAGAAAGGAAATACTAAATGTTCTCATGCACATCCATTACCAGATTAAAGCTATAACAACCTGGGGAGAACTAAGGCAAGTTGCATTTGCTTTTTTAGAAAACCTAAGCAATATGATGCAAATACACGAACAGTTGTAAGAATGTCTGTAAAAGTGTTACAACCCAAGGATGAGGTGGATAGTCTATGGGAAAAATTTGACTCCAAAATATTTACGAAGAATTACGTGGTAAATCTTGCAAGCAAGGCTGCCAAGAAGATAACAACACTAGAGACTGCTAAACTCTGTACTTGATACAAGTGCACTTAATCCTTGAGCATACATCCATCTCCTGGACTGCCTAATATCTTCCGTCTCGTCTACGACTTCTGGATAGAATAGAGAACCATACCGGTCCCGCCTGGACCCGGCCGGGATAGATCTGTCATTTCAGCAGAGCATTCAGCACCATAGATATGCTTGACCACGCAGACAGCCAGAAGACAGCTTTCAT
Organism: Cherax quadricarinatus; assembly: GCF_026875155.1. Classification (NCBI taxonomy): domain Eukaryota; kingdom Metazoa; phylum Arthropoda; class Malacostraca; order Decapoda; family Parastacidae; genus Cherax; species Cherax quadricarinatus. Next base: position 12,769,257 of record NC_069466.1, read on the forward strand.
ACCAGTAAACGGGCAACAAACAGCAACTACACTCTGGCTGAGCCCTTCTAAATGCATCAGTTCATCTAAGATCATTCATCTGAAATATTTTCTTGGAGATTAATAACTTACATGAAGAAAATAGAATTGATTAAATGGAATCTCTGACCCATCCTGTACTAAGTTTAGATGTTTATAAATAACAATTTAATAAAGGTAATCCTAAGGAAGGCTTTCACTTAAGAACTTAGCTTTTAAATAAAGGTGTAAACTCTTGTGAAAACTCTTGTGTAACGAAAGGAGAGAGAGAGAGAGAGAGAGAGAGAGAGAGAGAGAGAGAGAGCGCAGTCAGTTGACTCAGTATAGTGACTAATATAATTACTTTATATCCTAACAAAATCGGAAATTACTTTCAATATGAGAAGCACCACCAGTAAAGACTGCATTGCTCAAACGGGAAAGAGACTGTCAACAAGACTCATTGAACACAAAAGGGTAAGTCATTATATATAAGAAAGTCTAGCCGTCTTTCAACTTGTTAGCAATAATACCTACAATATTCTTTATGAAGCTTCTTCAATCACACACAAATCAAACAGGAGCTACAGACAAAAAATAATCATAATAAGCCCTGCCACTACACCTAACTGAAATATCTCACAAGAAAAATGGAAAACGGATGCAATTTCAGATTGTATTCTTAAGAAGTACTGATTAACACTCACCTAAATCAGAATGCTAACATTCGATTTGGTTCCACCTTCCTGTTTCCTGACCTAACACTCCACACACTGCTTGCTGACCTGATACTCCAACCTTCTGCTTCCTGACCTGATACTCCAACCTTCTGCTTCCTGACCTGATACTCCAACCTCCTGCTTCCTGACATGATACTCCAACCTTCTGCTTCCTGACCTGATACTCCAACCTTCTGCTTCCTGACCTGATACTCCAACCTTCTGCTTCCTGACCTGATACTCCAACCTTCTGCTTCCTGACCTGATACTCCAACCTTCTGCTTCCTGACCTGATACTCCAACCTCCTGCTTCCTGACCTGATACTCCAACCTTCTGCTTCCTGACCTGATACTCCAACCTTCTGCTTCCTGACCTGATACTCCAACCTTCTGCTTCCTGACCTGATACTCCAACCTCCTGCTTCCTGACCTGACACTCCACACACTGCTTCCTGACCTGACACTCCATACACTGCTTCCTCATCTGACACTCCACACACTGCTTCCTGACCTGACACTCCACACACTGCTTCCTGACCTGACACTCCACACACTGCTTCCTGACCTGACACTCCACCCTCTGCTTCCTGACCTGACACTCCACACACTGCTTGCCGACTTGACACTCCACACACTGCTTCCTGACCTGACACTCCACACACTGCTTCCTGACCTGACACTCCACACACTACTTCCTGACCTGACACTCCACCCTCCTGCTTCCTGACCTGACACTCCACACACTGCTTGCCGACTTGACACTCCACACACTGCTTGCTTACCTCACACTCCACCCTCCTGCTTCCTGACCTGACGCTCCACACACTGCTTCCTGACCTGACACTCCACACACTACTTCCTGACCTGACACTCCATCCTCCAGCTTACTGACCTGACACTCCACACGCTGCTTCCTGACCTGACACTCCACACACTGCTTGCTGACCTGGCACTTCACACACTGCTTCCTGACCTGACACTCCATCCTCCTGCTTCCTGACCTGACACTCCACACACTGCTTGCTGACCTGGCACTTCACACACTGCTTGCTGACCTGACACTCCATCCTCCTGCTTCCTGACCTGACACTCCACACTCTGCTTCCTGACCTGACACTCCACACTCTGCTTCCTGACCTGACACTCCACACTCTGCTTCCTGACCTGACACTCCACACTCTGTATCCTGACCTGACACTCCACACTCTGCATCCTGACCTGACACTCCACACTCTGCATCCTGACCTGACACTCCACACTCTTCATCCTGACCTGACACTCCACACACTGCTTCCTGACCAGACACTCCACCCTCCTGCTTCCTGACCTGACACTCCACCCTCATGCTTCCTGACCAGACACTCCACCCTCCTGCTTCCTGACCAGACACTCCACCCTCCTGCTTCCTGACCTGACACTCCACCCTCCTGCTTCCTGACCAGACACTCCACCCTCCTGCTTCCTGACCTGTCACTCAACATGTCACCATCTTCACCTAATGAACTCACTCTCCCTAAATAAACACATTTCTATAACACGTTTTAACCTGCTGAAGACTCCAGTTGGGGTTGGAAACAAAGAAGTCAACTTCATCTTTGGTATTTGTCTCCATGTGGGTCATTACTTAGCATTGATATCTTAAGTTTTATTCGTGATATTAATCTTCATACACTCCAAAAAGCTTGACAGAATTAATTTAATTTTATATTAGGAAATTCTTTCAATTTTTTGCTGAACATATTCTTAAATATGTTGTTTTTGTATTTTTTTCTGTTCATAGCAATTCTATATTAGGTGGATGTATTATGGTATTTGGAATTTATTTGATTTTATTAAACGTTAATTGATTTCAATTTGTCGATAATCAGGTAAACATCGAAGTTCTTGCCAGTTTGTTTTTCTGGTCTCATCCTCCGACTTTTCGCTTTCATTTCGCTCATAACATCGGAAGACCTTTTATTGATCGGCTTCATATTTTCACTGTGATGTAGTTCAACTATGCTTGGTAGGTCGCTAAGGGAGACCTTATTTAAACAATTATATGGTCACACCTTGCCTTGGCAAGTGGCTGTCAGACACGCCTTTTGGCTTAAGTCTGAGGTCTTTTGTTCTTGGCGGCATCAGACCTCGGCATCAGATCGTAACACGTGGTCTACGCCTTATGGGGAATGGGGCACTTAGAGGACCATATAAGCAAGGGAACAGCTGAGCAAGGAGGTTGTTGGTAACAGGTCCGGTGAGCGAGAGCTCTGGACAGCCGGGTGTGTAGTGGACCACGCATTGTGAATCTCGGGTCAGCTGCTCGGTGAATTAAGAATACTAGTCCGTGTTACTGATAACATTTACCCTTCCCTCTGGTAATAAATCTCATAGGTCAATTGTTATCTTACGTAAATTTCCATCAGGATATGTCGTTTTCTAGCCCTTTTATGTTATTAAGTAAACTATAGCCATAGTTCCCATTTTTATTTGTACCTTCATATGCTATTCCCTATTCTGTTAAACACTGCGATAACACAGGAGATGTGCTCACTTGCTGGGATACCTCAAGCAGAGTGGGTAAAAGTCTCACATCACTAGTGGTAGTGAGTAACTAGGAAATGATTACAGGAAGGCTAGTTATGTGCAGGTATCCTATAACCAAACTTGGAAGATCCATTTCTATCATTCTGGAATGGCGCTGGTAAATTCCAAAAACCCACTGTGGCATAGTTTCGTTCATTCAAAAAACATTTCTCCAAATTCGATTATGGTGTAAGTGCACATCTGCTAATTTTATATGCAAAATAGAGTAAAATTTTGAGTCCTATTAAATCAAATTAAAATATATCTTAGGCTGCCTCTTGTGAATGAATTCAGTGTTTAATGCATCTTATAACCAGGATAATAACCACTTAGTTTATGTATGGACATATCTATCAGTGCATCAATTAGATTTACATTTGGGATCGTTGGAAGGTGTGTGATAACTAGAGAATGGCTCGTCTGGTCGCCTTTAAATTTTCAGCTCTTCTGTGTTTTCTGGGAAACAAAGCTGACGTTGTTATTGTTCTGCCTAAGTCCCAATGTTAATAAATAAACAGTGATAATGATTTTTATTTAATGACTAAGTAATACCTCGACTGATCCAAAATATTAACGCTGATGCTTCCATATGAAGGATGGTTCTCAGTCTTCACACCGTCATGGTGGAAATTTGTAGTTTTAACAAAACTAAATGTTTTTTTTTTTATCGTTTCTTAGAAAATTTATATTATAGAGCTGCTAAAAGAAAACTGAAAAATATCCAAACTTCCAGTTTTTATAATATGAATTTATTTTACGAGTTTAGTGAACCTTTAAAAATTTTATGCCAGAGCATGTACATGGTAAGCTCGAGTGCTTTTCTTTACATTTTAACCCCCTTAGTGGCTTTTATATTTTTGATATGCATTATTCAATCAGTTTTCAATTTTCAACCCTAGTTAAACATTACTAGCTGAAGAAACAACACCACGGGTGGGGTTAGAACCCGCGATCAGAGAACTAGCTGAAGAAACAATACCACGGGTGGGGTTAGAACCCGCGATCAGAGAGTCTCAAAACCCCAGACCGAAACTGATGGCTCGTGGAACAATTGACAAGTGCAGGTATCCTCTACCCAATTTTATGTAAACCATTACCAAAATTAGTTTTCATGAGATATCTTTAAAAAGCCTCTTTCGATAGGCCTCAAAATTCCAACACTCGTATATCTTGCGTAGAAGATTTGTAATGTTAATGGAGTGTGTAGGTGCCATTTTGCCACTTCTAATCTCAAAATTGTACAGTAACTTAAGTTACAGAACTGGACAATACTTCCTGAAAGGAGATGAGGGGGCTACTTGATGCTGGTGAGGGGCTCTTGATCCATACAACTTGATTATTGTCTCTTTACCTGGATCATATCTTAATGTCTGCCATCTCCCAGGCGCTATATGTTCCTTACGGGTTTAGAGCTTTCTCTGAATAAAATAAAACAAATGTCAGTGATTTCAGTCCTTATATCTGATGCATCATACATAATGAATGAAGCGTTATTAAACAGATGAAAATTTTGTTGTATTCTGTGCAATAGCTGTAGAACGCATCTCCTGGTAGGTATGAAACTTTTAGTGCTGGTGTGTTTTCCCTCAAAGGAAGCTTTCTCTTGATTTAAGGTTGCCTAAGGTTTAATATTCTAATTTAAAAGTGTTCTCTTCTGATTAATAATAAGTAACATTGTTTGACTGTAACTGGTTTTCTTAAGTTAAAAATACATAAAGTGCTTTTTAAGTGCCTGTAATTTTTTGCGACCACAAGACCATTCTAAAAAAAAATATGGTTATGTACCCAAGTTTTAATAAAACTTAATTAACGAAAAGCTTGTCAATTTCACTTAGAGAAAACTTAGAATTGATTTTGGCCTAAGTAGGTCCCAATTTGCTTTTTAGGGGAAGAAATTGGGAAATCTGAAAAAGTGTTTATCTTACGATATTATCTGAGTGTTGCATCTGATTAGCTTCAGTTCTTCAACACTTCTAACTTGATGATATTGAAACTTCTCTGAGGCTTCAGTCTTAATTAAAATACTGGTGGAATTTAGGATACTGGTCTCAAGGGAACCTCCTCTTCATGGTAACTTCAAAGCTGGTGTTCGTTAGTGAAAAGTTCGAAACAGATTTGGGATGTGTATGTTTTAATTTGTCACTTACATAAAAGAAATTAGGTTATTAGTTTCCACATGAGGACTTGTGAATGCCTCTTCCGATTTCCTTCAAATCTTCAACGCTGATATTAAATTGCGTTACAAATTTACGCCACACTCTTCACTACTTCAGTTGTACGCACTGAGGTAGAGACTGGGAGCACTGAATATAGGAATACCTTCCTCGGATGGCGCTACTGTCAAACTAGTCTAGTTGCAAAAATATATTGGCTACTGTAAGATATACACGTTAATATATTAGTTATTACTGTTATGAGTTATTTTATCTGCAATAGTTTGTATTCTTTTTTTCTGTGGGAATGAAAATGAGTTTCTGTAAAACATACATTTTTCTAAACGAATATTTACTTCATTATATGCACTGTGAATTAATTAAAGGATTAATGAACCTAGTAATTAAGGTGAAAAGGGAAAAAAATGACCAATGAGAGGGTTTGAGAACGATGAAGTGATATACAGCGAGTAGAGTATATAGAGAGTAAAAGAGAGGAAGGAGTGCAAATGGAGAGCTAATGAGAGTGGGTGAAGTTTCATCAAGAAAATTTTCTTAGGATAAAAAAAATATGGAGAGAGATTAATAAATTAAGAGAGTGTAGTTGATGAGTGACTTTAATTAACAGTTAAAAACAAAGATGGAGACCATTAGATGGGGAAATGAAGGGAATATTTTGAGGAGTTACTGAGGAGACAAAGAACTCTATCCATGGATGCAAAAAGGAACATAAACCCTAGTACAGTGGTACCAACACTGTTGTATGCAGCATCTGCAATCTGAGAGAGGGTGGGGATGCTGCGGTTTGGAGAGTAATATGAGCTGTGATGTCAGTGCAGTTATGAACAGTGATTTAATGAGTGGTAGTGACTGTTTTCCTCATTGTCGGGTCACCCTACCTCGGTGGGAGACGGCTGGTGTGTTATAAAAACCTATAAGAAAACCGTTATAGCCCATGAGCTATCTGTCAGTGACTTTCCATAATATAAGCAAACATCTGGGTCGTGGGCGTTTATTAAACTGCAACAAATGTACATTATCTAACAGCTTGCACGTGAATAATGAGCGAATGAGTGTTTGCGTAATTTTGCTAGGGAAGATTACCGATACAACCTCTCATTTGCATAAAATAATATTTCACTGACAGTTTAAAATAAATAACAGAAATAAGTAGAATTTACTAACACTTCTTTGTCTGATGAAAAGGGAATTGCTTGTCAAGCTTTCCATGACATAATGAAAAATTACGCCAAGTGAGATGACTAGTGTTCCTGACCAGTTTAAATTTCACAGTGTAAGTTTAGTGGAGAATGTGTCTTGTGCCTGAGAAAAAGGGCTCTAGAGGGGAATATTTAATTCACTGACGATTTTCACCGAATCACTAGTGTTTAGTTTAAAGGTTCACTTAAAGTTAGAAGATAGGCAGGATCTTGCTGAATTAGAGTATACCTGGAGAGGGTTTCCAGGGTCAACTCCCCCCACTGCCCGGTCTGTGGCCAGGTCTCGGAGTGAAGAGTTTAATTCTTCCCTTCTGTTTACTGTCATTAAAAATTATTTCACAAACAATTTAACTTTTATTTTTTTTATAGATTTGGCCAAATAACTTGTACTCTTCAGGCCTCCTTTCATTTAGGCCCACTGGATACAACGGCCATCATCACACTGTCACCACAATCAGCACTCCTAACAGCACCACTAACACCCAATACCACTTACACTGCAGCCATCCTTCCTCACCACTCAGCCACAACCGCCTGAGTCAACCACCTCCACTACCACCCACTCCCTTCCCCACCAGCACCTCAACTTCTGACTAAAACAATAACTACCACCATCCCTCACCAGCACTACAACCACTACCTCAACCTCCCCCCCCCCCCATCTAATTAGCAACATAACCCCACACCAGTACCATCACTACCACCATTTCCCAACAACACGCTTCTGCAACCACCACATTTCCCACTACAGTCACCACCACAACTACAACTCACACCAACACCACAGCTCCTGTACCTCTGCCACCACTACGGTCACCCCCGCCTCCCATCTTCTATCAGTACTGCCTGATGGAAGATGAAATATATAGTGAGGGTGGCGGAGAGGTATTATCTGGTAATGGAGGGATCGTGTTACCCAGAGTTTTAATGATCTTATGTAAAATATTTATAAATTTTTCTGTATCGTTACTTGAGGCTCTTCCAGCTAAGGGGCGAGGCTGAGTGATCGATCAGTGCAAAGGTAAGTGATGGATAGTTACGTAGGTGGGTGATGGATAGTTACGTAGGTGGGTGATGGATAGTTACGTAGGTGGGTGATGGATAGGTTGGTAGGTGAGTGATAGATACGTTAGTCACTAGTTGGTTATATTTTATCTTCAGCGAAACTGGATACATCAGCAGCGCGCTGCTACCAGCAGTGCGCTACTACCAGCAGTGCGCTGCTACCAGCAGTGCGCTACTACCAGCAGCGCGCTACTACCAGCAGTGCGCTACTACCAGCAGTGCGCTACTCCCAGCAGTGCGTCAAACCAGCAGTGCGTACTACCAGCAGTGCGCTACTACCAGCAGTGCGCTACTACCAGCAGTGCGCTGCTACCAGCAGTGCGCTGCTACCAGCAGTGCACTTCTACCCTAGTGCATATGATAAATACATGGTAGGTAATGTTTCCCTGTTTATTTCATTACGCTGGGTGGGTTTCAGTGTTGAAATCTGTCAGCCTCAGCTGAGAGACTTCAGGAGGGCGATGAGGATTAGTTAAGAATTCCCTTAAACAGTTCAGTCTCTGTCAGAGCTTCAAAGGGTTCCTTCCAGCGTAACTAATTCTTGAGAATTATCCTCTCTCATAAAAATCAATTGCTTCTCTCACAGAAGCGATAGCTTTTTCGAAGGTAACTCAATCATAACAGAGCAGGGAAAAACGGGCAGGAGGCAATTTGGACTGAATTTTTATGTCTACAATGTATTCTTGTTGAAGCTATGCAGGATCGTGGTACAACAGCCTCATAACATTCAGAGTACATTTATAAACCTAGGAATAAATGTTAATGGAGACAGAGGGAAGTTACAGATGGGGTTTTTAGTGAGTGGTTAAAAAGACGGCAGATGAGCGGTGGGTAGAAATGTTGGATGGGAGGAGAAGAAGTGTGATAAATATGGAAGGTTAACAGCTATGGAGTGTGGGTGGAAATGGGGAAGAAGACAAGTCATGGAGTGTGGGTGGAGATGGAAGGGCAGGTCATGGAATGTGGGTGTGTAGGTGAAGATGGGAGAAAGACAGGTCTGCAGTGTGGGTGGAGATGAGATAAAGACAACTTATAGAATGTAGTTGGGAAATGGGGTGATGAAGGGTTAGGAAGTGTGGGGGTGAAGGGACTATTAGGCAGGTTACGGAGTGTGGGTGGGGGTGGGTTGTAGAAAAGACGGAGTGTGTGGGTGGAGGAGAGATGTAGCCACGTCAGAGTGTTGGAAGGTTGGTTGTAGACAGGTCGGGGAGTGTAGGTGGGTTGTAGGTTGGGCACGGAGTGTTTGTGAATGCAAGTTGTAGACAGGTCAAAGAACGTGAACAGAGACGAATGGTAGAAAGGTCTGGGAATTTGATTACGAACGGATGGTAGATAGGTCAGTGTAGGCAGAGGTAAATGGTATACAGGTAATAAAGTATGGGTGGTAGACAGGTCAGAGAGCGTGGGTAGTAGAGAAATTAGGGAGTGTGGGTGGTACAGATGTCATGGAATAAAAACATAAGGAGATAAGAAAGGAGGAACAGTGCAACAGACCTACTGGCCTGTTCGAGGCAGGTCCAATTCTCCCACCGGCTTAAGCCAATGCCTTGACCTAGTCAGGTCAGACACGTCACTTAAGGGAGGAGCACGGCATCCGACCTAGTAGCACAAGGTAGATAGGTCCAACTCACACCCACTCATATATTTATCCAACCTATTTTTAAAACTACACAACGTCTTAGCTTCTATGACGGTACTCGGGAGTTTGTTTCACTCATCCACAACTCTATTACCAAACCAGTGCTTTCCTGTATCCTTCCTGAATCTGAATTTTTCCAGTTTAAAACCACTGCTGCGAGTCCTGTCTATGTTAGATATTTTTAGCACGCTATTTACATCCTCATTATTAATTCCCGTTTTCCATTTATGCACCTCAATCATATCCCCCCTAATTCTACGCCTTTCTCATAGGGAAGATTTCTGATACATGGGATCACTTTGTCATTCTCCTTTGTACGTTTTCCAGCGCATTTATATCCATTCTGTAATATGGTGACCAAAACTGCGCAGCATAATCTAAATGAGGCCTAACCAAAGAACATAAGAAAAACCTAAGGACTTCTATTATTTATACGTCTTGCTATGAAGCCAAGGATTCTGTTAGCTTTATTGCGAACATTTATGCACTGTTGTCTTGGTTTCAGATTACTGCTAACCAGAACTCCTATATCCTTTTCGCAATCCGTAATATTAAGATCTACATTATTTAGAATAATGTTGGTGGGAGACAGGTTAAGAAATGTGGGTGGTAGACAGGTCAGGTAGAGTGGGTGGTAAACGGTCAGGATGTGTTGTTAGTAGGCAGGACAGAAATTTTGAGTGGAAGAATGTGGTAGACAAACTGAGGGACTGACCACCTCAAAACTTTAAGGGTGATGGACTGATTACATCGTCAAGTCTCTTCTGCTTCTATCAACTTTTCTGACTCGACTGAAGAAGTGATGAATGGTTTTGAAAAACCGACAAGTTGCATAAGTGTCTCAATTCTTCGACTGAAGAAGCCTGCTGTGTAGGCGAAACGTTTCGAAATAAAGATACCTAACTGTTGCATATGTGTCTTACCTAACAAACTGGGAAGTGTAGGTAGAGGTGAGATGAAGGCAGGCCATGGAGTGTGAGCGGAGGAAGGAGGCAGACAGTGCTTGTAACAGATTTGTCCGTCCTATCTCTTGATTATTTTCATGGTATGTATGCTAGTAACGCATACCATGAAATGTCTTTTAAAATACAGGGACTACAATCGACGTCTTCAAGATCTCCGGCAACTGTTTCGAGTCCGGTGACTCGTAGATCTCATCAAATGGATTCAGACAGTGCTTCTGTTTTCTCTCTCAGAGTATATGGTGATACCTTGTTCAGTCTCATTGCTTTTGATGTATCTTTCTCCTTCGAAAGTATTTTTTTAACTCTTTAGCGGTTTTCTGTACCTTGTCATGTACTTATCGAAATACCATTTCGTTTAGTCTTTCTAGTAATGATAAAGATGAGTACTAGAAAGACTAAACGAAATGGTATTTCGATAAGTACATGACAAGGTACAGAAAACCGCTAAAGAGTTAAAAAAATACTTTCGAAGGAGAAAGATACATCAAAAGCAATGAGACTGAACAAGGTATCACCATATACTCTGAGAGAGAAAACAGAAGCACTGTCTGAATCCATTTGATGAGATCTACGAGTCACCGGACTCGAAACAGTTGCCGGAGATCTTGAAGACGTCGATTGTAGTCCCTGTATTTTAAAAGACATTTCATGGTATGCGTTACTAGCATACATACCATGAAAATAATCAAGAGATAGGACGGACAAATCTGTTACAAGCACTGTCTGCCTCCTTCCTCCGCTCACACTCCATGGCCTGCCTTGAACATTAAAATGGTATAAAATACCGACAGGTTGTTAGGTAAGACACATATGCAACAGTTAGGTATCTTTATTTTGAAACGTTTCGCCTACACAGTAGGCTTCTTCAGTCGAGTACAGAAAAGTTGATAGAAGCAGAAGATACTTGAAGACGATGTAATCAGTCCATCACCCTTAAAGTTTTGAGGTGGTCAGTCCCTCAGTCTGGAGAAGACCATTGTTCCGTTCAGACAACGGAACAATGCTCCAAAACAATGTCCTGAACTGTACATAAGTGTCTTTTTCCACAGTAGTAGTAGTAGTAGTAGTAGTGATCTTCAGATAGTTCCTGACTATGGAACTGAACTTCTCCAGGCCGAGGGACTGACAACCTCAAATTCTACGACTTTAAGGGTGATGGACTGATTACATCGTCTTCACATCTCTACTGTTCCTGCCTACTTTCTGTATTCGACTGAAGAAGCCTACTGTGTAGGCGAAACGTTTCGGAATAAAGTTGTCTAACTGTTGCATATGTGTCTTACCTAACAACCTGTCGGTATTGTATACCATTTTTGATGTTCATCTTGTCAGACACTGCAACACGTGGCATCTTGGTACAGAAAACACCTTGGACAAGCTTTTCAAGTGAGAAGGGTTGGATCTGAGAGGGACATGACCTCTCAGTTGCCTCTCACTACTACTACTACTACTACTACTACTACCCTGCACCTCTCCTTCCGACAGTATTTAAGTCTCCGCACTGTCGCTTGATCTTCAGATAGTTCCTGACTATGGAACTGAACTTCTCCAGGCCGAGGGACTGACAACCTCAAATTCTACGACTTTAAGGGTGATGGACTGATTACATCGTCTTCACATCTCTACTGTTCCTGCCTACTTTCTGTATTCGACTGAAGAAGCCTACTGTGTAGGCGAAACGTTTCGGAATAAAATTGTCTAACTGTTGCATATGTGTCTTACCCAACAACCTGTCGGTATTGTATACCATTTTGATGTTCATCTTGTCAGACACTGCAACACGTGGCATCTTGGTACAGAAAACACCTTGGACAAGCTTTTCAAGTGAGAAGGGTTGGATCTGAGAGGGACATGACCTCTCAGTTGCCTCTCACTACTACTACTACTACTACTACTACTACACCCTGCACCTCTCCTTCCGACAGTATTTAAGTCTCCGCACTGTCGCTTGATCTTCAGATAGTTCCTGACTATGGAACTGAACTTCTCCAGGCCGAGGGACTGACAACCTCAAATTCTACGACTTTAAGGGTGATGGACTGATTACATCGTCTTCACATCTCTACTGTTCCTGCCTACTTTCTGTATTCGACTGAAGAAGCCTACTGTGTAGGCGAAACGTTTCGGAATAAAGTTGTCTAACTGTTGCATATGTGTCTTACCCTCATTTAGATTATGCTGCGCAGTTTTGGTCACCATATTACAGAATGGATATAAATGCGCTGGAAAACGTACAAAGGAGAATGACAAAGTGATCCCATGTATCAGAAATCTTCCCTATGAGAAAGGCGTAGAATTAGGGGGGAATATGATTGAGGTGCATAAATGGAAAACGGGAATTAATAAAGAGGATGTAAATAGCGTGCTAAAAATATCTAACATAGACAGGACTCGCAGCAGTGGTTTTAAACTGGAAAAATTCAGATTCAGGAAGGATACAGGAAAGCACTGGTTTGGTAATAGAGTTGTGGATGAGTGAAACAAACTCCCGAGTACCGTCATAGAAGCTAAGACGTTGTGTAGTTTTAAAAATAGGTTGGATAAATATATGAGTGGGTGTGAGTTGGACCTAACTACCTTGTGCTACTAGGTCGGATGCCGTGCTCCTCCCTTAAGTGACGTGTCTGACCTGACTAGGTCAAGGCATTGGCTTAAGCCGGTGGGAGAATTGGACCTGCCTCGCACAGGCCAGTAGGTCTGTTGCACTGTTCCTCCTTTCTTATCTCCTTATGTTTTTATTCCATGACATCTGTACCACCCACACTCCCTAATTTCTCTACTACCCACGCTCTCTGACCTGTCTACCACCCATACTTTATTACCTGTATACCATTTACCTCTGCCTACACTGACCTATCTACCATCCGTTCGTAATCAAATTCCCAGACCTTTCTACCATTCGTCTCTGTTCACGTTCTTTGACCTGTCTACAACTTCCATTCACAAACACTCCGTGCCCAACCTACAACCCACCTACACTCCCCGACCTGTCTACAACCAACCTTCCAACACTCTGACGTGGCTACATCTCTCCTCCACCCACACACTCCGTCTTTTCTACAACCCACCCCCACCCACACTCCGTAACCTGCCTAATAGTCCCCTTCACCCACACTTCCTAACCCGTCATCATCCCACTTCCAACTACATTCTATAAGTTGTCTTTATCTCATCTCCACCCACACTGCATGACCTGTCTTTCTCCCATCTTCACCTACACACCCACATTCCATGACCTGTCTTCCATCTCCACCCACACTCCATGACTTGTCTTCTTCCCATTTCCACCCACACTCCATGAGCTGTTAACCTTCCATATTTATCACACTTCTTCTCCTCCCATCCATACATTTCTACCCACACTGCTTCATCTGCCGTCTTTTTACCACTCACTAAAAACCCGCATCTGTAACTTCCCTCTGTCTCCATTAACATTTATTCCTAGGTTTATGATGTACTCTGAATGTTATGAGGCTGTTGTACCACTGATCCTGCATAGCTTCAACAAGAATACATTGTCAGACATAAAAATTCAGTCCAAATTGCCTCCTGCCCTGTTTTCCCTGCTCTGTTATGATTGAGTTACCTTCGTAAAAAGCTATCGCTTCTGTGAGAGAAGCAATTGATTTTTATGAGAGAGGATAATTCTCAAGAAATAGTTACTGCTGGAAGGAACCCTTTGAAGCTCTGACAGAGACTGAACTGTTAATGGAATTCTTAACTATATCCTCATCGCCCTCCTGAAGTCTCTCAGCTGAGGCTGACAGATTTCAACACTGAAACCCACCCAGCGTAATGAAATAAACAGGGAAACATTACCTACCATGTATTTATCATATGCACTAGGGTAGAAGTGCACTGCTGGTAGCAGCGCACTGCTGGTAGCAGCGCACTGCTGGTAGCAGCGCACTGCTGGTAGCAGCGCACTGCTGGTAGTAGCGCACTGCTGGTAGCAGCGCACTGCTGATGTATCCAGTTTCGCTGTCATCTCCATATTGTTTCATACTATGGAACAATGCTCTTCTCCAGACTGAGGGACTGACCACCTCAAAACTTTAAGGGTGATGGACTGATTACTGTCTTCAAGTATCTTCTGCTTCTATCAACTTTTCTGTACTCGACTGAAGAAGCCTACTGACATCTTTTGTATATAGTTCTACTGTCTTCCTATTATGTCCTAGAATCTGTATTGATAAAGCCACTGGATGGCGAAACGTCTACTACAATAAAGTATCCAGATGTTGCACATGTGTCTTAACTTTCATATTGTCGGTATTTTATACCTTTCCTGCACAAATTGTCAGACACTGAACATCATGGAATCTTGGTTCAGAGGACATCTACAAGACCTTCTTCACGGCTGCTGCAACTAAAACCCCTCTCTTTGGGAAGGGGCCCACTTCCACTGGGGAATCCCGCCTACCAGTGACCGCCCCCGTCTGCTGCCCCTCCCCATTCACTGACGCCTATAAAAAGCGCCAGTCTTCTTGCCTTTGCTTTCCCGACTCTCCTCCACCACGATGCTTTTGAACACTAACTCCCAAAGGGCCCGGGGGCTGATTACCTCATCTTTTGTATATGTTTCTTCTGTCTTCCTATTATGTCTAGAATCTGTATTGATAAAGCCACTGGATGGCGAAACGTCTACTACAATAAAGATATCCAGATTTTTGCACATGTGTCTTAACTTTCATATTGTTTGGTATTTTATACCTTTCCTGCACAACTTGTCAGACACTGCAACATCATGGAATCTTGGTTCAGAGGAACATCTTCAAGACCTTCTTCACGGCTGCGCAACTAACCCATCTCTTTGGGAAGGACCTACTTCCACTGGGGAAACCCGCCTACCAGTGACCGCCCTCGTCTGCTGCCCGTCCCATTCACTGAACGCCTATAAAAAGCGCCAGTCTTCTTGCCTTTGCTCCAGATCTCCTCCACCACGATGCTGTGAACACTAACTCCCAAGGCCGAGGGACTGATTACCTCATCTTTTGTATATAGTTCTACTGTCTTCCTATTATGTCCTAGAATCTGTATTGATAAAGCCCCCACTGATGGCGAAACGTCTACTACAATAAAGATTATCCAGATGTTGCACATGTGTCTTAACTTTCATATTGTCGGATATTTTATACCTTTCTGCACAACTTGTCAGACACTGCAACATCATGAATCTTGGTTCAGAGGACATCTACAAGACCTTCTTCACGGCTGCTGCAACTAACCCATCTCTTTGGGAAGGACCTACTTCCACTGGGGAAATCCCGCCTACCAGTGACCGCCCTCGTCTGCTGCCCGTCCCATTCACTGACGCCTATAAAAAGCGCCAGTCTTCTTGCCTTTGCTCCAGACTCTCCTCCACCACGATGCTGTGAACACTAACTCCAAGGCCGAGGGACTGATTACCTCATCTTTTTTTATATAGTTCTTACTGTCTTCCTATTATGTCCTAGAATCTGTATTGATAAAGCCACTGGATGGCGAAACGTCTACTACAATAAAGATATCCAGATGTTGCACATGTGTCTTAACTTTCATATTGTCGGTATTTTATACCTTTCCTGCACAACTTGTCAGACACTGCAACATCATGGAATCTTGTTTTCAGAGGACATCTACAAGACCTTCTTCACGGCTGCTGCAAACTAACCATCTCTTTGGGAAGGACCTACTTCCACTGGGGAATCCGCCTACCAGTGACCGCCCTCGTCTGCTGCCCGTCCCATTCACTGACGCCTATAAAAAGCGCCAGTCTTCTTGCCTTTGCTCCAGACTCTCCTCCACCACGATGCTGTGAACACTAACTCCAAGGCCGAGGGACTGATTACCTCATCTTTTTGTATATAGTTTACTGTCTTCCTATTATGTCCTAGAATCTGTATTGATAAAGCCACTGGATGGCGAAACGTCTACAATAAAGATATCCAGATGTTGCACATGTGTCTTAACTTTCATCCTGGAGTGCTCTAGTGTCCTCATTAGAATGAATTGGACGGCCTATTTTGGTGTCATCAGCAAATTTGCTTATGTCGCTATTTATTCCCTCATCTATGTCGTTTATGTACATTGTTAACAACAACGGGCCCAACACTGACCCCTGAGGAACACCGCTTGTGACGTGCCCCCATTCTGATTTCTCCCCATTTATGTAAACTCTCTGCTGCCTACTTGTCAGCCATGCCTCTACCCAGAAAAAAAATTATCCCCCTTTCCGTGTATTTTTAAGTTTCCTCAATACCCTTTTTTGTGGAACTCTACAAAACCCCTTAAATGAAGCCCCAATTACACAATATCATTTCATTACCATGATCTACCTCCTCAAACCCCTTTATAAAAAAAAGTTGTAAATTCGAAAGAAAAGAACGCCCCTTTTGAAAAACCCGTTGAGATTCATTAATCAAACTGTACCTTTTCAAGATCTACGAATTGCTTGTAATTATTATTCCTAAATTTTCCCATTTGGGAGGTGGTTTGGTCTATATTCGAACCCAAAGGGGACCTTACCTGCCTTGAAAAAAGGTATTACTTTGCCCATTTTCCACTTAACAGGCACTATCCCATTTGTAGGATATTTTAAAAAGATTAGCCAAAGGTTTGCTAATTTCCCTTTACATTCCTTTACCCCCTTGCAAACAGTTTTATCGGCCGGGGGGTTTGTTGGTTTTATTTCTCTATTGTCTGGGACCATGTCACTATTTCCAAAAACGGGTATTTATCATCTTGTTCTACATAATCATTTTTTCAAGAATATCGCTAATTTTTTTCCTGGGTAAAAACTGAGAGGAAGTGGGTATTGAAATTTCACACATGCCTTATAACTGTCAGTGACGACCAAGTTACTCTTAAGTGGGCCAATTTTGCCCCCTAATTTTTACTTCTGTATCCCTGAAAGAACCCTTTTGGGTTTATCTTTGAATCCTTGCGATTTACCCCCATAATCCCTTTTTTGCTTTTCTTATTCATTTCTTATTCTCTTTTTAATTTAATATTTTGACTTCTTAACTGCCCACCCCCCCTTTTTGATGTGCCTTAAAAACCTCTCTTTGACCAATGATTTTTTTAATCTATTGTTTATCCATTTTGGGGATCTTTTTTGTTAGATCTAATTTCCTACGGGAACAAAATTTTTTGGGGGCGCTGAACAAAGCTTAAAAAAAACTATTTTGGCAACCAAGATCACCTACCTGGCCCATAGCCGGGACACCCCAAATTTGCCCCCCCGGTTTTTTTTTCAGCCCCATAATTTGGGGCCAAGGAAAATCTGGGACGGATTTGATTGCAGTTATCTGGGTAACCCATGATATATTGAAACTAAGTGATTTGTGATTTTTTCCCCCCAAGCTCATCATTAACCTCAAGATTATTAACTAGTGATTTTTTGTGGAAAAAAAAATCAAGCGATTTTTTTTCCTCTGTTGGTTCTGTCACAACCTGTTCTAAAACAATCCAAAACCCGATCAAGAAAGCACTGTTTCAAGATTTCGTGTCAAATTGTTCCAAAAATTTGTCAAAATTTAACCTCCCATTTCAAAACATTTTCTATTAATCCTTATGAATTTTTGTCCCATAACAGCTTACCGCCTCCCTATCAAGGTTTGGGGGGGCCTAAAATCACACTCAAAATTAATTTGTCACGTCCCCCCGAAAACTGTACCAGATTCCCGTTTTGGGGGTGTTTTAAAATTATATATCCAAACAACAATTTAAATTTTTTGACATACATCGCCACTCCACCACCCCTTTCCCGTTGACCCTACATGTGGAATAGTTTTTAAAACCCTTTTGTTTCATTCGGAAGGCTTTCTCTATCTTTCTTTTGAACCAGATTCTGTTTTACCAATAATATAAATTACCTACACTTCAAATAATCTTACTCATCTATCTTTTTTTTAACCCACTATTTGTATAGAAAAACCCCAAGGGGGCGTCACTCGTTGCCCTCTACTATCTCTCTTTATTTGTTTGATCAATTTAATTGCCATTACTAGCAACTTTATTTTTAATATTGTCTTTTAAACATATCCCTGAGGTATCCCCGGGAATAACTGCTGTTTTTTAAAACTAATGCTGTAGCCTGATTTTTTCCCCCAAACACCCATACCTCTATAACTATAGTTTAAATTTCCCAGACAATCATCAATTACCTTCAATAGAAAAGGGGTAATGCAACCACTCCCCCCAAGAGAGATGAACCCCTCCCTTTCATACAAACACTTTGCCAAAGAATAGGGCCCCAGTTTCAAAGAAGGGGTTCAAGTTCCTTTCGTACCGTCTAGCCACAATTTATTCCAATGCCCAACTCCCTTCATTGCCCCCTCCCTTTCTAGCAAGATGCTACATATGACGGGATCCCTCCTTACACCTAATTCTATGGCTGCCTGTACTTACCCCGCTCCCTCTCCTGCCCTTCCAATGTCTTACCCCCAGCAGTAAAACAGATAAAGGGGTTTTCCCCTTACCCGCCATAACTTATCCAAACCCCTGCATGTCACCAACACCCCTCCAGGAAGGGACACTCTCTGTCTGACCCTTTTTGTCTCGTTACAAAATGCACTGCCATTTCTTACCTGAAATCGCCTACTATTAAAAAATTTTTTACCTTATTAGCAGGGGGGAAACAGTGGGACCTTCAGCCCCTAACCACGAATACACTCGTCTTGGGGAAAAGAGAATCTATTCCTACCTTCACATCTTCTCATTAACTCTTTTCCTTCTTCCTAACGTGAAAAACCCCTTGCCACTTAAAGGGGGGTGCCACTATCACTGCTGGTGACCATTTCATCCTTACCAGCTAAATCCTTCTCACACTCACTCCCAAACTCACCTATGCGAAGCTTCAGCCTCCTATTTTCCTCCTGAAGAAGTAGAATCTCCTTCAACACTTGAACCTGAGATTCTAAAACAAGCCATGGTGCTTGGTAACAGCCCACGCTAACTCCCAAGAGCTTAGGCAGGTATGACCACACGTGACCACTGACCTCAGCGTACTGATATATATATACATGTGTGTGTGTATATATATATATATATATATATATATATATACATGTGTATATATATATATATATATATATATATATATATATATATATATACATGTGTATATATATATAATATATATATTATATATATATATATATATATATATATATATATATATATATACATGTGTATATATATATACATGTGTATATATATATATATATATATTATATATATATATATATATATATATATATATATACATGTGTAATATATATATATATACATGTGTATATATATATATATATATATATATATATATTATATATATATATATATATATATATATATATATATATATATATATATTGTATGCTATTTTGCCAGCTGTTCGGGTTCGGTTCCCCAGTCTCTTTCCCTTCATTTCAGCTGGCTACAGCAAACCCTCAATTCTTTTGTTTGGAGAACATGAAATTCAATCATCAGAGGGTGTTCAGCAGGGTGACCCACTCGCTCCACTTCTCTTCTGCTTGGCAATAAGAGAACTAACTTCCAGCCTTCGCAGTGAGCTCAATATCTGGTACCTGGATGACGGCACTTTGGCAGGTACTGAAGAGTCCCTGGTGGGGGACCTACAACTGGTGAAAACACAGGGAGAAGACTTGGGACTCATCCTCAATCCCTCCAAGTGTGAAATCATCACAGCAAACCAGGAAATAATCAATGCTGTGCGAAGAATCCTCCCAGAAGTCTCAACTACAACTCCGTCCAACAGTACCCACTTGGGGGCACCGCTGGGTCATCAGGCCATCGACACTGTCCTCAGGGACAAATTGAATGATCTGATGAGAATGGAGGAGAGAATAAGCAATCTTGATGCCCATGATGCTCTGTATCTCCTCACAAGGTGTCTTACTATGCCAAGACTCACTTACTTCTTGAGTTGTGCACCCTCTTTTGACAACCCAACACTCGATGAATTTGACGCACACCTGAGATCAACTTTTAAGAAGGCACTGAACCTGTCACTAGAGGATGAGCAATGGGATCAGGCAACCCTCCCAGTGCGACTGGGAGGTATAGGGGTGCGTAAAGCAACGCATGTTGCTTTACCTGCATTTCTGTCTTCGTGTTTGGCTTCCAGTGCATTAGTCAAGAAGATAGTGCCCGAACGCTTGAGAGACTTGGTAGGAGCTCAAGACCCCAGGTTTACAGAAGCAGCGATTCGGTGGGACACCCTTACAGACTGGTACGAATATTCAGTTTGAGAAAATGTGTAAAACAGTTTTTATGTTTTGATGATTATAACATAAATTTGGTGGGTAAATTGTATTAATATTTTTAGTTGATGAATAGTTAACATGAACTTAGTAAAGTGATTGTGTATTAGTTGGAGGTGTGTGACTTAGTTCTGGTAATGTCTCATGTCATGGTAATTTTTTTTTTGTGCTTATGTCCTATGTCTTATATTTATTGTCAATATGACAAGTATAGGTTTTGGTATATGTCTTAGTTATGATGTGTATGTCTTAGTTGGAGGTGAATGTCTTAGATTTGGTTTGTAAGTCTCATGTCTTAAATTTGTAATTGAAATGTATAAGTTGTGGGTGTCTGTGTATAATTTTTTTTTGGTGATGGTGATATGTTATGGTGCTCATGTTATGTTATAGATGTTGGTGGAAGTGTCATGGTATTTTTGTGTATGTTTTATTTTTGTGTGAATGTTTAAAAAAAATGAGTGTTTTCTGTGATCATAGTAGTTTTGAGATGCATGATCTTAGATTTTTGGTGATCTTGGTGATGAGTGTTGATAGATGGTAAACATATGGAATTGGTGATTGTGATTTTTGTGTGAATGTTTATAAAAATGAGTGTTTTCTGTGATCTTGGTGGTGGGGTCATAGAATCTGGTAATCGTCTTGGTTATAGTGTTCTTAGATATTGTGGGTACAACAGGTTGAAACAAGGTGGGTTGGGTGTGATGTTACTGACCACCAAGTAAACACAGATGGGAGTATGACGTCACTGGAGGTGATCTCGGCGGTCCTGTGGAGGTGTGACATTGTGTGTTGGTGGTAGTGAGGTGAGTGCGCTTAGATATTGGCAAATATGATTTTTTGTGTGAATGTTTATAAAAAATGAGTGTTTTCTGTGATATTAGTGGTTTTTGGGGTAAGTGAACATGGGTGTTTGTTGTTGGTGGTTGTCTTAGATTTTCGTGTGTACAAGATATGTTTTCAGTTGATGGTGATCATGTACTGTTTGTGTATTAGGTTTGTGTTCATGTTTTTTTTGTGCTCATGGGGGGGTATGGGGAGTTCTTGGTTATAGTGATTTGAGGGAATTTCTATAAAATGGGTGTTAGCTGGTGATGCTGAACTTAGTTTCTGGTGATTTTGACGGTGTTTTGGTAGTATTCAGTGGTGGTTTGGTAGTAATCAGTAGTGTTTTGGAAGTATTTGGAGGTGTTTGATGGTGTTTTTGAAGGTGTTTGATGGTGTTTTTGAAGGCGTTCAGTGGTGTTTTGGTGTTGTTCAGAGTTGGTTCAAAGTTAGTCTGTGTGTTAGTTATGGTAATGTCTCATGTCATAAGTGTATGAGTTAGTTTTTTTGTGCTAATGTTGTAAAGTCTGGAGAATGAGGGAGAAGTTTGGTGGATGAGATGTAATTTCGGTTAATGAAATGTGTAAGTGTGAATGAGAATGTAAATTGGTGGGTGAGTTAGAGAAGACAAAATGGTATGTGATCTTAGTAAAAGTATAGATAGTTTTAGTGATCTTCGTTATGATGTTTAAGAGAATGTGTACAAAAATGTGTGATCTTAGTGGTGGGGTTATAGAATTTGGTAAACGTCTTGATTGTGGTGATCTTAGATATTGGAGATATAACAGGTTGAAACAAGGTGTTTGGGTGTGACGTCCCTGATCGCCAAGTAAACATTGGTTGGAGTGTGATGTCAAGGGAGGTATCCCTATCTGTGCTGGCATGTGTTGGTGATTGTGATTTTTTTGTGTGAATGTTTATAAAAATTAGTGTTTTCTGCGATCTTAGTGGTTTTGAGGTGAGTGATCATGGATGTTAGTTGATGGATGTCTTAGTTTTTTTGTGAGTGTACATATGTTTTCAGTTGGTGGTGATCCTGTTGTGTTTCGGTGATGTTTGGAAATGTTCAATGGTGTTTTTTGTGAGTATTCAAATGATTTATGAGAATGTTTTTTTTTGTGCTCATGTTATATAATAATCTAAGGTGAGTGGGATCGTCTTGGTTATAGTGATTTGAGGGGATTTCTATAAAATGGGTGTTAGTTGTTGATCTTAGTTTCTGGTGATTTTTAGTGTTGTTTGGGCAGTATTCAGTGCAGTTTTGGTAGTATTCAGTGGTGTTTTGGGAGTATTCAAAAGAGTTTGATGTTTTTGAATGTGTTCAAATGATGTTTTTGGAGTAATCAAAGGTAATTGATGATGTTGTTCAAAGTAAAGTGTGGTGTGTGTGGGTGTGTTTGTGTTAGTTTTGGTAAAATGTCTCATGTCATAAGCGTATGAGTTAGTTTTTGTGTTAATGTTGTAAAGTCTGGAGACTGAGGGAGTAGTATGGTGGATGTGTTGTAATTTCAGTTAATGAAAATGTGTAAGTGTAGATAAATTAGAGATGTCAAATCCTATTTGGGAGTATTCAAAATGATATTTTGGAAGTGTTTCAGTGTTGTTTAGAAATGTTCAAAGGTGTTTTTGTGAGTATTCAAATGATTTATGAGAGTGTTCGAAGTAATCTGGGGGTTGTTCAGTAGTGAGATGATAAAGGTTGTCGATGAGAGAACATTTCTTAAGAGATATTGAGAAAAGATGTTCTCAAATGATGAATGTATGAGTGCGCTTTGAAGATGTTCAAAGTAAAGTGTGGTGCCTGTGTGTGTTAGGTGGTCACAGAATTTTGTGAATATCTTGGTTACAGTGATTTTAGTGGATTTGAGATGGGTGATGAGATGCATTTGTGGATGTGAAATGTGATTTTTCTGTGTGTTCTGAAGAAGTGTGTTGGGAGGTGGGTGAGTGGATTTGAAGAAATGTGGGTGAGATGGAGAGGGGTATGGGGAGGGTTGTATTAGAAATTTAATGAAATATGGGGGATTTTACTGAAAATAAGGGTAATGTGTGAATATTTTAAAAGAAATTATAGAAGTGAAAAGTTATTATACATTGGAAAAGGTTGGAGTGTGTAGAAACATGCCGCAGTAGTTGGGTAGTGAGATGATTAGTTAGTTGTTGTGAGTATAATATTAATCTTGTGGATACAAGGAGATGGGTATGGAGAGGATTTTATTAGAATTTTAGTAATGCAGGGAGGAATGTGTATTACATTTAAGATTCAGTAAAAGAAGGGGAACAATTTGTATCGAAAAAGGAAAACTTGTGAATAAAATGGTAAGTGATGAGGGTTGTGGGTATTGTTGTCGAACTAGAGATACCAAAAAAGTTGTTATAAGTGGGTTTTTGTTGTGGTTGTGGGTTGTTGTGGGTTGTAGGTGTTGTTGTCGAACTAGAGATGCCGAAAAGTGGTTATAAGTTGTGGGTTGTTGTTGTTGTGGGTGTTGTGAGAGTTGTTTGCGAACTAGATATGCTGAAAAAGAGGTGATTCTGTTGCAAGTGTTTGTGTGTGTTTGGTTTGTGTTCATGTTTTTTGCGCTCATGTTATATCTTAGTTGGAGATGAGTGTACTCATAGAAGTTGGTAATCGTCTTGGTTATAGTGATTTGAGGGGATTTGTGTGAAAATGGGTGTTAGTCTGTGATGCTGATCTTAGTTTATGATTATTTTGGTGGTGTTTTGGTAGTATTCAGTGGTGTACTTGGGAGTACTCAAATGGTGTTTTGAGGCTATTCAAAGGTGTTTTTGAAGGTGTTCAAATGATGTGCAAGAGTATTTATGAAGGTGCTCTAGGAGTATTCAGTGGTGATTTGGTGTTCAAATAATGTTTTTGGAGTATTCAGTGGTGATTTGGCGGTCTTCAAATGATGTATGAGTGTGTTTTGGTGTTCAAAGTAATCTGGGGGTTGTTCTCTAGTGAGTTAAAGGATGTAGATGAGAGAATATTTCCTAACAGTTATTGAGAAAAAAATGTGTGTGTGTGTGTGTGTGTGTGTGGTGTGTGTGTGTGTGTGTGTGTGTGTGTGTGTGTGTGTGTGGGTATTAACTTCGTAATATGTACTTACAATTTTTCGTCAATATAGAAAATGAAAGTGTTTGGTGACTTTCTGAGAAATATTAACGAGAAAAAGTGTGGATTATGAGTGAAATTTGTGTCTGTTGGAAGATGTTGAGGAAAGAGTGAGGTGTTGGATGTGGGGAGTGAGGTGTTGGAATGTTGGTGGGAGATAGTGTTGGGAGATGTTGGTGGGAGAGTGAGGTGTTGTGAGATGTTGGTGGGAGAGTGAGGTGTTGGGAGATGCTGGTGGGAGAGTGAGGTGTTGGGAGATGTTGGTGGGAGAGTGAGGTGTTGTGAGATGTTGGTGGGAGAGTGAGGTGTTGGGAGATGTTGGTGGGAGAGTGAGGTGTTGTGAGATGTTGGTGGGAGAGTGAGGTGTTGGGAGATGTTGGTGGGAGAGTGAGGTGTTGGGAGATGTTGGTGGGAGAGTGAGGTGTTGGGAGATGTTGGTGGGAGAGTGAGGTGTTGGGAGATGTTGGTGGGGAGTAGGTGTTGGAGATGTTGGTGGAGAGTGAGGTGTGGGAAGATGGGTGGGTGGATGTGAGGAGGTAAGGTTTCGGGGGTGGGGGGAAGGGGTAAGAAGAGGATTACATTAGAATTTTAATGAAATATGGGGATTTTACTGAAATTAAAGGTATTGTGTGGATATATTTAAAAAGAATGGATTGAGTAGCATATCTAGCCTTAAATTCTCTCTATGGTAGAACTGAATGTTGGTGTTCAGGTAGAGAGAAGGTTACTTCGTGGGGACTGACCTGAGATTTTAATCTGAAGGTAAATCAGATAAGATTCGCCAAGTCGGCAGATGTCTAGACTTTGAGGAGAGTGAATCTTTTGTTGTATTTTGTAAAAAAAAATGCGGATTGTTGTGGGTATTAACGAAAATGAGGAATTATTTGGATTATCCTGGTTAAGAGTGAAAATGTGTATTAGTGTCATTTATGAAAACAAATTGTAACGAAAGGGGAGAAATTGTGAAATAAAATGGAAAATGATGTGGGTTGTGGATATTGTTGAACTAGAGATGCTGAAAAAAAAGGTTATAAGTTGTGGGTTGTGGGATGTGGGTGTTGTTGTCGAGCCTGAGAGCCCAGAAAAAAGGTTAATGGTGACAGACCTGATTCTACCTGTTGGCTTGTGTGTGTGAGGTCATCACGTGACGTCACTGACCGCTGAGTAAACACAGGTGGGGTGACGTCATGCATGCGAGGAAGTTATTTGTTTAGACCTGCATAGGGAGGACCCAAAAATTTGATCCAAGGAAGTGGAGGGAAAATCTTTGTATTATTGATATCGAGAAAAGTTAATCCAAGGAGGGTGATCTTGATCCTAGGAGGTGAATCAGGGATTTTGGGATGGGGTGGGATGGAGAGGGAGGTCTTGATCCAAGGAAGTAGAGCAGGAATATTTGGATATAGAGGGTGGGGGGTGAGGGAGAAGGTCTTGATCCAAGGAGATGGAGCAGAAATATTTTGACATAGATGGTGGAAGTGGGTGGTGGGAGGTGTTGGAGGAGATGGAGGTGTTGATCCAAGGAGATGGGGAGTAGCTCAAATCTTTGTATCATTAATATCGAGAAAAAGTTGATCCAAGGAAGTAGAGCAGGAATATTTGGACATAGAGGGTAGAAGTGGATGGTGGGAGGTGTGGGGTGTTGATCCGAGGAGTTGGAGAATACAAGAAAATTCGAAAATATTTGGGGGAACCCAAAAAACTTGATCCGAGGAGATGGAACAGGAATATTTGGACATAGAGGGTGATGGTGTGGGGGAGGGTGTTGGTCCGAGGAAGTGGAGAATATTAGAAATTCAGAAAAAAAATAAAAAATATTTCGGGAACCCAAAAAACTTGATCCAAGGAGATGGAGCAGGAATATTGGGTTTAGAGGGTGGTGTGAGGGTGTTGATCCGAGGAGTTGGAGCAGGAATATTTGGGGTGGGGGTGGATGGTGGGAGGTGTGGGGGATAGGGGGTAGCTCAAATCTTTATATTATTATCGAGAAAAAGTTGATCCAAGGAGTTAGAGATCATAAGAAAATTCGAAACCCCATAGGGGGAGTCCATTTTGAATGCTTACCCCTATAGGGGAACCCAAAAAACTTGAACCAAGGAAGTAGTTTAGAGGGCATATGGAGATGGAAGTGGGAGGGGTACCCTAGGGGGAAACCCAAAAACTTGATCCAAGGAGATGGAGAGCACAAGAATATTAAATTAAAAAAAAAATTGAAAAAATCGGAAAAAAAATTCGGGGAGCGGGGGCGATCCGGCGGATGCTGCAGAAGGCGTGGGCGGGCGCGCGGGCGGGTGCGCAGGCGGGCGCGTGGGCGCAGCGAGAAGCCATACCGTGGAAGCTGCTCAGAGGTGGAAGCCACTCAGAAGAAAACCCCACTACTTTCTTAATGGTTATCAGTAAACCATACCACGGGCGGGATTTGAACCCGCGGTCAGAGTGTCAAAACTCCAGACTGTCGCGTTAGCCACTGGACCATCTTATCAGTAGTATTCTTAATGGTTATCAGTAGTATTCTTAATGGTTATCAGTAGTATTCCTAATGGTTATCAGTAGTATTCTTAATAGTTATCAGTAGTATTCTTAATGGTTGTTATCAGTGGTATTCTTAATGGATATCAGTAGTATTCTTAATGGTTATCAGTAGTATTCTTAATGGTTATCAGTGGTAAACTTAATGGTTATCAGTATTCTTAATGGTTGTTATCCGTGGTTTTCTTAATGGCTATCAGTAGTATTCTTAATGGTTATCAGTAATATTAATGGTTGTCAGTAGTATTCCTAATGGTTATCAGTAGTAGCTTTAATGGATGTTGTGAGTAGTATTCTTAATCTGAAAAGCTTGTATCCAGCTGATTCTTGATGATTGAATATATCTGTCATTAACAACTTATGGGGGAAGCTATGACAGTGTTCCACAATTCTGCTTGCAAAAAAAAAAAAAAAAAAAAGCCCACTGAATTTCATACCTTTATTTTGTGTAATTTTCGGAACATTAAAAAGATCTTCGTGATTGGATATGTGAAATTTCTTTTGTATCTTGAAGATTTGTAAAGGGTCACCTCATAGTGTACTTTTGCAGTTTGCTTCACAATGATGATGATGAAAGTTTCGTTACTCTTGCATTCTCTCAAGTTTATATGCATCTTAGGTAACTTGAGTTAGGTGGCATTCTATACAAAAAGTGTATCAAGAGAATTGTACAGTATTAATTTTGTCTCAGAATTTATGTCCACAAAATTTCTTCCAGTGAAAGCAGGAATCTTGGTATCTTTACTGCTCTAAGTAACCCATCACATACTATATTTTAGGTCATTGCTAATGACTTTTGCGAAGTCTTTCTTTTCATTTATTTATTCATTCATCTATTTTAGTATATTCATATTTCCATAATTTCATTGTAATATTAGATATAAATTTCATTCCTAGATAATGCACATTTAAGCTAGACCATGGACCGGTATATGAGGAACCCAACTAATTATGCTTTGCCACTTAGTCACCTCACTATATTAAACAACTCTTTTCTAATGCTAATGAACCACTTACTGATGAAGTCTTGGAGATTGTTCCCAAAGCTGTTGGATTCTAGTTTACTTAATAATTTTTATTAGTGCTTTGCCAAATGCCTTCTGGAAGTCGGAGTACACGGCATATGTAGGGGTTTTGTCGTCCAAATTATTCAGAATACGTATAGCTGTTAGACAAGTTCTTTTATTGCAAAAAACTAGAAGAGTATTAGTGGTTTTATCATGTTGCTAAAAATTAACAATTTCGTTTTAATTATTGTTTTCATTTGTTTATCCATAACAGATATCAGGCTGTTGAAGGTGGATGAGTGAAGAGGTGATGAGACGCTGATAAAAAGTCAGGTAACTCGACTTGTGGTGAGAATGGAGGCGGCTTCCATCCACCAGTAAAGAAGACTCTGAGATGCTTCTGCCTTTAACGGTAGCGTCCTCTTCAGCCCAAGCTGAGATCTCCGCCAGGTGACACTCAACTTCCTTTTGAAGAAACTCTTGCCTGAGATGCTTGTGTTAGGAAGGAGAAGGTGTTTGAGGGCCGTGTGACAGGTTGTTATAGTAGTGATGATAAATGTAAGTAAATGTAGGGCTAGACATATAATGATGTATGGGTATAGAATTAAGCACTAATGGATGTAGTGGCGAACATAAGAACGTATATTTAAGAATAATGGAACACTTCGGTAGGCTTAGTTGGCTAATGGGACTGAAAGTTTATCGACTGCTCTAGGGTCATTAAGGTAAACTTTGCACCACCAGACAAGAATACTTATATCTCTAAAATAGTGACTAAAGTAAACTCTTAGCAAATATGCTATGAGAGTATTATACCACTCAGAGTATAAATTCTGTGCCGTAGCCTTACTAGCACGTCCATACATTTTTTTTCCAATGCTATCCTAATGCTCGCTTTATTGGCACTACTTTGGATTTCGTTCCACTCGATCACGATCACAGTTCTATTGCCAAAATAGTGCTTTCTTATATCATTTTAGAGTCTAAGTGCATTCATTATTTTTATTACTAACGTTACAATTATTTTTCTCTATAGTTGGTGGTAATTATGTCATCTACGGGGAAACTGATCCCTTTCGTCACTTAGTTCTGCCCTGAAGATTCTTACACAAATATCTACTTAAATTCATTGCTGCAAGTTCTGCCTTACGTACATATTTTAGACATCTTTATAAATAATTTTTCATTCGTTATTCTCCTCCTTATTGAACTCAAATATGCAGAACAAAAGACACTTTACTGTAACAGTGAAAAATCTCAATTAACTTAGAGCTCGGAGAGAAAAGTTGACAAAGGAGTAAGAGCGAGACTGTGTTTGCAGTGAAACCTAAATTATAATGTTTCATCAAAAACTGAACATTACACGTATAGAAAACACACTGATACATGACTTTATAAAGCAAACGATCACCTTAATGTCAGACTCAGAGAAAGTCATAAGTGAGGTAATGGATTAGGTCACAAGGAGACAGAGAACTTAAACAATGTACATAATTTACATCCCGATGTGCAGCGGTTGGGATTTTCGGAGATTTAAGGGACAAGTCAGTAGGAAATATTTTAATTTTTTGTTTAACATATAGAACGTGTTTGAAGACAGTTTTCTAACACAAGCTATCACATAAGCTACTACTGACAACAGTATATTGAATACTGGACAGACCAAAGATTGTTACCTTATCCAAAAATCCGAGTAGGGGCTAAACAAGGAAACGATGACCTCAGTATCATTCATTTCAAAATAAATACAAACTTTGAAACCCGAAATAACAATATGACGGTTCAGGGTAACAAACTTTGATTAGATATGCTGAAATATTAGGAACTTAAATAGTACAGAAACTACTAAATACTGATAATGTAGAGGAAACACAGATCCTATTTAAACTGCGACCCGGTCCATAACCAGGTCTCGTGGGAAAGAACATGCTAAGAAAAAATCAATGTGAAAAAGATGAAACAAATCTAGACGGGATGAAGAATCAGCAAGTTAAGACAAACGACAAAAAAGTGACGCATGTAAGATATCAAACTTGACTGGCAACACTGAAGAACATACGAATTGCGTAATTAAAAATAAAATCAAGCATATGCTCTGCAGAAACTTGAAAGACGAAATGCACAAAACAAATAACCAAAATGTTTTTTTCGAAATATGTTAGCGGTAAAAAAAAAAAGCTAGAAGCAACAAGGAATATTTAATTAACGACAGTGGAAGGAATAAGAAATAACAAGATATACCTTCAATAATCAATTCAATCTTCTATTAGTATTTACAGATGAACACGACACGAACGTTGTTCTTAGGGCCAGACACTGTGGCCTCCACATATTAAAATACTTACAGAAGCTGAATACTTACAATTCAAGCGATTCTAACGAAATACCTACCAATACCTACCACTAACTGTAATTTAAACAGTTCATTACACAAAGGTAAGATAACAAAAGACTAAGCACTAACAGAACTGTTAAATCAGCTTAACATGAATTTTAGTCAAGAAAATGGGGACTAATTTAGGGAGGAGATAATAATTTTTTTTTGGGGGGAAGGGGAAATAGCACTAATAATTAAATTAGAAACCAGCAGGAATTCTGCAACGTAAGATCATTCCTAATCAATTTATTCGAAATTTTCTTTTTTTTTATACAAAACCTTGGATAGAAAAAGCCTCAAATGATAGAGTATGTCTAAATTTTCAAAAATCATTGGACAAGGAACTCCATCGAAAAATGTTATAAAAAATGAAAGCCTTGATAAGTGACTAGCTAAAAGAAAATCAAGGAACATTATGGTACTGAAGGAGCAATTCTCTTCACAATATGCAATAATGATCCTGAGATAGAGCTATAAACTAAGACAGCAAAATTTACTGTTGAAACGAAATTGGGGAAAAGTGCAGCATCCAGAGGGTAGTGTTTGGGAATCCAGAATAATGTGAATACGTTAGAGACCTGGACTATGAGCTTCAACGTTAACCAGTAAAAGATACTGTATTTCATATATAGGAATCTCATACATGATTATAAAATGTTGAGCAATAAATTAACCGAAATAAGATATGAAAAGAAGCTTGGAACAATCATATGTAGCAATATCATAAGTATCAATGCCTGTCTGAGAGCAGCTAAACTTACAGAATGCTAGAAACAACAGATATCAAATTGACTCATTAAAATGAGCTTAAATATTCTGTCCAATTTTGATCTCCGGATTACATAGAAAACGAAAATGTACTGGAGAGGATACGGATAATATCAACCAAGCTCGTACCATTGCTAAGAAACAAATCATATGGATATAGACTCGAAATACTTAACCTTTCCATTCTTTGGAAATGAAGGCTACGAGATTTTACTTCAAATTTTAAGTTATTGTGATGTACTCAAACTTGAAAAGCTATTTGAAGTGAATACTGAACCGATAACTCAAGAGCACTGAATGAAACTTCCAGGCAGAAGATACAACATGAACGAATATTATGTTAACTTTAACAAATAGATTATAGATGATTGGAAAAGCTACCATCTGAATCTGTAAACACGAAGACACTACTGTTCAACAAAGACACTACTGTTCAGTAAAGTGCTCTTCAGCACTTCAGAGGTTCAGCATTACAGTGCTCAACCACTGTAGTGCTGTTCAGCACTACAGTGCTGAACAGCACTTTGCTAGCATTGGATCTAATTAGATACTATTCAATGGAAAATTGGAATCAATGGATTTATGATGCTTATTCAGCATCTCCATCAGGGCGATGCAGTCCACCAAGTTAATAGCAGTAGTGATAGAAGTTGATGGTTGTGTTAGTCATGGCAGAGGTGCATATTCACTTGCACCACAGTATCTGGAAAAAGAATTAGTGGTAACCAGAAGGAAAACCATTTGTACAGGCAGCTCTCTGAATGACAGGTGAGTAACATGATTAGGTACGACAGAAAAAGCACTCATTTAGTGGAGGTAGTTGTACCCCAAACTCTACATCCATTTCCTTTCTCCTGTAAAGTCCATGTCATTTTCCATCAAGGTATGGAAAATTTCCCCATCCCATGTCTTCATTACTGACAGTGACTGGAGGGAGTCGGTGGTGTGGAGAGACCCTTCTGTTTTACTTCATAGTCTCAAACACCTATATAATACACGATAGTCCTTAACAGAATAGTTGATAGTTCTCAGCAAAAATCCTCGATGTGAATTCTAAAGTCCTCTGCTGTCTGTTTGTTGCTATGTACTCCATACCTCAACTCCGTCCCTCCCACGTCATCATTCTTTTCCTGTCTAACAAGTTTTTCTCCCTCTTTTTTAAGGCTTTCTTTCCTTCGACTTTTTCTCCTTCACTCACTCGTCTGACATTTCCTCTTCGCCTCTCTTTCTCTCCCTTCCTTTTACTCCTTCAGTACTTTCCTAGCAACGTTCACCTCTCCTCTCTATATTCTCTTTCTCCATTCTTTTCTCCATCCTTTTTCCCTTTCCTTCCTCGCTGCCTGCCCTCTTGATGCCCCGTATGCTCCAGGTTTGCCAACTCTCCGAGCATCCCTTTAATAACTTCCCAAAAGCAATATCCTGATGACACTCGATATAATCCTGATCATGCGCTCATCACTAATTGGCATCTCTTAATTGAACATTTTCATTTCCATTGAAGAGTGTCACATTTGACTTCTAACTGCAACTTTTCATTCAGAGCTGCTAATTTTCAATACGTGATCCTGGGAAACACTGGGAACGGGGCAAGGGAATATAGAGGAAAGAAAATGTTGAGAGGTTAATGGAAGAAGTAAAAAGAATGGGGGTAATTGTGGAGCTCATAAAGAGGGAAGTTTTAATGAAAGTAGTAGTTAGAAATGGGTTAATGGATGAGAGTAAATGGGAAGAGAATAAGATGAGAAGAAAATATTTAATATTGGTCCAGCACAGACCGAATCGGAGACTAAAATCTTACCTCCACTTTGGGATCAGTTGGGAAAATAATGTGTGAAGTGTGGAGAAGAGAGTAAACAGTGACTATAATAACAGAAATGGAGTAATTAAGCAGAAAAGAAGGAAGGGACAAGGGATCTAGTAATGTGGTCTGGTGACTGCTGTGAGGATTGTATTTCTTGAAGTGTTAAATCAGTGTAGGCCTCTCAGCATAAAGCATGAAGGAGAATCGATCCATCGACTGCTACTTGTAGCTCAACCTCTGATATGTCAGATGTTTTCTGCCGAATAAGCAGAGATTTTTTTTTTTTTTACATAAATCTGCGAAAATCAATCAGAACATAACGCAAAAACTGTATCACTGAGTGTAAGTAATGTTAAATGAATTTAAACTGGCCTATAATGTATGAACCAGAACTTAACTAAAAAAGTAATGTTTTTTTTTTTTGGGGGGGGGGAGGAAAAGTGCAACAATATTAAAAGCGCAACAATATTAGTACAGGATGCAGCCTGTTCCTGAGCAGCCTGTCCCTGAACAGCCTGTCCCCGAACAGCCTGTCCCTGAACAGCCTGTCCCTGAACAGCCTGTCCCTGAGCAGCCTGTCCCTGAGCAGCCTGTCCCTGAACAGCCTGTCCCTGAACAGCCTGTCCCTGAGTAGCCTGTCCTTGAGTGGCCTGTTCCTGAACAGCCTGTCCCTGAGTGGCCTGACCCTGAGTGGCTTATCTCTGAGTGACATGACCCTGAGTGTCTTGACCCTAAGCAGCCTGTCCCTGAGTGGCCTGATACTGAGTGGCCTGTCCCTGAGCAGCTTGACCGTGAGTGGCCTGACCCTGACTTGCCTGTCCCTGAGTAGCCTGTACCTGAGAAGCCTGTCCCTAAGCAGCCTGTTCCTGAGCAGCCTGTCTCTGAGTGCCCTGACCCTGAGTGGCCTGACCCTGAGTGTCTTGACCTTGAGCAGCCTGTCCCTGAGTGGCATGATCCTGAGTAGTCTGTCCCTGAGCAGCCTGTCCCTGAGTGGCCTGACCCTGAGTGGCTTGACCCTGAGCAGCCTGACCCTGAGTTGCCTGTTCCTGTGTAACCTGTCCCTAAGCAGCCTGCCCCTGAGTGGCTTGACCCTGAGTGACCTGTCCCTGATTAGCCTGTCACTGAGTGGCCTGACCCTGAGTGGCCTGTCCCTGAGTAGCCTGTCTCTGAGTAGCTTGACCCTGAGTGGCCTGACCCTGAGTAGCCTGTCCCTGATTAGCCTGTCCCTGAGTAGCCTGTCCTTGAGTAGCCTGTCCCTGAGTGGTCTGACCCTGAGTGGTCTGACCCTGAGTAGCCTGTCCCTGAGTAGCCTGTCCCTGATTAGCCTGTCCCTGATTAGCCTGTCCTTGAGTAGCCTGTCCCTGAGTGGTCTGACCCTGAGTGGTCTGACCCTGAGTGGTCTGACCCCTGAGTGGCCTGACCCCTGAGTGGCCTGACCCCTGAGTGGCCTGACCCCTGAGTGGCCTGATCCCTGAGTGGCCTGATCCCTGAGTGGTCTGATCCCTGAGTGGCATGATCCCTGAGTGGCCTGACCTTTAGTGTCCTCATCCCTGAGTGACTTGACCCTAAATGACTTGACCCTGAGTGGCCTGTCTTAGAGCGGCTTGTTGGGTTATCCCAGGTTCTCTACACATATGCTGCTATGTATGATAATTCTATGTAACTGTATTTGTGTATACCTGAATAAACTTACTTACTTACTTACTTATTCAAGATCGGCTAACTTGTTCGGCCATACTCTATCTCCAGGATAAAGACCACCTATGCTCCATTTCTTTGGATCAAGATCTGCCCTCACCTCCTAAGACCATTCACACCCTCACCACCTCTCTGCCAGCACTCCACATCTCCAATTCCTTGGATCAAAAGCATCTTCATATCCTCCACCCTTGCTCTAGCTCCTTGGTTCGAGAGCATCCTCTCATACCTCTCCAAAGACCGTGCTCCGGCTTCTGAGTCAAGGCCAAACAAGCTCCATTTCCTGGATCAAGAGCACCCTCATCTCCCCTCCTCCTACCTGCATCACCACACATACTATCAACACGGATCCCCTCCCCATCCTGCTGCCCTAATCCAATTTCATGGATCAAGAGCACCCTCATTTCTCCTGCACATCCTGCAACCCTACTCCATCTCCTCGGATCAAGATCCTCTCACCTCCCATCCCCTTCCCAACCACCTAAGACTCTATAGATGCTCCTCTCCCTCACAAATGCTCCAGTTCCTGGACCATGACAAACTTTGCTCCAATTTCTTGGATCAAGAACGCTCTCACCTGGAATTTCCTTCTCACACCTTGGATTAAGATCACTACTTCTCCCCACCACTACTCAACTCTTCCTACCATACCCCACACACCAACATCTACCCTCTCCACCAGTTCTCCAAATTTCTTTGATCAGGATCAATCCTCATCCTACACACTGTTCAGTCCTTGGTATTACAAGCACCTAATTTCCCCTACATGCCTGCTTACACACACCTGGATCCAAGTCCTGCTCCAACATATGTAAACAGAGCACCAACTGTGACGCAATACCTCCGTTATACTGGCCTAGGTAAATGCGCTTTCCAAACAAACTCATCATTACACAGTACTGTTATCACTACACAGGACTATCATCATTACACAGTACTGTTATCAACATCAACACAGGACTATCATCATTACACAGTACTGTTATCACTACACAGGACTATCATCATTACACAGTACTGTTATCACTACACAGGACTATCATCATTACACAGTACTGTTATCACTACACAGGACTATCATCATTACACAGTACTGTTATCACTACACAGTACTATCATCATTCATATACACAGTAATCGTTATCACTACACAGACTATCATCTACACAGTACTGTTATCACTACACAGGACTATCATCATTACACAGTACTGTCACTACACTACACAGTACTGTCATCACTACACAGTACTATCACTACACAGTACTATCATCACTACACAGTACTATCACTATACAGTACTATCATCACTACACAGTACTATCACTATACAGTACTATCATCACTACACAGTACTATCACTACACAGTACTATCATCACTACACAGTACTATCACTACACAGTACTATCACTACACAGTACTATCACTACACAGTACTATCACTACACAGTACTATCACTACACAGTACTATCATTACACAGGACTATCACTACACAGGACTATCTAGTCATCACTACACAGGTACTATCACTACACAGTATTATCACTACACAGGACTATCACTACACAGGACTATCTATCATCACTACACAGGACTATCACTACACAGTATTATCACTACACAGGACTATCACTACACAGGACTATCACTACACAGTACTATCACTACACAGTACTATCACTACACAGTACTGTCATCACTACACAGTACTACCACTACACAGTACTATCACTACACAGTACTATCACAACAGTACTATCACTACAGTGTACTATCACTACACAGTACTATCATCACTACACAGTACTATCACTGCACAGTACTATCACCACACAGTACTATCATCACTAACGTACTATCACTACACAGTACTATGATCACTACAGTACTATCATCACTACACAGTACTATCACTACACAGTACTATCACTACACAGTACTATCATCACTACACAGTACTATCACTACACAGTACTATCATCACTACACAGTACTATCACTACACAGTACTATCACCACACAGTACTATCATCACTACACAGATACTATACAACTACACAGTACTATCCAACTACACAGTACTATCACTACACAGTACTATCATCACTACACAGTACTATCATCACTACACAGTACTATCATCACTACACAGTACTATCACTACACAGTACTATCACTACACAGTACTATCATCAGTACACAGTACTATCATCACTACACAGTACTATCATCACTACACAGTACTATCATCACTACACAGTAGTCATCACTATACAGTACTATCACTACACAGTAGTCATCACTATACACTGGTATATATGGAAGGCAGATAAAACAAATAATAAGATAAAAATGGTACATACAAATGCAGATACATTAATTCAAAACTAATAATTTTTAAGTTTAAATAATTGTTTTATAACTTAATCAGTGGTAATTTTGTTCAAATTTGCTAAATTAATTGCTTATAAATGATGTAATTCCTCTACAAGATCCTCGAACACATCTTCGGTATATTTACTGCTCATATTTCAAACTTTTTTTTATATAATCAACAATTTGACAAAATATTTCCACGAAACACTGAATTTGACTCCATCTCTCTTGCTGTCTCACATCGCCTTCTCAAACTGTGAATAAGGCCATCTAGAATAACATAAAAATCATTAGTCTGGAATTAATGTATCATTTTTTCTCATTATTTGTTTTATCTGCATTCCTTACATAGCCATGTTTTCAGCATCAAACTTACATTGTAAAAGGATCCTCCATGAAACATTATACATATTTATCCTATGCATCTATTGTTTAATTTCAGCCTCGAACACTATCTTTTCTGTTAGAACTCTTCGCCAGACCATGACGACACACTCAAACGATTTAATGTATATTAGAATTCCACGCAAATCTGATCGAGTCTCGCTGTATGAGTTCAGATTTTTCAGGAGTTCAGTTTATTTTAATTATTTGTTAAACCCTTATGAGCGGGGAGTGGGGGAGAATCCCTTGACGTAGCGAAGGTGCTGTCCTTCCGAGGAATTAGGCCTTTTGTCTCCTTCCTCGCATCGAATCTAATTACCTCCTACACCTCCCGTCCCATCCACTTCTATCTATTCGGCCTTTGGGGAAATTTTTCCTAGCAATTTACGGCCCCAAGATTGAGGGAAATAGGTTCGCTGTCCGTTCCATTTCGCTGAGGCCCTCAGTGGTGGTGGTGTTTACAGTCACAACTGGATTATCTTGGATTATCTAGAGATGAGCTGGGTAGCCCGCGTGTCATTTGGTGAGAGGAGTAGCCCTGAAGGCTGCCTTTCGGTTCTGGAAGATTGCGGCTAAAGTGGGTATGATCTTGGCAGGTTTCCGGTCAATGTGGCTATTTAAATGCGTTGGTTGCCATCCTAGAATCCTGGTTTACTGGCCTTAAGAGTAAGGAGCGGTTTCCAAGCAGCATCGGCACTACAGTAGTGTGCATATTAATTTGGACAATGATAAAATAAGATATTTGTTTGGAAAACTTAATTCTTTTTAAATACATGGCAATGATATGACAGATAATTGATTTAAAAAGAGATATGACTAGTCTTTGCTTTTATAAGCATTGCTATGCGCTTTAGCAGAATCTACCAACGTTGAATACTTTTGGGCAAGTTTTTCGCCGTGGTAGCAGGTCCTAATAACAGCAGCAATTAGTTTCTCCAATGTTGATCAGTCCTGTTTTGCGATCCTGCGTTTCGTTACTGCCCA
This sequence comes from Cherax quadricarinatus, assembly GCF_026875155.1. Classification (NCBI taxonomy): domain Eukaryota; kingdom Metazoa; phylum Arthropoda; class Malacostraca; order Decapoda; family Parastacidae; genus Cherax; species Cherax quadricarinatus. The sequence goes on from NC_069466.1 coordinate 12,807,707, forward strand.
TAGATTCTCAATTGGATTGATGTCAGGAGAATTTCCAGGTCAATTTAGAACGCTTAGCCCACTCACTTTGAAGAATGTCAGCATTTTTCTAGAAGAGTGGCATGGAGCAAGATTCTGGTGGAAAATGCCTTCTCTGTCAGAAAAGTCTCTATCCACAATGGGAAGCAAATGAGTTGCCTGGACTGCCTTGTATTTGTCATTGTTCATCGTTCCCTCAACAATAACAAGCCGTCCAGGGCCTTGAGCAGTAAAACAGTTCAAAACATCTTGTTAAATGTGTAAATTCCGAAGTAGTTCACCTTTGCTCCGTCTCACTACCACTGATCTGTACCCATGTACTTCAAAATGCGCCTCGTCTGAAAATTGAACTTTTCTCCATTCATCTGTTGTCCATTCCTTATGATGCACACCAGTCGTTTTTTTTCTTTATAGCAGCAGTCAATAATTGTTTCTTTACTTGCTTTATGGCAGTTCTGCCAACTTCAAGGAACCTTCGTCGAACAGTTGAAGAATAAATATTTAGGACAGCTAAAGCTAAATCTCTTTGTAGTTACAATACCAATTGCACTGTATACCATCTAAAAGGGACCAGGAGGCACACACCCCATACAACACATCATAGTAGCTATGGTAGCTATGACAACACCCCAAGTGATTTTTTGGTGATAGGAAACGAAGAAAGAAAATGGAAAGAGATAACCAAAATAATCCACCACCTTGGAGCCTTGTTGGACTGGAGGCACAGCCAGTGGCACCTCCGGACTCACAGCTATTGATGCCAACAACAAAATCCCCCCAACAAACATGCAACACAATCTCATTTATATTTGCTAATATACAGGGCCTTAAGCCATCCACAAACAACAAAATACCTTTCATTAGTGGACTTCTAGGGAAGTCAAATGAAACTGTTTGCAGCCTTCACAGAGACCCACGCAAAAGATTTACTTTGCAGTGAAATATGGATACCTGGATACAACCTTTTCAGATGTGACAGAAAGAACAGGCAACAAGGGAGGGTTGGCCTGTATGTCAAAGAGTCTCTCACTTGCACAGAGATACTGAACACCACAAATGATGTAGATGAAGTTCTGACAAAAATCGAGAACCAAAACTTAGTCATTGTACTTGTATATAAGCCACTGGATGCAACTTCCCAACAGTTCTAAGAACAACTGTCAAAAATTGACTTCTGTCTGGATAACTTTCCAGCCCCATCCCCAAACATCTTGCTGCTTGGTGACTTCAATCTAAGATACACAAAATAGAAGAATATAGCAAATAATGTTGTAGAAGAAATAATCCCTGGAGGTAGCTCAGATGAAAAGTCACACACACAGGAGCTACTGAATTTCTACAACACTCCCTGAGCCAGCAGATAGTGGAGCCAACAAGACTGGAGAACACACTGGACCTTATTTTCACAAATAATGAGGACTTGGTAAAGAATATAACAACAACAAAACAACAAATTCTTAGCACAATCTAATCGAAGTCCAGACTTGCATGCACAGGAGTCCTGATCGGCAAGATGAGTACAGCTATGAGGGTACCTTTACCAAATTCAACTTCAACAACGAGAACTTCATCTGGGATCAGGTAAACTATGCCCTAAATGAAACATTCTGGGAGGATATCTTAAATTACATGGACCCTAACCAATGCCTCGAAAAGATCGCCCTCCTCGTAGCTGAAGTATGGTCAAGGTATATTCCTGTAAGACAAAAGAAAAGAAGTAAACTGGAGAGAGAGAGATGCTCCCTCTACAGGAGAAGACAAAGAATCATTGAGCTCCTCAAGAATGGCCCGATTTTTTGATACACGGAAGGAAGTGCTAACCAGGGAAGTGGAAAATATTGAGCTAAAGTTAAAGGATTCATACAGGATCCAGGAGAGACAAGAGGAGCTAAAAGAGATTAATGAGATTGAAAGAAATTCGAAATATTTCTTTTCATATGCCAAAAACAATTCAAAAACCACTTCTAGTATAGGGTCCCTGCTCAGACAAGACGGATCCTACACAGACGACAACAAAGAAATGAACGAGATACTGAAATCGCAGTATGACTCAGTGTTCAGCGAGCCACTAACCAGTTTAAAGATAGACAATCCAAACAATTTTTTCATGAATGAGCCTCAAAACCTTGCCAATGTAGGCCAGAATTATGACATAACCCTAACCCCACTAGACTTTGAGAAAGCCATCGACGACATGCCCATGCACTCAGCCCCAGGCCCAGACTCGTGGAACTCGGTGTTCATTAAAAACTACAAGAAACCCCTCTCATGGGCCCTAAGTATGCTATGGAGAAGGAGCTTAGACATAAGGGAGATTCCACAGTCACTAAAAACAACAGATATAGCCCAACTCCATAAAGGTGGCAGCAAAGCAGTAGCTAAGAACTATAGACCAATAGCTTTAACGTCCCACATCATAAAAATCTTTGAAAGAGTTTAAGAAGCAGGATAGCAAACCCCCTGGACTCCCAAAAAATTGCACAACCCAGGGCAACATGGTTTCAGAGCAGGTCGCTCCTGCCTTTCGCAACTGCTAGACCACTATGATATGGTCCTAGATGCACTGGAAAACAAACAAAACGCAGATGTAGTATACACAGACTTTGCAAAAGCCTTTGACAAGTGCGACCATGGTGTAATAGCACACAAAATGCGTGCTAAAGAGATAACCGGCAAAGTAGGCAGATGGATCTTCAATTTTCTAACCAATCGCACACAAAAAGTATGGTAAACAGAGTTAAAAACAGATGCGCCACAGTGAAGAGCCCCTGTCCAAAAGGGACAGTACTCGCACCTATCCTGTTCCTTATTCTCATATCAGACATAGAGATGTAAACCACAGCACTGTATCATCTTTTGCAGACGATACTAGGATCGGCATAAAAGTGTCATCCATTGAGGACACGACAAAGCTCCAAGAAGATATAAACCAAGTTTTCCAATGGGCACAGAGAATAATATGATGTTCAACGAAGAAAAAATTCCCAAATAAATCCGTTGTGGAAAACTGGAGGAAATAATAACTAGGACTGAGTATACTACAAACTCCAATCACACAATAGAGCGGAAAAGTAATGTGAAGGACCTGGGTGTGGTAATGTCCGAAGACCTCGCCTTCAAGGACCACAACAATGCCACTATCACATCTGCGAGGAAACTGATAGGATGGATAATGAGAACATTCAAGACAAGAGATGCAAAAGCCAATGAGATCCTTTTTAAATCACTTATTCTCTCTAGGCTGGAATACTGCTGTACATTAACATCCCCATTCAAGGCAGCAGGTGAAATTGCAGAATTAGAGAATGTACAGAGAACCTTTACTGCGCGTATAAGTTCCATCAAACACCTTAACTACTGGGAGCGCCTGGATGCACTTAATTTGTACTCACTAGAGCGCAGGCGAGAGAGATATATCATAAACTACACCTGGAAGATTCTGGAGGGACTGGTCCCTAATATGCACACAGCAATCACTCCATACGAAAGCAAAAGACTTGGCAGGCGATGCAACATACCCCCAGTGAAAAGTAGGGGCGTCACTGGCACACTAAGAGAAAACACAATAAGTGTCCGGGGCCCAAGACTGTTCAATTGCCTTCCACCAGCAATAAAGGGCATTACGGTAAGACCCCTGGTTGTCTTCAAGAGGGAGCTGGACAGATACCTAAAGACGGTACCGGACATCAGATTGTGTGCGGCCAGTAGTAACAGCCTCGTTGATCAGACCCTGATCCACCGGGAGGCGGGGGCGTTGATCCCCGGAATACCCTCCAGGTAGACTCCAGGTAGGTAGTTCGTTGCTGGTTTTCTTGGGATCCTTCGCACTATTTCTTGTCATACTTATCATCGTGAGGTGTTGTCTTGCATTTTCTTCCACATCTGCCTCGACGCAGTGCTCAAGAATCAAAAGTGTTGTCAGTTTTCTTCAGAATCCTACCAACAGTTGACTTTGCTAGGCTCAAATTTTCGGGGATCTGTCTGATACTCAAATCAGCACGTTTTCTAAGGGCTACAATGCATGTACGCTTCCTAGGTGTAATGTCCATCATAAATTTCAGCAGGAATCGTGAACTGAAGGGAAGAATTTGGCGAAACCACATTAACTCACGGACCATGCTTGCATGAATAGCCTTACAGAACAACAGCTGCAGCTGTTGTAGCAATGACGAGAGTCACAGGGTAACACCAGAGTTTGATAGTTGCCAGAAGTCAGTAGCAAACTTTTCTGAAAAGAACAAAACCCAAACTATATTAATTATACTGAAGACTAAGACGTATTATGAGATAATCACAAATTTTACTCCTGTTCCAGTTAATTTGTACTCTACTGTACTTGTTGCGAATTGTGCTCTTGGATACTAGATATTAGATCACTTTTAATTTCTCCTCGGTACTGGCTCTCTCCTTTCTTCCTCTCCTATTCTTTTTTTTTAATAAAAAAATAAAAATTAATTCATGGATAATCCATTTCATTATTTGTCTCTTCACAGACTCCTTAACCTCGCAACATACACCCTTATGTGACTTCTACCTGTCCACGGACCTTCTTACGAACCTAGTACCGTCTTTGAGCAAAACCTCATTGTCTAATTCCGGTGCTGGTGATCCAGCTGACTCTTTTAATACCTTTGATCTTCTCTCTTCCTTGACCATGCACTCGTCTTCTCCTACGACGGCGAGTCGGTTTTCAGATCGATCGCAAGTCACAGGACAGATTGGCTAGACGCCAACGTCCATACGACCTCGACCTATAACTGATGATCCAGCTGGCCTTATAGACATTTCTTCTCGTTTCATCCCTAAGAAACGCGCTACCTAGAAACCTGTTCCCATCCACTCTGTATTTCAAAATCAAACTTGAGCGAAATTCTTCCCTCTTCAGCCAACAGCACCTACTGCTTATCTCACTGACCATGATATTAGCAAAGCACTCATGAGGCATGTTGGACAAAATGTGCCCTATCATGCATTCGATAATGGAATCCTCACTGTCGCTGTGAAGAACGCCTAAAGATGACATCCTTGTCAAAATACAGGGACATCCATTATTCATTTCTAGCTGTGGTTCTGTCCTTATCCCACATACCACAATTCAACAAGATTTTCTGTAATGCAGCCCGCACATTCATTAGCAACTTGAGTTCCAAAAACCCTCCCTGTCACCAAAATGGATACTTTTGTCCTCCTTGCCCGGGAATGGAGACGTTTTCCTAGCAATGCTGCTAAGCCAACCTTCAATTACTGGGAGCTTTCTGCTGCCATTTATATAGCGGACCAACGCTTACAGGTACAGGAGTTACGCCTCACACCTCAACAATGCATATAATGCTTGCGTTTTGGCCACCGGCCAAACATTGTAGATCACAGGCAGAATGCCCTGTCTTCGGTGCAGCAGATCATAATAATCCATCCTAGGGCCTTCCTCCCACTTGCCTTAATTTCAACGAAGCTCACGCAGCGAATTCCAGCCGATGACCTCTTTACTTGAGGGAACGTTAAGTCCGTTGACTTAAGGAAAGGAAGAGCCTTTCCTACGCTATGACAGTGACTCAACTTCGTCTTCACGGCAGACTTCCACGACTCTCCTACTCCATAGCGGCTCGGTGTCCTGAGGTTCCTGTTGTTCCCTACTCCACACTCTGTGCTGTGTTCAACCCTTTGAAGTCCACCTTTATGCCTTTATCCATTCTTTCCACTACGTCTTCTCCACTTTGTTTCTTCTCCCACATAATCTTCCCTGCTGGGCCTTCATCTCTTTCTCCGAAACCTCATAGCCCCAAAACTCTTCCAGTCGTTAAAACTCCCTTCCACTCTCTTGCTCCTCTACGTTTAACTTTCCCTCCCTCTGTCTTACCCCCTTGCCTCCTACGTCTGTCACAGTTGTGGACGTCCATCCACCCCCACATACGGTCCCTACTCTCCCTGTCACTACCAGATTCCGTCTTCCCTGGAAACCCTTCTACTCTGTCACTTCCAGTTTTGACTGCTATCTGCTCCATTTGCCTATTCCGACTTTTGTGTCTCACTTCCTGCTACATCCTTGTCTTCAAAAACCCTTGAGGCCGTATTGGCTGTTATTGAGAAGACAAAACCTGCAATGGACGCCGACCCATCTCCTTTAACTTCACATTCTCACCCTCCACAGCCTCCTTGCACTTACTGACCAATGTCTTTCTTTTCGGAGTGCACACACACTTTATTTATTTCTTCCTTTCCACTCTCACCGCACATTGACTTTGATGACCACCCTAGCCCATAGCCATTGCCTGCTATATGTTGCCGTTTTCTTCCATTTTTCTGTTAATGGCTTTATTACAGTGTAATATCAGAAGATACAGAGAAAAATCAGGGAAACTCCAAGAATTGCTCTCCCAGTTTTCCCGTTTTTCTCTGTTTACAAGAACCTAAATTACGTCCCACTAATTGCATTTCTATCTCTGGCATGTTATATTTCAATCACTTGGGTAAGCCACGTTTAGGTTTCTGGCGGTCTTCTTCCCACTGGAGTCGAATTTGTGAGGCTGCAGTCTCCCGTCTACATATCGGCCACACACGCCTTACTCACAGATATATCATGAATAAACATCCGGCACCGCTCTCCGGGGACTGTAGGGTTGCACTCTAAGTTCACTATATATTATCAGTGTATCCAGTCAATCAACAGACATTTCCGTCGTCTTCGCCGCCTTGACACACTAACTCTCTGACCTCCTTGATGAGAGTTCCACTAAATACATCAACTGTGATTTTATTTTTCTTTTGGCACTTTTCCCTAACCCCACTCACCCCTACCCTCTCACTCTCTTGCGAAGTTGATGAACCTTCGCCCATTCCTCCTTTCCCAATCCCTCCCTGCAGCGCTGTATGACCCTCTCGGGTTTAGCGCTTATTATTACTATATATTTAAGATGAACATAAATGGTCTACCACACTCAAACCTGGCTGACCAACATGTGTCAGACGTATATATGAAGGTGAAAAACGTATAGCGCACAGATCTCCGGGAAAACATCCCTACTCTTCTCTCATCAGTTATGTCTTACGGTGTAGATGCTGATTATGCAGAACCCATTTTTCAGATACTGATCGTGTAGTATCCATGATGCTGATATTGATTATATAGGACCTTTTATGCCGATTTTGATCATGTAAGGCATTTGGCGCAGATTTTCATGATGTAGGACCCATGGGGCAGATATTGACCATTTAGGACCCATGGAGCAGATAATGATCATTTAGGACCAATGGGGCAGATATTTATCCTGAATGATTCACTGTACAGATGCTTAACAATTGGGTCCCTTGGGTCTTTTATTAATCATGAAAATCCACGGTGCTGTTATTAATCATGTATTATCTTTTGTATAAATATTGATCATGAAGAACATGTGCAATTATTAATGATGCGAGTCGCACGAGAAGCTACTGATCATTTTAGACTAATTTTAAAGATGTTTATCATTTAGGATGCATGGTGCACATGCTGATCATGCATGAACTATAGTGCAAATATTGATCATATACGATTCATGGTGCAAATATGATCACGTAGGAAGACACTAATCAGGACGGCCTGATGAGACATGTTAATTAAGGTGATATAAGAACATGCTGAGGCCGGCCAAGCGTGCTAAGAAGAAGGAACTATAATGGAGAGATAATAATGATGAATACAGAGAGATGGTGATAAAAGTCGTTCAATGAGGGCGAATCCATTACAGAATATCACAAACAGAATAGCAAAGAGATAATATCTTTGAATTCTTCTGTGATATTAAGTGCAAATAAGCATAACAATGATGAGTGACATGATAAAATTATCAATTAGAATTACTAAAAAACTACTATTAAATAAGTTAAAAATGATAAATTTATGAAAAATAATCAGTGGAAATTGTTAAACTGTAACTGAGATTATTAATTAATAGAGATTATTTAATGATCATTATAAAAAAACTGAAGTTATTGAGTGGTCAGAATCACAGAGGATATCAATTACACTGTGCATAATGTAATAAGTGAACTAGTGATTGCATTTCAGTAGGAGGAGAAGTGAGGACGCGTTGATGAGAAGAAAGTTAAGGAAATGTTAGTCTGGTAGTAACTCTTTGTAATGTTATCCACCGGTAGGCGAAACATCATATCACGAGCGAAGAATTTATGAAGTAGATATTATTCTTTGAATGTACTTAGCGAAACAGCTAACATGGAAGAGCTGAGAATTTTTCTGAAAATATGGAGTTATGTGTGTAGCAACCAACACTATTTACCGCCATGTTTTCAAGGCAAGAGAGTGTGAAGAGACTTCAGGAAGATTTCACACGTGAGGATCACAACATTTCCGGGAAATCGGGAAGAATTTGTGTCAGTGAGCGGCGGCCAAACTCTAGCACCAGAAAATTTAAAAGAAACTATGATTTTAAAACATTCTCGTGGTATGAAAGTTGGTCTTTGGTGTGATGTGTTAAACTTCGACATTAAAAGGCTATATTTCTCGAGAAATCACTAAGCAAAATAAATTTTTTTTTTCCAATATATTGTGGAAAGAAAACAATTTGTGATTTATCCAGGTATGAAAGAGGAGAAAAAGTCTCCGTGGCACCTTACCTGGATTGGGGGAGGGGGGGGAGGAATTTTCCCAGTGGATTTCGCAAGAAATCAAAGCCAGGGATGGCTTCTCGTCTGTGTTGTGACGCATGGCCACCCAACCAACTGCTCGCCACTAACATCACGATCATCCCTAACATCGTATTACGTCCTACCTGTCACAGAAGATAAGTTGGGTATGGTTCGCCAGGAAACAAGACAAGTGTTTCATGACGCGGGTCTTAGTCATGTGATGGCATGCAGCTGGAGCTATTGGTCATTTGACCGAGGCCTTCCGCTGGCTCACTGGTCCCCATTACAATTTGTGGAATTAGATTCCTAGAAGAGAGTTGAGGGAGTGAGGTGGAAGAGCTGCCAGATACCCAGTAAAGGTACAGTATTTCAAAATACCGTAATTATTTAATTAAGGGGAGGATGACAGGAAGTAGAAAGATAAACTTTAGCTCCTGTAATATTCACTCAGTATGGTGTTTCACCCAGTGGAGGGAAACCCACAAGTGACCTCTAGCTCCTGGTTCAACATGGGCAAGTGGTTCCAGGTTCTGGTCTTCTAGACAGCTTACAGTTTATTTCAGTATACCTCTTTTCAAATAAAGTTCTATAGATATTTTTCATTTATAATCAATATTTGGTGTTCCAGATGAGAAACCTTTAAGTGGTCACCAGAATTTATCTAATTTCTTTTTTTTCATCCTGCAACTTTTCGTATTTATTTCAGCCAGCACAAAAAAGCCTCATCCTACCGAATTCAAGGCAATTACTGAAGAATACCCTTTCTTAAAGGATTAAAACCTTTGGTTTTAATTGGTTTATTAAAAGATAATTTGGCTTTTAGTTTGAACTACAGAAATGTTTAAATTGCGAGGTAAATAAATTGCTTTCAGTGTAATAACTAGAGAATGTCTCGTCTGAATCTGAGATCTTTGCATTCAAATTTGCTAAATTTATAGATTTTCTTTTTATCATACTGGACTTCCTTAAAAAACAAAAACAAATCCTTATTCTTGGAGAATTGTGTAGAATTATAAATATAAATAAAACTGATAAAATAAAATTGAGAAATAGTGAAACTAGGCCTTTTTATATAGTCTTTTATTTTATTTTCACATGCTAAGTGAGCCCTTAAGAACTCTGCCACGTATTCTTCCATTTTCTTCCTTTATAACTCTAGAACGCCTTATCTGATTGGCTTCAAACTTTCAACCCATGTCAACTGTTACTAGGTAAAGGTTTTTGGAGCAACTGGCAAGTGTAGGTGCCGTCTACCCAATTCCATTTAGACCATTTATGAAATTGGTTTACGTAAGATAATTTTAGACTGTCTTTTCTGTTCTGCTTCAAGATTTCGACACTCGTGTATCTACATAGAAGTTTGGTACAGTTAATGGACTGTGTAAGTACGATTTCGTCACTTTTAATTAATTCATCTTTGCATTACATAGATGAGTTATGCTTCTCGTTGTGGGGTGTCTGGGTGCTGGTGAGGACACTCTTGATCCAAGGAACTGGACCTATCCTCACCATGCTAGGACTGAACCTGAATACCTTTCATCGCACAGGCTCTTCATAACACCTACGAGTTTCGCGCTTTCCCTTATTTAAAATAAAAACGACTGTGAACGGCATCAAATTTTAACGATACATCTTGTGAAATGAATGACAAGTTTCTTACATGTGTAGAGGCAAAATTTTGTTGTATTCATTGCATTAAGTGGAGAATGCATTTTCTGGTCAGCTTTAACTTTCACTGCTGATGTATTTTCATCACCAGTGAAAATTTAACGCGCCTAATTTATTAATCAAATTGGTTTCTGAAATAATTGGAAAAAAAAGTCTCTTCTGATCAGAAATAATTTGCAGTGTTTGACTTTACTGGGTTATCCTGGGTTAAATATACTTAATATATATTTTTGTACCTAAAACATTTGTGTGTTGTCAAGACCATTGTAAACAGTTTTCAGGTTATGTACCCAAACCTTAAATAAAACTTGCTTATTTACTTACCTGCTTAATTAATTATTTACCTAAAGGCTGATAAGTCTTACTGAGAGAAAAGTTTAGACTGATTTCGACTTATGCAGGTCGCAATTTGCTATTTTTTGGAGGAACTGGGAAAAATTTAAATACATTTTTCATACTATACTTTCTGAGTGTCACATACCATTAGCTTCAAGACTTCAACTATGAACAGTTGATGACGGATCTACTGAGCACCTTCAGGAATAATCTGCTGGTGTATTTTAAGATTTCTGGTCTTTCTGAAATAAGACAATGCCTCTTCAGTTTAGCTTAAACCTGGAGTTTCTAGTGGAAGGTGCGAGTTTGATTTGAGATGTGTATTTCCTAATTTGTCAATTTAGGGAAAAAACTGGGATATCATTTTCCTCATGATGACTTGCGAATGTTTTTTTTTGATTTACTTCAACTCTCCAGCGCTAATATTTAACTGTGATACAAAATTATGCCACACTCCAATATACCAGTTGCTTATATTGAGGTTCAGTGGATTGTGGTTATGCAATACAGGGATACCTTTCTCAAAAATTTCTCAAATCCTGCAGCGACCCAAGTGAATCTAGTTAAATTACAAGATTTGTATGTATATATAGAGATATACGTTCAAAGAGGAAGCGGAAGAGTAGACGGATGATGAATGAGAGGAGGAAAAGGGGGGAGGAAGAAGAGGAAGGGGAGTAGGAGGAAGAGAAGGAAGAAGAGGAGGGAAAAGGGAAGGAGGAGGAAGAAGAGGAGGAGGAGGAAGGGGAATAGGGGAGAGGAGAGGAAGGTAGAGCAGGGAAGGAGAGGAGACGAGAGGAGAGGAAGGGAGAGAAGGGAAAGAGAGGAGAGAGAAACAGACAGGCAGACAAAGAGAGAGAAAGAAGGGGGAGACAAAGAAAGAGAGAGACGCCACGATGCAAGTTCCTGGTCCAGCATTGAACCCTCCTAGACTAACTGCAAGAATCGTGTAAAAATTGTCAGTGGTGACAATATGGCAGGAGGAGACGTATCTTTTTAAATCGCTGGACCAGAAAAAGACTGGGCCCAGATAAGTTGAACCCAAGACTGCTAAGTCGATATGCAGACCAGCTAGTCGCACCTCTAACTCGCATCTATCAGCACTGCCTAGCACAGTGTAAATGGTCTTCTGTGTGGAAAGAGGCAAATGTAGTCCCTGTGCACAAAAAGAAGAGCAGAGCAGAAAACAGCAACTACACACTCCTCTCAATGACTGGCAAGATTATTGAGACAATAATCTCACGGCAGATGACAGAGTTTTTCGATTACCATTCACTAATTTGTGACCGTCAATATGGCTTCAGAAAAGGTTATTCTGCTGCTGATCTGTTGCTAAACATTTCCATTAGGTGGCACCAGACATTGGATGAATCCAAACTCGGCTGTGTAGTAGCACTGGACATTGCTGGTGCTTACCACCGAGTATGTCACCAGTGACTCTTGGAAAAGCTACAAACATTGAGAATTGCAGGTTCTACACTATCTCTCCTCAGTGATTATCTCCAAGGTTAGTTCTCAAAGGAACAAAATCAGCAAGACATCTTACTGGTGCCAGCGTTTCACAGGGAAGTGTGCTTGGGCCGTTGTTATGGAATGTCTACTTCAGTAATTTTCATCTCATCCCAGAATCGCATGTATGCAGACAACTCTACTCTGACAATTAATTATCCAAGAAAGGAAATGCCAGCTGCTCAAAGCTACATCAATCACCAGCTTACTGCTACATGGTCTCTAGGCACCATGATGGTAATGCTGGAGCAGTGGTAAGAATGAATGAGAAAGTGTTGGTTCACGGAAACGACGTTAATATCCACGGGGTGAAATCTGACTCTAAACTGACCATGAAGAACCATGTTGTAAATCTTGTAAGCAAGGTGGATTACTTGCAAGTGTAGGTAATATAGATATTATTGGTATAACAGAGACCTGGTTCAACCTGAAAGATAGAGAAATGCCTTCTGAATGCAATATACAGGGTTATAAACTATTCCACACTGATATGGTTAACAGGAATGGTGGTGGAGAGGCGATTTTATGTCAGAGAAAATTGAAATTGTCTTAGACATGATATAAGATTAGAAACAACGAACACAGAATCTGTTTGGCTACAGTTTCTCGAGGGACGTGACAAATTAATTTTGGGTGTGATTTATAGGCCTCCAAACCTTGATAGGGAGTGCAGTAAGCTGTTATGGGACGAAATTCATAAGGCATCTAGATATAAAAATGTTGTGATAATGGGAGAGTTTAACTTTAGACAAATTGATTGGAACAAGATGACAGGAAATCTTGAGTCTAGTGACTTTCTTGATACGGTTCAGGATTGTTTTTTTAGAACAGGTTGTGACAGAACCAACTAGAGGAAACAATCTGCTTGACTTGGTACTTGCCAACAAAGAATCACTAGTTAATAATCTTGAGGTTAATGATGAGCTTGGGGAAAGTGATTACAAATCACTTAGTTTCAATATATCATGGAATTACCCAGATAACTGCAATCAAATCTCTATCCCAGATTTTCGCTTGGCCGACTTCATGGGGCTGAAAAATTACCTGGGTGGGCTAAATTGGGATGTCCTGACTATGGGTCAGGTAGGTGATCTTGGTTGCCAATATGACGTTTTTCAGAGCATACTTCTAGTTGCCCAGACAACTTTTGTTCCAAGTAGGGAAATTAGATCTAACAAAAATGATCCCAAATGGATGAACAATAGATTAAAACATCCCACGCGTCAAAAGAGAGGCATATATAGGCGTAACAAAAGAGGGGATGGGCAGTTAAGAAATCAATATATTCAATTAGAGAGAGAAATAAAGAAAGGAATAAGAAAAGCAAAAAGGTATTATGAGGCTAAGGTCGCAAGGGATTCAAAGACTAACCAAAAAGGGTTCTTTCATGTATACAGAAGTAAGATTAGGGACAAGATTGACCCACTTAAGAGTAACTCTGGTCAGATCACTGATAGTGATAAGGATATGTGTGAAATTCTCAATACCTACTTCCTCTCAGTTTTCACCCAGGAAATACTAGCGATATTCCTGAAATAATAGATTATGTAGATTAGGACGATAATAAACTATGCACGATTGCGGTAACTAGTGACATGGTCCTCAGACAAATAGAGAAACTAAAACCTAACAAATCCCCAGGCCCTGATGAACTGTTTACAAGGGTGTTAAAGGAATGTAAAGAGGAACTTAACAAACCTTTGGCTAATCTTTTTAACATATCACTACAAACTGGCATAGTGCCTGATAAGTGGAAAATGGCAAATGTAATACCTATTTACAAGGCAGGTGATAGGTCCTTGGATTCGAACTATAGACCAATAAGCCTTACCTCCATAGTGGGAAAATTTATGGAATCAATAATTGCCGAAGCAATTCGTAGCCATCTTGATAGGCACAGATTGATTAATGAATCTCAGCACAGTTTTACAAAGGGGCGTTCCTGTCTTACGAATTTGCTAACTTTTTTCGCTAAGGTGTTTGAGGAGGTAGATCATGGTAATGAATATGATATTGTGTATATGGACTTCAGTAAGGCTTTCGATAGAGTTCCACACCAGAGGCTATTGAGGAAACTTAAGGCACACGGAATAGGAGGACAATCTTTTTTTCCTGGGTAGAGGCATGATTGTCAAGGACTTGCCAAGTATGGGCCAACAGGCCTGTTACAGTGTTCCTCCTTTCTTATGTTCTTATGTTCTTAAATAGGAAGCAGAGAGTTTGCATAAATGGGGAGAAATCAGAATGGGGGCACGTCACAAGCGGTGTTCCTCAGGCGTCAGTGTTTGGCCCGTTGTTGTTCACAATTTACATAAACGACATAGATGAGGGAATAAATAGCGACATAAGCAAATTTGCTGATGACACCAAAATAGGCCGTCCAGTTCATTCTAATGAGGACACTAGAGCACTCCAGGATGATTTGAATAGACTGATGCAATGGCCGGAGAAGTGGCAGATGCAATTTAATATAGACAAATGCAAAGTTCTAAATGTTGGACAGGTAAATAACCATGCCACATATAAACTAAATAAAGTAGATCATAATAATACTGATTGCGAAAATGATTTAGGAGTTCTGGTTAGTAGTAATCTAAAACCAAGATAACAGTGCATTAGTGTTCGCAATAAAGCTAACAGAATTCTTGGCTTCATATCTAGAAGTATAACTAATAGAAGTCCTCAGGTTGTTCTTCAACTCTATATATCCTTGGTTAGGCCTCATTTAGACTATGCTGCTCAGTTCTGGTCACCGTATTACAGAATGGATGTAAATGCTCTGGAAAACGTACAGAGGAGGATGACAAAATGACTCCATGTATCAGAAATCTTCGCTATGAGGATAGACTGAGGGCCCTGAATCTGCACTCTCTCGAAAGGCGTAGAATTAGGGGGGATATGATCGAGGTGTATAAATGGAAAACAAGAATAAATAAAGGGGATGTAAATAGCGTGCTGAAAATTTCCAGCCAAGACGGACTCGCAGCAATGGTTTCAAGTTGGAAAAATTCAGATTCAGGAAGGATATAGAAAGCACTGGTTTGGTAATAGAGTCATGGATGAGTGGAACAAACTCCCAAGTAGTTATTCAGGCTAAAACGTTGTGGTTTTAAAAATAAGTTAGATAAATACATGAGTGGGTGTGGATGGGTGTGAGTTGGACCTGACTAGCTTGTGCTGCTGGGTCTGGTGCCGTTCTCCTTCCTTGAGTGGAGGTGACCAGACTGGGTGGGTCATTATGTTAATCGGGGGAGGGACATGGACCTGCTCCGCATGGGTCGGTAGGCCTGTTGCTGTGTTCCTTCTTTCTTATGTTCTTATCTCGCATCTGTTCGAAATAAGAGGTTGCAAGATTCTGTATGAGGTATAAGTATGCTCACACCTTGAGAATGCTCCACATTCTTGGATTGCCTGCCCTCCATCTCATCTGCGACTTCTCGCATGGACCCAGCCTGAATATATCTGTCATTTTCGCAGAACCTTCAACACAGGAGAGATGTGTCTGGCCTTACTGTTGTGTACAAGGTTCGACTTGGAGGAAAGCGAAAAGTGAGCTTCTACAGAACAAGACGGGCAGCAAGCAGCAACCTCATTCTGACTGTACCCTTCTCCAGACCATCACATCATCTGAGGTCATTTAATCTTAGGATGATTTGAATCTGGAACATGTTCGTACAACATAATGATATCAACGAAATAAAGTCAGTTGATCAAATGAAACTGCTGGTCCACAAATGGTTCCTGTTCCCTACTTGTATACTGCATAACCATAAAAAGGTTTTGAAATGAGCTGATGTATGTAACAGCTCTTAGCTTATAAAGTTAAGAATTACCCTAACCTTGAGAGAGGGAGAGAGAGACAGACAGGCAGAGACAGAGACAGACAGACAGGCAGAGGCAAAAAGACGGGAAACGGGAAGGTGCAGGTGCGAGTGGATTTCCAGGAGTGAAAAAAGCTTACGATTGAAAACTCCAAATTCATTCATAGTCACATAATTTATGTGACCACATTTTATAGAGAAGCAACTGTTGCTTTGTTAACTGGCTTTTTTCAGCAATACTTGATATACAAGCAACAGCTACTCACTATTTTTTTCAATTACAAGGGTTAATAATTCAATAATATATTTTAAATTATTAAATGTCTTTCACTGTAGGATAATTTCCAACCTGTTGCAAGGTATCACTGAAGTGGTGGCTTTAAATGGTTGACTGATTTTCTTATTTTTTCTGCCTCCAAAGTTTTTGTTTTTATTTCGTCCATGAGGCCTTTTCTGATCGGCTTCAAATTTTCATCTCTGATGTACGGTAACCAGGACAAGTTTCATGCAACTATTGGCATGTTCAAATATCCAGGGAACGAAGTCATATGATCCATATCAAGATTCTAGGAATGGGTCAGGTAATTTTTAAAAGCCTTTTATGTAGAGTAAAACTAAAATAACAGAATACTCATTTCCTAATATCATGTGCAAAATAGAATTTCAAAACTCCAGCCCGTCGCGTTAGCCACTGGACCAGCTAGCCACAATAAGATTCGTCCAACTAGGTATATTTCTACACCATAGGAAGGTTAGCACAGGCGCCACTGTGACCACAAATGCAAGATTTTACAGACAAATCTCCAGCTAGCGTGGCAGTGACGAACTCTAGCTCAAGTCCCCTCAACATGACTCACGAAATCGTAATGACATGATTGCAAACAAACCATACCACGGGCGGGAAATAAACCCGCGGTCAGAGAGTCTCAAAACTCCAGACCGTCGCGTTAGCCACTGGACCAGCTAGCCACAATAAAATTCGTCCAACTTGCATTTGTGGTCACAGTGGTGCCTATACTAACCTTCCTATGGTGTAGAAATATACCTAGTTGGACGAATCTTGTGGCTAGCTGGTCCAGTGGCTAACGCGATGGTCTGGAGTTTTGAGACTCTGACCGCGGGTTCTATCCCCACCCGTGGTATGGTTAAAATAGAATTAATTTTCTTCTCTGTTAAATCATGTTAAATATACTTAGGTACACAAGTTTTTAATATCTTATGTCTTAAATGGGTGATGCATTTTATATGCAGGACAATACCCAACAAATTCAGTTAGTTAAGGTGCAAATTTGTTAATATACTAAGTTAAAAATTTCGGAATCTCTGGAATTCATCCCCCTCAAGGGAGGTTCCTTGACGCTGGCGAGGGGCTCTTGATCTAGGGAATTGGATCTGTGCTCCAGTTCCCTGAATTGAGCCTGAATACCTTCTATCCCCCTCCTGCATGCGCTGTATAATCTTATGGGTTTAGCGCTCCCCCATGATTATAATAATAATAAATAATCTGGAATTCATGTGACAAGCGACAAATGTCTAGTTTGATCTTGAAACTTTTTACTCTTCAGTGTTTTCTTATGTGCAATGTCCAAGTTGTTATAAAGTTGGTAGAATTACCGACAATATGTAAAGTAAAAGGACACATGTGCAACTAATGTGACATTTTATTGTGGCAACGTTTCGCTCTCCAGGAGCTTTATCAATGGCTTGATAAAGCTCCTGGAGAGCGAAACGTTGCCACAATAAAATATCACATTAGTTGCACTTGTGTCCTTTTACTTTACATATTGTCCACGTTGTTACTGGGCTGCTTAAGTCTCAGTCTACCAATATTACTAAACAAATGGTCCCAATGATCTCCATCCATTAAGTAAAGAGTGCCTTTTATCATACTACTACTACTACTACTACTACTACTACTACTAATAATAATAATAATAATAATAATAGTAATAATAATAATATCTTTATTTGTACAAGTACAAGGTATACAGGCTTAGCTGACATCAGTGACATACTACTATACAGAAAGCAGCTTGTTATGCACAGTATTCTAGACATACTACATCAGTTTTGTCCCAGGATGCGACCTACACCAGCTGAATAACACCCAGGTACCCATTTTACTGATAGGTGAACATGGACAGCAGGTGTCTTATGGAAACACGTCCTAATATTTTCCAACCGTACTTAGAGATCAATCCCCTGACTTCAGCATGTGAGGTGAGTGCGCTGGCCATCGAGCTACGTTACACCCGCTTTCAAAATGACAGTTCATGCACTTCTTTTAAACGAGGTTTTCTTATACTGGTGCACATTCATCATGTTTCAATTATAGTTGAAAAATATTTGAATTCTTTCAACGACTCTTATAATTTATTACAAACTTTCAAGGTTACTGTAATATTTTGAGGGAGATGTGGCACTGTGATGGCTTAATATCCTCAATTTTCCAATTTTGCTAATTGATGTTATCTCATTTACTCTTATATACCATTAATAAATTTATCAAACTGAAAAAAATCAGCAATCCTTTAAGCATTACAAACTAACACAAAGCAGATTTTAAGGCAATTGCCTTTAGTCAATTATTAAATAATGACTTCTAGCTAAAGTTTACAACAAATGCTAAATTTGCTGAATTTTAAAATTTTAATGTAGGATTGCATTGCCATGGTCTATGTATTATTTTATTTTAGTTGTAGTTGTATGGTAGTTTGGTTTAGTTAGGTTTGACTGTATTGTAAATGAAAAAAATAAACAATTGTAATATACCACAATGACGATTAATTATACAGTCAGATAGTCATAGTTTTTTTTTTAAAAACTCGTTAAACAGAAGTTCGTTTGACTGTCATAGCTACAGAGATATACTGTCTATTACAAAGATGACAAGTTGAAACGCCAGAGCAACAAACCAGAAAAAAATAATTGAGAGTGAACACTTTTTTCACGTTTTTTTACTTTTTTTTAACGTTTTATAACTCAATGGCCACCGAGTATCGTTGAGTGTCACTCACTTGTGTGTGTGTATATATATATATATATATATATATATATATATATATATATATATATTATATATATATATATATATATATATATTATTTATTTTTTTTATTATCACACCGGCCGATTCCCACCAAGGCAGGGTGGCCCGAAAAAGAAAAACTTTCACCATCATTCACTCCATCACTGTCTTGCCAGAAGGGTGCTTTACACTACAGTTTTTAAACTGCAACATTAACACCCCTCCTTCAGAGTGCAGGCACTGTACTTCCCATCTCCAGGACTCAAGTCCGGCCTGCCGGTTTCCCTGAATCCCTTCATAAATGTTACTTTGCTCACACTCCAACAGCACGTCAAGTATTAAAAACCATTTGTCTCCATTCACTCCTATCAAACACGCTCACGCATGCCTGCTGGAAGTCCAAGCCCCTCGCACACAAAACCTCCTTTACCCCCTCCCTCCAACCCTTCCTAGGCCGACCCCTACCCCGCCTTCCTTCCACTACAGACTGATACACTCTTGAAGTCATTCTGTTTCGCTCCATTCTCTCTACATGTCCGAACCACCTCAACAACCCTTCCTCAGCCCTCTGGACAACAGTTTTGGTAATCCGCACCTCCTCCTAACTTCCAAAACTACGAATTCTCTGCATTATATTCACACCACACATTGCCCTCAGACATGACATCTCCACTGCCTCCAGCCTTCTCCTCGCTGCAACATTCATCACCCACGCTTCACACCCATATAAGAGCGTTGGTAAAACTATACTCTCATACATTCCCCTCTTTGCCTCCAAGGACAAAGTTCTTTGTCTCCACAGACTCCTAAGTGCACCACTCACTCTTTTTCCCTCATCAATTCTATGATTCACCTCATCTTTCATAGACCCATCCGCTGACACGTCCACTCCCAAATATCTGAATACGTTCACCTCCTCCATACTCTCTCCCTCCAATCTGATATTCAATCTTTCATCACCTAATCTTTTTGTTATCCTCATAACCTTACTCTTTCCTGTATTCACCTTTAATTTTCTTCTTTTGCACACCCTACCAAATTCATCCACCAATCTCTGCAACTTCTCTTCAGAATCTCCCAAGAGCACAGTGTCATCAGCAAAGAGCAGCTGTGACAACTCCCACTTTGTGTGTGATTCTTTATCTTTTAACTCCACGCCTCTTGCCAAGACCCTCGCATTTACTTCTCTTACAACCCCATCTATAAATATATTAAACAACCACGGTGACATCACACATCCTTGTCTAAGGCCTACTTTTACTGGGAAAAAAATTTCCCCTCTTTCCTACATACTCTAACTTGAGCCTCACTATCCTCGTAAAAACTCTTCACTGCTTTCAGTAACCTACCTCCTACACCATACACTTGCAACATCTGCCACATTGCCCCCTATCCACCCTGTCATACGCCTTTTCCAAATCCATAAATGCCACAAAGACCTCTTTAGCCTTATCTAAATACTGTTCACTTATATGTTTCACTGTAAACACCTGGTCACAACACCCCCTACCTTTCCTAAAGCCTCCTTGTTCATCTGCTATCCTATTCTCCGTCTTACTCTTAATTCTTTCAATTATAACTCTACCATACACTTTACCAGGTACACTCACAGACTTATCCCCCTATAATTTTTGCACTCTCTTTTATCCCCTTTGCCTTTATACAAAGGAACTATGCATGCTCTCTGCCAATCCCTAGGTACCTTACCCTCTTCCATACATTTATTAAATAATTGCACCAACCACTCCAAAACTATATCCCCACCTGCTTTTAACATTTCTATCTTTATCCCATCAATCCCGGCTGCCTTACCCCCTTTCATTTTACCTACTGCCTCACGAACTTCCCCCACACTCACAACTGGCTCTTCCTCACTCCTACAAGATGTTATTCCTCCTTGCCCTATACACGAAATCACAGCTTCCCTATCTTCATCAACATTTAACAATTCCTCAAAATATTCCTTCCATCTTCCCAATACCTCTAACTCTCCATTTAATAACTCTCCTCTCCTATTTTTAACTGACAAATCCATTTGTTCTCTAGGCTTTCTTAACTTGTTAATCTCACTCCAAAACTTTTTCTTATTTTCAACAAAATTTGTTGATAACATCTCACCCACTCTCTCATTTGCTCTCTTTTACATTGCTTCACCACTCTCTTAACTTCTCTCTTTTTCTCCATATACTCTTCCCTCCTTGCATCACTTCTACTTTGAAAAACTTCTCATATGCTAACTTTTTCCCCCTTACTACTCTCTTTACATCATCATTCCACCAATCGCTCCTCTTCCCTCCTGCACCCACTTTCCTGTAACCACAAACTTCTGCTGAACACTCTAACACTACATTTTTAAACCTACCCCATACCTCTTCGACCCCATTGCCTATGCTCTCATTAGCCCATCTATCCTCCAATAGCTGTTTATATCTTACCCTAACTGCCTCCTCTTTTAGTTTATAAACCTTCACCTCTCTCTTCCCTGATGCTTCTATTCTCCTTGTATCCCATCTACCTTTTACTCTCAGTGTAGCTACAACTAGAAAGTGATCTGATATATCTGTGGCCCCTCTATAAACATGTACATCCTGAAGTCTACTCAACAGTCTTTTATCTACCAATACATAATCCAACAAACTACTGTCATTTCGCCCTACATCATATCGTGTATACTTATTTATCCTCTTTTTCTTAAAATATGTATTACCTATAACTAAACCCCTTTCTATACAAAGTTCAATCAAAGGGCTCCCATTATCATTTACACCTGGCACCCCAAACTTACCTACCACACCCTCTCTAAAAGTTTCTCCTACTTTAGCATTCAAGTCCCCTACCACAATTACTCTCTCACTTGGTTCAAAGGCTCCTATACATTCACTTAACATCTCCCAAAATCTCTCTCTCTCCTCTGCATTCCTCTCTTCTCCAGGTGCATACACGCTTATTATGACCCACTTCTCGCATCCAACCTTTACTTTAATCCACATAATTCTTGAATTTACACATTCATATTCTCTTTTCTCCTTCCATAACTGATCATTTAACATTACTGCTACCCCTTCCTTTGCTCTAACTCTCTCAGATACTCCAGATTTAATCCCATTTATTTCCCCCCACTGAAACTCTCCTACCCCCTTCAGCTTTGTTTCGCTTAGGGCCAGGACATCCAACTTCTTTTCATCATAACATCAGCAATCATCTGTTTCTTGTCATCCGCACTACATCCACGCACATTTAAGCAACCCAGTTTTATAAAGTTTTTCTTCTTCTCTTTTTTAGTAATTGTATACAGGAGAAGGGGTTACTAGCCCATTGCTCCCGGCATTTTAGTCGCCTCATACGACACGCATGGCTTACGGAGGAAAGATTCTTTTCCACTTCCCCATGGACAATAGAAGAAATAAAAAAGAACAAGAGCTATTTAGAAAAAGGAGAAAAACCTAGATGTATGTATATATATATATATGCATGTGCGTGTCTGTGAAGTGTGACCAAAGTGTAAGTAGGAGTAGCAAGATATCCCTGTTATCTTAGCGTGTTTATGAGACAGAAAAAAGAAACCAGCAATCCTACCATCATGCAAAACAGTTACAGGTTTTTGTTTCACAGTCATCTGGCAGGACGGTAGTACTTCCCTGGGTGGTTGCTGTCTACCAACCTACTACCTAAACCAACCTACTACCTATATATATATATATATATATATATATATATATATATATATACATATATATATATATATAATATATATATATATATATATATATATTTTATTTTTTTTATTATCACACTGGCCGATTCCCACCAAGGCAGGGTGGCCCGAAAAAGAAAAACTTTCACCATCATTCACTCCATCACTGTCTTGCCAGAAGGGTGCTTTACACTACAGTTTTTAAACTGCAACATTAACACCCTCCTTCAGAGTGCAGGCACTGTACTTCCCATCTCCAGGACTCAAGTCCGGCCTGCCGGTTTCCCTGAATCCCTTCATAAATGTTACTTTGCTCACACTCCAACAGCACGTCAAGTATTAAAAACCATTTGTCTCCATTCACTCCTATATATAATATATATATATATATATATATATATATATATATATATATATATATTATATATATTATATATATATATTATACATATATATACATAAACACGTCCGCCGTTTCCCCACAGAGGGAGGGTGACCCAAAGACAGAAAAAAAAAGAAAAAAGAAAAAAGTTTCAACACTTTCACTCATACATAATCAGTGTCTGTGCAGAAGTGCTCAGATACGACAGTTTAGACATCCCTCCAAACTACCAATATCCCAGACTCCTCCTTTAAAGTGCAGGACTCAAGTCCGGCTAAGAGGTTTCTCTGAATCCCTTCACAAAATATTACCCTGCTCACACTTCAACAGCTCGTCAGGTCCCAAAAACCATTCGTCTCCATTCACTCCTATCACACATGCTTGTTGGAAGTCCAAGCCCCTCGCCCACAAAACCTTCTTTACTACCTCCCTTCAACCTTTCCGAGGATGACCCCTACCCCGCTTTCCTTCCCCTAGAGATTTATACGCTTTCCAAGTCATTCTACTTTGTTAAATTCTCTCTAAATGACCAAACCATCTCAACAAACCCTCTCCAGCCCTCTGACTAATACTTTTAGTAATTCCACACCTCCTCCTAATTTCCACACAACGAATTCTCTGAATAATATTTCACCAAACATTGCCCTTAGACAAAACATCTCCACTACCTCCAACCACCTCCTCGCTGCAGCATTTACAACCCATGCCTCACAGCCATATATGAGTGTTGGTACTACTATACTCTCATGCATTCCCTTCCTTGTCTCCATGGATAAGGTTTTTTGTCTCCACAGATACCTCAAAGCACCATTCACCCTTTTCCTTCATCTGCTGACAAGTCAACACCCAAGTATCTGAACAGATTCACTTCTTCCATACTCCCTCCCTCCCTCCAACACGATATCCAGCTTTTTTTTATCTAAATTCGTTGAAACTCTCATCACCTTACTCTTATCTATGTTCACTTACAACTTTCTACCTTTACACACAAACTCGTTTACTAACCTTTTAAACCTTTCTCTAGGTCTAGAATCTCCCAAAAGCAGAGTATCATCAGCAAAAAAGCAACTGTGTCAACTCCCATTTTGTATCTGATTCCCCAAAATTTAATCCCACTCCTCTCCCCAACACCCCAGCATTTTCTTCTCTTACAACCCCATCTATAAATATCTTAAACAATCATTGTGACATTACACTTCCTTGTCTAAAACCTACTTTTACTCTCCTACACACCCTAACCTGAGCCTCAATATCCTCATAAAAACTCTTTACAACATTTAGTAACTTTCTACCTATTCCATATACTTGCAACATCTGCCACATTGCTCCCCTATCCAGTTTATCATATGCCTTTTCTAAATTCATAAATGCAATGAAAACTTCCCTACCTGTATACAAATACTATTCACATATATGCTTCAAGATAGACACTTGATCTACACATCCCCTACCCATTCTACAGCCTCCTTGTTCATCTGCAATCCTGCCCTCTGTCTTACCTCTAATTCCTTCAATAATATCCTTACCATACACTCATACCATGTCTTTTGTCCCCCTTCCCTTTATATAAAGGAACTATACATGCTCTCTGCCAATCCCTAGGTACCTTACCGTCTTTCATACATTTATTAAACAAAAATGCCAACCACTCCAACACTATATTCCTCCCTCCTGCTTTTAACATTTCTGTCATCTCATGAGTTCCAGCTGCTTTACCCCGTTTCATTCTACGTAATGCCTCACGCACCTCTCCCACACTCACATCCTGCTCTTCTTCACTCCTAAAAGATGTTATATCTCCCTGGCCAGTGCATAAAATTACTGCCTCCCTTTCTTCATCAACATTTGAAAGTTCCTCAAAATATTCCCTCCATCCAGCTCCCCATCTTAACTCTCCTACTCCGTTTTTAACTGACAAATCTATTTGTTCGCAAGGCTTTCTTAACTTGCTTATCTCACTCGAAAGTTTTTTCGTATTCTCAGCAAAATTTGACATTGCCTCTTTCATTTTTCACTCTCGCTACTTTCTTCACTTTTCTTTTACTCTCCATGTACTTCGCCCTTCTTATATTGCTTCTGCTTTGTAAAAACCTCTCATAAGCGACCTTTTTCCCTTTTATCACACCCTTTACTTCATCATTCCACCAATCACTCCTCTTTCCTCCTGCACCCACCCTCCTATAACCACCAACTTCTGCCCCACATTCTAACACTGCATTTTTAAAATTAGCCCACCCCTCTTCAACCCCAAACTACCCATACTACCACTAGCCCACCTTTCTGCCAATAGTTGCTTATATCTCACCCTTACTTTCTCCTCCCTTACTTTATAAACTTTCACCTCTCTCTTAATTGCTGTTGCCATTTTCCTTATACCCCATCAACCTCTATCTGTAGCTATAACCAAAAAATGATCCGATATATCTGTTGCTCCTCTATAAACATGTACATCCTGGAGCCTACCCATCAGCCTTTTATCCACCAATACATAACCTAACAAAATTTCATTAGATGCAATATCATATCTTGTATACTTATCCTCTTTTTTATAAAATATGTATTACTTGTTACCAAACCTCTTTCTACAAATAGCTCAATTAAAGGCTCCCCATTTTCATTTACTCCTGGCACCCCAAATTTACCTTCTACTCTCTCCACATTTTTATCCACTTTAGCATTTAGATCCTCAACCAAAAGTACTCTCCCATTTGGTTCAAAACTCCCCACACACCCACTCAACATTTCCCAAAATCTCTTTCTCTCCTCTACATTTCTTTCTTCTCCAGGTGCATAAACATTTACTATAACCCACTTTTCACATCCAACCCTTATTTTACTCCACATATTTGAATTTACGCATTTATATTTCCTCTTTTCCTGTCATAGCTTATCCTTCAACATTATTGCTACTCCTTCCTTAGCTCCAACTTTATTGATATCCCCTGACCTAACCTTATTTATTTCTCCCCACTGAAACTCTACCTTCTTCAGCTTTGTTTTACAGCCAGAACATCCAACCTTTTTTCATTCATAACATCCACAATCATCTCTTTCTTATTCACACTAGATTCATGCACATTCAACCATCCCACTTTGATGGTTTTCTTATTTGTAGTAAGCTGTACAGGAAAAGGGGTTACTAGCCCATTGCTCCCGGCATTTCAGATGACTTTTACAACATGCATGACTTGTGGAAAAGTAATAACATGGCAAAATGGTCACAAGCTGAAATAATTGTCCCTTGTTCTACTTGGCTTTGGAGGAACATTATGGAATCAGCCATCATAAATTATTATTATTAAAGATTCGCCGGTATTCTCCCGGCCCGGGCCTTTTCCAAGTGGTGGCCCGGCCATGGTTCCCTCTTTAGGGAGCGTCTGAGACCTAAGTCTCCCATGGGAGGAGGCACAAGCACCTCCTCATCTTTGGGACCAACTGTCCCCAGGCCTAGCCACAAGCTAGGCCTCTCTAGTCTGCCATCCCCGCCCCAAGGGGGCTAATGGGAATGACAGTCTTGTGAGCTGCAAGCTCGGGCTCAGGCACCTACCCTGCCCTAGAAGGGCTGGGCATGGTGTCGATGAGCCATCATAAAACATGATAAACATTCATTATATATTAATAGTGGTGGATTATTCAAACTAGGTTCGTTTATGGAAGAGGCTATAATTCATAGCCTAAAACAGAATTCCAATACAAATGCGATGGATTTTTTAAATGTAGCACACAGAGGAATAGGATTGGTTCTGGTGGTTTGAACAGTCTCTCCCTAAGAACCTTGTGAGACAAAAATATGACCTAATTGTGGGCCATTGTCTCTGTGTGTAAACTACAAATGTCTCCCCTTTAAACCCTTTAATTGAGTTCCCCTTTAAATGAGTCGCCATGGACCCAATTTTTTAATATATGGAAAAATACCTAGACAGTTGCCAGATATCAATATTTAGAATATTAAGCCTTTTACATCATATCGAAATTGACAAAATTCTTGATGACTGTCATGCCACTAATTATTACTAATTGTGTGTGTTTGTGTGTGTGTATGTATGTGAGTGAGCTATTTGTACTTACCTATTTATGGTTGCAGGGGTCGATTCATAGCCCAGCCTCTTCACTGATCACTACTAAGTCCTCTCTTTCCTGCTTCATGAGCTTAATCAAACCTCGTCTTAAAGCTATGAATGGATCCTGCCTCCACTACTTCACTTGCCAGGCTATTCCACTTTCTGACAACTCTGACTGAAGGAATACGTCCCAACATCCCTTTGTCTCGTAGGAGTCTTCAACTTCCAATTGTGACCCCTTGTTTCTGTGTCCCTCCTGTCCTCCAGTGTCATCAGGCAGATTTCCCTTAACCCTTCTTTGTAGAACATTCCCCTTAGCTCTGAGACTAATCTTGTTGCAAACCTTGGCACTTTCTTTAATTTCTTGAAATACATGACCAGGTGAGGGCTCCAAACTGTTGCTGCATACTCCAAAGGTGTCCCGTAGCTCGATCGCCAGCCTACTCAGCTCACACTCAGTACCGGAGTTTGAATCTCCGGTACGGTTGCAAAACATTATTAGGACGTGTTTCCATAAGACACCTGCTGTCCCTGTCCCTGTTCACCCATCAATATAAAATGGGTACCAGGGTGTTAGTCGACTGGTGTGGGTCGCATCCTGGGAAAAAAACTGACCTAATTTGCTCGAAATGCTCTTCATAACAAGGGGCTTTCTATATAGTAGTATGTCACTGATGTCAGTCCTGTATACCTTGTACAAGTACTTATAGAAATAAAAATAGAGTTACTATTATTATGGGCCTGACATACAGAGTGTACAGAGTCTTGAACGATTCCTTATTGAGGTATCGGAACGCTATTCGTAGGTTTGCCAGGTGCCCAAATGCTGCAGCAGTTATCTGGTTGATGAGTAACTCAGATGTGCTCGGTATTATATTCACCCCAAGATCCTTTTCTAAGAGTGAATTTGCAGTCTTTGGCCCCCTAGCCTATACTCTGCAGTTTTCTTTGCCCTTCCCCGATCTTCATGACTTTGCATTTGGCGGGGTCAAATTCAAGGAGCCAGTTGATGGACCAGGCCTGCAGCCTGTCCAGGTCTCTTTGTAGTCCTGCCTTATCCTCACCCGATTTAATTCTCCTCTAACTTCACATCATCTGCAAACAGGGACACTTCTGAGTCTATCCCTTCCGTCATGTCATTCACATAGTCCAAAAACAACATTGGTTCTAGGACTGACCCCTGTGGATCCTCGCTCGTCACAGGCCTCCCACTCTGACATCTCGTCACGTACCATGACTCGTTGTTGCCTCCCTGTCAGGTTTTCTCTGATCCATTTCAGTGTCTTTCCTGTTATGCATGCCTGATCCTCTAGCTTTTGCACTAATCTCTTCTGAGGAACTGTGTTGAAAGTCTTCTTGCAGTCCAAGAAAATGCAATGTACCCACCCCTCTCTCTCGTGTTTTACTTCTGTTACCTTGTCATAAAACTCAAGTAAGTTTGTGACAGAGGATTTCCCTTCCCTCAAACTATGCTGGTTGTGGTTTATAAGCTTGTTCCTTTCTAGGTGCTCTACCACTCTCCTCGATAATCTTTCCCATGATTTTACATACTTTACAAATCAGTGACACTGGTCTGTAGTTTAATGCCTCTTGTCTGTCTTAGCTTAAAAACTGGGACTACATTTGCCTTCTTCCATTCCTCAGGTAGTTGCCCACTTTCAGTGAAGATTGTTGGTTGTGGCACACACAGCGTGCCTGCTCCCTCTCCAAGGACCCACAGAGAGATGTCCAGTCCCACTCCCACTCTTTTTGATGTATCAGGTTCACTTAGCAGCTTCTTCACCTCCTGCTCGGTTGTATGTATTTCATCCTGCACTTGCCGGTATATCCCTTGTTGGTGTACCTGTTCTGACTTCCCGGAGTCCTTTCTGTCTCCACTGTAAATACTTCTTTAAATCTCATGTTGAGCTCCTCACATACTTCTTGGTCGTTTCTTGTGGGCTCCCCACCTTTCCTCAACCTGATAACCTGGTCCTTGACTGTTGTTGTCCTCCTGATGTGGCTATACAACAACTTTGGGTCAGACTTAAATTTCGATGCTTTCTCATCTTTGTACTGTCGCTGGTCCTTCCTCCGTATCTGGCTCTTCGACTCTATTTTCCTTGGTCTTTAGTCTTCTGTACTTTTTACATTCTCTAGTGCACTTAGTTTTTGCCTCCCTACACATTTGGGAGAACCAAGGGCTCCTTCTTGTTTTCTCATTGTTTCTGCTGCCCTTGGGAACAAACCTCTCCTCTACCTCCTTGCATTTTGTCATCACATAGTCCATCATTTCGTTTACTGATTTTCCTACCAATTCTCTTTCCCAATGAACCTCTTGCAGGAAGTTCCTCGTATCTTTTTAGTCCCCCTTTTGTAGTTTTGCTTTTCCCATCTTACTCCTGTTACCCTCTCCACTTGTTACTCTATTATGTACTCAAAGCTCAGAGCCATGTGATCACTAGCCCCGAGGGGCCTCTCATATGTGATGTCCTCGATGTTCAAGCTACTCAAGGTGAATACGAGGTCCAGTCTTGCTGGTTCATCTTCACCTCTCTCTCTGGTAGTGTCCTTAACATGTTGATGCATGAAGTTTTCCAGTACCACAGCCATCACCTTGGCTTTCCATGTTTCGGGACCCCTATGTGGCTCCAGGTTTTCCCAACCAATCTCTTTTTTATCGAAATCACTCATAACTAGTAACTATGCTCTACCCGTGTGAGCTTTTCTGGCCACCTCAGCTACTGTGTCCACCATTGCTCTGTTGCTCTCTTCATATTCTTCTCTTGGCCTCCTGGAAATCTGTGGTAGGTTGCACATCGCTGCAATTACCACCTTAGGGCCCCAGACGGAATTGTTCCTACTATGTAGTCCTTTTTGCCCATTCCATCCATTCCTTTCATTTCCTCAAATCCTCATCGGTTTGTAATGAGCAGTGCAACTCCTCTTCCCCCTCTGCTCCCTCTACCTTTCGTCAGTATCTGATATCCGGGTGGGAAGATTGCGTCTGTTATCCCAGTGAGTTTTGTTTCTATGAGTGCTATGGTGTCTGGGGACGTCTCCTTGATTCTTTCATGCTATTCCTCACATTTATTTGTTATTCCGTCTGCAGTCATATACCAAACCTTCAACTTTTCTAAAATGGTGCTCTGGGGAGTACGTTGGTGTTGGGGGAGAGACCTGGCGGGGAACTATGGGGGATTGCTGTGAAGGTGGAGTTTGTAATGAGGGCGATGGGGGCAGTGGGCACGGTGTGTGGGTTTTGGGTTAGATTGTTTGGTTACATTGGGGTTGTCGTGCTTTAGGTCCTTCTGTAGGTGGTTCTGAGAGAGGTTGTATTTGTTCCTCCTCCTGAGTCTGGGTTCTCCTGTTCATCTACGTCTTTGCCTCTCTTTCCTCCTTGCGTCTTTGTACCCTCTCTTTCAGTTCCTGCCTTTCTTCTTGTGTTGTGTGTGTGTGTGTGTGTGTACTCACCTAGTTGTACTCACCTAGTTGAGGTTGCGGGGGTCGAGTCCGAGCTCCTGGCCCCGCCTCTTCACTGATCGCTACTGGGTCACTCTCCCTGAGCCGTGAGCTTTATCATACCTCTGCTTAAAGCTATGTATGGATCCTGCCTCCACTACATCGCTTCCCAAACTATTCCACTTACTGACTACTCTGTGGCTGAAGAAATACTTCCTAACATCCCTGTGATTCATCTGTGTCTTCAGCTTCCAACTTTTGTCCCCTTGTTACTGTGTCCAATCTCTGGAACATCCTGTCTTTGTCCACCTTGTCAATTCCTCTCAGTATTTGTATGTCGTTATCATGCCCCCCCTATCTCTCCTGTCCTCCAGTGTCGTCAGGTTGATTTCCCTTAACCTCTCCTCGTAGGACATACCTCTTAGCTCTGGGACTAGGGCTTGTTGCAAACCTTTGCACTTTCTCTAGTTTCTTCACGTGCTTGGTAGGTGTGGGTTCCAAACGGTGCCGCATACTCCAATAGGGCCTAACGTACACGGTGTACAGGGTCCTGAATGATTCCTTATTAAGATGTCGGAATGCTGTTCTGAGGTTTGCTAGGCGCCCATAGGGTGCAGCAGTTATTTGGTTGATGTGCGCTTCAGGAGATGTGCCTGGTGTTATACTCACCCCAAGACTTTTTCCTTGAGTGAGGTTTGTAGTCTCTGACCCCCTAGACTGTACTCCGTCTGCGGCCTTCTTTGCCCTTCCCCAATCTTCATGACTTTGCACTTGGTGGGATTGAACCCAGGAGCCAATTGCTGGACCAGGTCTGCAGCCTGTCCAGATCCCTTTGTAGTTTGCCTGGTCTTCGATCGAGTGAATTCTTCTCATCAACTTCACGTCATCTGCAAACAGGGACACCTCAGAGTCTATTCCTTCCGTCATGTCGTTCACAAATACCCGAAACAGCACTGGTCCTAGGACTGACCCCTGCGGGACCCCGCTGGTCACAGGTGCCCACTCTGACACCTCGCCACGTACCATGACTCGCCGCTGTGTGTGTGTGTGTGTGTGTGTGTGTGTGTGTGTGTGTGGTGTGGTGTGTGTGTGTGTGTGTGTGTGTGTGTGTGTGTGTGTGTGAATAACTCGCACAATCGTCAAGTAGAATGTTAATGTTAATATTTTTAAGAACACATATAATAATGATAAATAGCATAAAAATTATCAGCTGTTTTTAACCGATACCTATACCTTAAAAATTGCCGATACCCATCGATACTGATACTTTGGGAAAGGTAGCTAGGGATTGGCAGAGAGCGTGCATACTTCGTTTGCATAAAAGCAGAACAGCAGATGAAGAAGGCTTTAAGAAGGGTAGGGGGTGTGTAGACCAAGTGTGTACATTGAAGCATATAAATGAACAGCATTTAAATAACGGTAGAAAGGTTATTGTGTCATTTATGGATTTGGAAAAGGCGTATGAAAGGGGTATGAAAGGCTCACGTTAGGACATGTAGGAAAGGAGATTATTTTCCAGTAACAGTGGGCCTTAGACATTGATGTGTGTTGTCACCATGGTTAATATATTTATACACGGGGTTGTAAGAGAAGTGCATGCAGGGGTGTTGGGGAAAGGTGTGGGATTGAAAGAGAGTTATCTAAGTTGGTTTTTGCTGATGACACTGTGGTTTGGGGAGATTCTGAAGAGAAGCTGCAAAAGTTAGTATTCGAATTTGGGAAGATATCTAAAAGAAGATTAAAAGTGAGCATTGCAAAAAGCAAGGTGATGAGGGTAGCAAAAAAATTGGATATTGAAGAATTGGGTATCAGATTGGATTGAGGGAGTATAGAGGAAGCGAATGTGTTCAGATATCTGGAGTGGACTTGTCAGCAGATGGGTCTTTGAAAGGCGAAATGAACCATGGAATAGACGAGGGAAAAAATGGTGAGTGATACACTGAGGTATATGTGGAGACATCGAATATTATCCATGAAAGCAAAAAAAGGCATGTATGAGAGTATAGTGGTACCAACGCTTTTACGTGGGTGTGAAGCACTTGTTGTGAATGTTGCAGCGAGGAGGAGGTTGGAGGCAGTGGAGATGTCGTGTATGAGGGCAATGTGTGGTATGAATATTATGTATAGAATTCGTAGCTTGGAGATTAGGAGGTGCTGGGTTACTTAAAGAATTATTCAGAGGGCTGAAGAGGAGTTGTTGAGATGGTTCGGACATTTAGAGAAGATGGAATAAATAGGATAAATTGGAGGGCGTATAAATATGTAGGGGAGGGAAGAATGAGTAGGGGTCGTCTTAGGATTTACAACTAGTCAATGGACAATTGTCAGAAATCTAGAAAACAGAGAATATGGTCTTAGTAAATAAGAAAGAAGATGGAATAATTGAATTAAAGGCCAGCATTACTGATATGCATACATGTAAGATAATAGAGAAGATAGTTAAGAGAGTGATAGGGCACTTGAAAGGAATTTCATAAACAGTAATCACACACGTTTAGAGATGGTAAATATTGTCGTACTAAAATGCTCGAGATGCATAACAAGGTGACAGAAGTGAGACAGGAGAGGGAGCGACGGTTAGGCTGCATATTCTTGAAGTACGAGAAGGCATATGATACTGGACCTAACAAGAAACAGAGACAAAAAGTTGAGGTGCAGGCAGGAATAACAGGGAATGTTCTATTGTGCAAGGAAACAGAGTGATAGTCTGAGAATAGATGTCAGGATAGGGAAGAGTAACAAGTGGGGATCTGCAATGATCAGTATTAGGACCAATACTGTTTCTGATATATGAGTGACATACCAATGAGGTTTTTCAAAGCAACAAAGACAAGAAAAGGTTACAAATGGATGCGAATAAACTGCAAGATTGGTCAGATAAATAGACCCTTGAGTTCCACTCCAGCGAATGCACTGTTATGAAGATTGGAGAATGGGCAAGGAACCAGACACAGAGTACACAGTTACGGGACAGAGACCGCAGACCTTACTCAGAGAGAAAGACATAGAGGGTGAGCATAGTGTCAAGCATATCGCTGGAGGCACACATCAACCGAATAACATTTGCAGCCAATTCTCGTCTGGCAAATCTATGAGTAACCTTCAGGAATATCGATAAATTCATTCAAGGTCCTCTATGCAACATATGACAGTCCATCCTGAAGTACACAACACGAAAACTGAACCCACGTCTGATAATACACGTTAAGAAACTGGAGAAAGTGCTGAGGTGGGCAATGAGATGAGTTCCAGAGTTAGAGGTTATACCCAATGAGGAGAGGCTAAAGAAACTAAACTTGTTAATATTAGAGGACAGTTGAACAAGGGGAGACATGGTAGCATCATACAAAATACTTGCGAGAAGTGATAGGGTAGACAGGGATGAGAGGCAAGAAAGAGGTATATGGGGGGGGAGTTATAGTTGAAAGATGAAGTCTCAGATGAATGTCAGAATGTACTACTTGAGCCTCTGGAGAGAATGACCCTGAGGAAGATGTGGTGGAGGTAAGCCGCATACATAGTTGTTAGAGCAGGTACAACAGGGCCCACGAGGCTTGGGGTGAAGGCATCTGGTAAACGGCAAGTTGAGAAATAGGGGCAAATATATATAAGTACTTAGAGGCAAGTACTGTACACACTTTCACATGAGACCCAGCAAAGACATCATTCGAAAAACTTGTTCTTATCACACAGCAGCGAATATGATCGAGATTATTTAAGAAACAAGGCGTGAATTGATCTTACCAGCTTCCAAAATTCATTTGATAGCCAACGTTATCAAAGGAACTGAAGGAACAGGATACAACAGCGCGCCAAGTTTTCTTCCTACATTTCAGCTGATTATCAGTTAAAGTATTCTGGAGAAAATGGAAATAAAAGACATTACTGCAAGCCGTTTCAGTCACACTCTTCGAGCCTGAAACTCAGGAGAGAGTTCAATGCTACATGAACTCTGAGAATGTAGTTGCTTTACTGATGAATAGGTTAGGGCATTGGCTTAAGCCAGTAAGAGAATTGAACCTGCCTCGCATAGGCCAGTAGGCCTGCTGCCATGTTCCTTCTTTATGTTCTTATGTTCTAAGAAAATCAAGATGGTGTAACAAGGATTGAAGAACTTTATCAGTTTGATTTTGATAAATGTTATGAATAAATTGTAGCCAGCATTTTTCAAGTGCTCGTCACATACACTGCCTCGGGAACCTTTTCCAAATTACACACACAAAAAAATCCAAAAACAAATGGTCTGATATTCGTGTTACCACAAGCATAAAAACACAACTAGACAAATATATGGCACTGGACTTATTGCTTAAAGAAGAAAATCCACTAGCATGGTGGAGAAAAAATATGATAGTTGTTCCATCTTGGGCAAACCTATCCAGTAACTATTTGAGTTGACCCTTCTGTTCAAGAGAGTGAGAGAATGGTCAGCACTGGCTGGAACATCTACTCTCCTCATATGAACAGATTAACTTCTAAACATGAGTAGATGGTGATATTCCTCAGCTCCAGTTTTTTTTTTTTTTAATTTTTAGGTATTCCCAAAGGGGTGTATCTAAGAGGTTGCCTGAATCATCTTTCTCTCTCTCTCTCTCTCTCCTCTCTCTCTCTCTCTCTCTCTCTCTCTCTCTTATCATCTTTCTCCTACTTTTCGATTTCATCTTGCATATAACCCGAGAACGTCTCATCCAATTGGTTTCGAATTTTTGACACTTATGTACGATAAGGAGGGTCAAATTCTAGAAACAATTTGCATGTTCAAGTGCCCTATGATCAAAGTTATTGAACCTATTCTCAGCATTCTCATGACTCAGATAACTTCCAAAATCCTCCGTAGCGAATCTTCAAACGTTCACTAAGGGTTCTAAAAATAGGATGATGGTGGAGAGTGGAGTTCAACTTTTTAAGTTCAGATTTGATGAATGGTTTTGAAAACTGACAAGTGAAGATTGAGACACTTATGCAACATAAGGAAACGCTTCGCCATACAGTGGCTTCATCAGTCCAATACAAAGTAGAAATGTGTAAGGAGCGGAGGAGGCTGAGATAATCAGTCCCTCAGTCTGGAATCGATATGTTCAGTCCATCACTCTTGTAGAAAGTACAGCAAATGGCCGGAGAAATGACTTATATACTGCAGTCAGGTGAGTCGAAGCAGGAGAAGGCGGGATCATAGTGAAACCATCCACTAGTCTAAGTAGGTCTTCCTCCCAAGGTTGGACAAGAATTGAAGAATTCTTCGTATCAAAATCCCATGATGATGCAGTGTCTGACTGATGAAGTCACTGGTGAAACGTTTCCATAATAAAGATTCTCTTATGTTGAATAAGTGACTCAATTTTCAAGTTTAGATTTGACGATTTTATATGTAAAATGGTATGAAATTCTTATTCTTTTTAAACAAAATTAAATTTACATCATCTGAACGGCTTCAATATTTAATAGCTAATACAAGTTAAAATATAACTTGGAATCTCTACAGTCTGTGCCATAAATTATTGGATTTCCTGAACACAATCTTAGAATCGTTGGAATCAGAGTAATTTCTTGAAAATAACTTTTATTATCGGCTTCAAACTTTTTCCATCAATGGGCTTTATTAAAACACATCTTGTCACTCTGAGTTGTGTAAATTTCAATTTACGAATATTAATCAAATGGTTTCCTGTGTAATAACTAATGAATGCCTCTTCTGATCAGCTTCAAACCCTAAATAGTAACGCATCTTTATAAGAAGTGTTTTGAGTTAATTTTGAGCTGTGTTGGTGCTAATTGGCCAATTTTGCCAGTTTTATCTAATTAATTTTTTAAAAAATAAATTAAATACTTTTCTTACAGGATTGCAGAGAACTTTAAATAAAATGTAAATATAAAAAGCAAACGAAAAAATAAAATCAGCGGATTTAAGTCATTATTAATTAACGAGGAGAGACTTACCTATGTTTCGGAAGATTTTTACCAAATTTTCGTTTGCTTTATCACAAATTTTCATTATTCGAAAACGCCTTATTCGACCGGCTTCAAAATTTCAAAGCTTGTGTAATGTATTCTGGGCAAGATTCACTGGACTATGTGTATACGTAGTTGCCAAATGCACAGTGACACACAGCTCATTCCCATATTCTTATTTCTGTGTGACTGGAGAAAGGTTCCTGTAATAGGCTATTGTGTCACTTTTAATATGAAATAGTATATAACAAAAAGGCACAATACCGTGACTGGAACGATACACAAATAACCCGCACATAAAAGAGAGAAGCTTACGACGACGTTTCGGTCCGACTTGGACCATTGACAAATAATAAATAATAATAAAAGTCATTGACAAAGTCACAGTGTGACTTTGTCAATGGTCCAAGTCTGTCCGAAACGTCGTCGTAAGCTTCTCTCTTTTATGTGCGGGTTATTTGTGTATGAAATAGTATATATACCACTTTACTTAATTGTATTCTTTTCCCTTTCATGCTGTTGAGGAGCTCTTGATCCAGGGAACTGGATTTATCTTCCCCTTGCTTAATCCGAATTTGAATTCCTACCATTCTATATGTGTAACAATTGTGAAATCCATTAATCTTCAATAGCTGATGTATCATGTGAAATGGATAGAACGTTTCATGGATTAAGGCTGTATGGGTACAAATTTTGTTGCACAAATTTTGGTGCATTTGCGTCTGTCCACGCAGTAGACAGACGTAAATGGTATCAATGATTCACATGATGTAGCTATACCTATGATTGTTGGTCTTATGTGTCAGGATGCTTCTTCTTGGGAGAGAACATCTCTTGAACTATTGGTATATTTCTCTGATAATGGTAATCGACATCTGCTAATGATGACTGACAGTTTAACGAGATTTTTAGAACTGGTACCGATTCTAGATAAAACATCACTGACAGTAGCTGATACATTCCGTGAATGTATCAGCTTGAGTGATACTTGTTCTTGTGCTCTCTTGTCTGATGATGGTACAGACATAATCATTGCTATAATGAAAGATCTCTACTCTAATTTCAGCAATATCAAGTCCCAGTAACATTAGGCTATCCCACCAGCAACGGCCTTGTTGAGAGCGTCTTAATTAACGTGCGTCTACGTGCACCACGTGAAATGAGGTACTTCCTTAAGTTCAGTGCACCCTGAACTCCTACTATAACAAATTAACTCGCTAGTGCTCACATTAAGCACAGCATGGTTATGTTTAGCGCTTTCCATACGAAATCTCATTCTTCCACCTCGGCCGCGCTGTGGCACAGATGATCTCCGTGAAAGCAAGATGCCTAATACACGTTTAGTGTATCAACGTGTTTGTGACAACCTAAATAACGCTTTCATACTGTTCATAATGCTTCTGATAAGGTAAATAAGATCAAGGATAGATGTAATGTTATGATACAGAACCATAACCAGATCCCAGGTATGCACAAACTTCACCATTATTTGCGGATCGAGTCAGTAAACTCATTCACAGCAGCTATTATGAGATGAAGGAGAGTGCTACTGTTAATACCAAGGAAGTGCACATCGACCACGTGAAGTTCCTGGACAATGACCAGCCCGAAGCCTCACTTGAGGAAGTAATGATGAGACCGCATGACTAGCCAGATGCCCCTGCTGTTGACAACTAGACTTCCGTTTTCATATTCTCTTCCACTCTTTCCATCTTTAGCACTACTGACTCTAGTCTTCCTGTCCAGCATTCGTGTGACCTTCCTCCTGAGACTCCTCTCCTGCTATCTCTGACTCACACAGGAGTACGTTGTCTTTCAATGGCTCGTGGCCTGGTGGCAAAAGATTTCGCTTCACGCGGTGAGGGATCCGGGCTCGATTCCCGCCAAAGGATGGAAACATTGAGCGTGTTTCCTTACACCGGTTGTCCATGCTCACCCATCAGTTATAATGAGTACCTGGGTGTTAGTCGACTGGTGTGGGCCGCATCCTGGGACAAAGTGACCTAATTTGCCGGAAATGCTCTGTATAACAAGCGACTTTCAATATAGTAGTATGTCATTGAGGTCAGCTAGTCATGTATACCTTGTACATGTACTTGTAGAAAAAAAGATATAATAACTAGGTGACAATGCCTACCGGCTATAAAAGTAATTAGTATCGGTGAACCAAAGACGATGATGTGTGAACACTCACCTGTAAATTTGCAAATAATTTTGTTTATAAATACATTGTATCCTTATGAGGTAGTGTAGGTGTTCCGGGGTATGCTAGCATTTCATTATAGTACTGCAGTAATGCGATCTGTTATTAAAAGCCACCCCCTCCGAGCCTGTACTCCGTGTGCGGTCTTCCTTCCCTTACCTAATCTTCAGTACGTTGCTCTTGCTAGGGTTAAATTCCAGTAGCCACTTGTCAGATCAGACCTGTAGCCTATCCAGCTCCATGCTTAGTCATTCCTGGTCCTCTCGTGGTTAAATTTTCATTAGTTTCACGTCATCTACGAACAGGGATACCTCAGACCGTATCCTCCCGTCATGTCGTAAACTTTAACAAGAAATAGTACCGGTCCTAGTACTATTCTTGTGGAACCCCGCTCGCCACATGCACCCATTCCGACATCTCTTCCCAGACAATCACTCGTTGTTTCGTTCCTTTTAGGTATTCTTTTACCCACTGTAGAGTTTTCACTGTTATTCCAGCCTACTCCTCCAGCTTTTGTGCCTGTCTTTTGCGGTACTAAAGCCTTCATACAGTCCAAAAATATGCAAACTGCCCATCCTTCTCTCTCCTGACTTGTGTTTGTTACCTTGTCGTAGAACTAGCAGGCTTTACCATCTCCAAAACCGTGCTGGTTGTCATATATAAACTCAATCTTTTCTTGATGCTCCACCACTGATAATTTTCTAGATGCTCCACCACTGATAATTTTCTAATGCTCCACCACTGATAATTTTCTAGATGATCCACCACTGATAATTTTCTAGATGCTCCACCACTGATACTTTTCTAGATGATCCACCACTGATAATTTTCTAGATGCTCCACCACTGATACTTTTCTAGATGATCCACCAATGATAATTTTCCCCATTACCTCGCATACTATACCCGTCAGTATCACCAGTTTGTAGTTTAACACTAACTGCCTCTCCCTTTTCTTAAATATAGGGACTGACTGTACTGTCTTCCACATCTCTGGACATTGCCCTGTGTCGATTAACTTATTAAAGAATTTTGCTATTGTCTCACACCTTAGAGTAATGGTCAAAGTACATGATAAGGAGGGGAGGAAGTAATTAAGGGAATGGTTGTAAAAGGTAGGATAATACCGACAAACTGTGGAAAAGGACAGTTCAGGACATTTATTAAAAGAAACTTTTCGCCACGAGTGGTTTCATCAGTCCTTATACAGAGTAAGTTAAAACAGGTTTATATATCAGACAGTGCGGGTGAGGTGAAAGTGAGGCGAGAAGAGAGAAACGTCAAATTGCAGAAAATAGTTGGCTACAAGTGTAAGTGAGAGGTATTGGCTTTCAGCAGGACCTGTCAAGTATGGGCCAGTACGCCTCCTGCATAGCTTCTCCACGCTCACTATGTGTTAAGTAAAAGGACACAAGTGCAGCTAATACGACATTTTGTGGCAACGTTTCGCTCTCCAGGAGCTTTGTCAAGCCGTTGCATAATATAATCGTTGTAGGTGGCACTAGTAATAGTAGCAGTAGTAGTAGTAGTAGTAGTAGCAGTAGTAGTAGTAGTAGTAGTAGTAGCAGTAGTAGTAGTAGTAGTAGTAGTAATAATAGTAGTAGTAGTAGTAGTAGTAGTAGTAGTAGTAGTAGTAGTAGTAGTAGTAGTAGTAGTAGTAGTAGCTGTGATGGCAGCTGTGTGTGTGTGTTCATGTGACAGCGGATCCTAATATGGATATTCTTTTAGCCAAAAGTTTGGAAACACTGAAGCTTCCAGACTTTTTTCGGATAGTGTCAGTTGTGGCAATTAAGGTAACTTTCTCCTCTGTCGGTGGGCTTCACGGATAACTAGTTGTGCTTCGTTAAGTGCCCAGAAAATCTGAAAAAATTATAAGATAGAGAAAGAGGAAAACAAAAATGTAGCTGCCCTTCAGCTTTGATATTTAAGTGAACATGTATACATTAACCTGTGTAGTAACAGCTTTTATCTCGATGTTCACTTTCACGAGTATACAGTAAGGTGAACATCAAAATGGTATACAATACCGACAGGTTGTTAGGTAAGACACATATGCAACAGTTAGACAACTTTATTCCGAAACGTTTCGCCTACACAGCAGGCTTCTTCAGTCGAATACAGAAAGTAGGCAGGAACAGTAGAGATGTGAAGACGATGTAATCAGCCCATCACCCTTGAAGTCGTAGAATTTGAGGTTGTCAGTCCTTCAGCCTGGAGAAGTTCAGTTCCATAGTCAGGAACTATGGAACTGAACTTCTCCAGGCTGAAGGACTGACAACCTCAAATTCTACGACTTCAAGGGTGATGGACTGATTACATCGTCTTCACATCTCTACTGTTCCTGCCTACTTTCTGTATTCGACTGAAGAAGCCTACTGTGTAGGCGAAACGTTTCGGAATAAGTTGTCTAACTGTTGCGTATGTGTCTTACCTAACATACAGTAAGGTGAAGTTGCATAACAGAATGAAGCAGCGCAAGAAGTGAGGTGACAAGCAGTTGACGGGAATGCTGGATCATGCACCTAAGGCAGGTCAGGTGCTCTTCCAAGCAGTGGAATGCAGTGTCAGCAATATGGCTTGGCAAGCACTTTAAATGAGCTGAATAAGATACTGACTATGTAGACAGTATTACCTCTACTACTTTGGTTGGCGTTAAAGTCAATGAAGGAGTTCCGGATTGACGAACTATCGACATAGTTATGAAGATCGTAGCATTGGATTTAAATTCTCTGAATATAAATGGGATTTGATGGTACCCAGATATCAAGTACTGCTTGATAAGGCAGTGAATGATGTAAGGTTTAAATCACCTAGAGAGAATGTGGACCGGAAAATCCAGTAATGGCAATTGACTTGTGAGGAAAGTGACCTCATTAAACAAATCAGAATTAGCACGACTCATGACACTCTAGTACCACTTGACACAGATAAGATACAGTGTAAAATCATCTGGTTTATAGAATACTGCCATTAATTCAACTTTTGTCTTTCAGCATGTGATTGCAACGTTTATATTTAACAATTATTTTGAGTATCTCTGCATGGAGTTCCTCTGCTCTCGTCTGTGTGCAGTCTAAGAGGAGTAGAAAATAATATGAAAGTCGACATCACAGTATTCATCATCAGACGAAGCAGTCACTGACTACAGAAACTCGGCGAGATATGATTGAGGTGACAACACTGAACCGCCACTGGAGGTACTGAGGTTCGCCTCTTGAGCTGAACACTCGAGGTCGTGGTTGGTGTTCACAGAATTCTTGGAAAAATTCTTGTCAAAACGTTGCAGTGGTAGCAGCCAAATCTGATGCCTGGTCAGAAACTTGAATAAGCATGGCTACTAATATGTTTGATGTTCAGAAGAAACTGCAATTATGCTTGTTGAGGAGACACGTTTCGTTTTCATGTAATCAAGCACGAGATATTAGTGTGATACTTTTATTACACATAAAATCATTGCATGTTTTAATTAACAAGGTAATATCAATGCCTACATGTTGTACACATGAG
Source organism: Cherax quadricarinatus (assembly GCF_026875155.1). NCBI lineage: Eukaryota > Metazoa > Arthropoda > Malacostraca > Decapoda > Parastacidae > Cherax > Cherax quadricarinatus. The sequence goes on from NC_069466.1 coordinate 12,849,945, forward strand.
GTCGCAGTCAGAGTTAGTAAAATCATATTTTCAAGCTTAAGTGATTGGGAAATATTCACAGCTGGAGACGGGTCGAGAGAGCCTTCTCTAACATCTTCTCGAGCCACTTGCGGGAAATGGGTGGCTGGATAAAAAGACTTAGCGAGAGGCACCTCGCACGAGGTTCAAGTGACTGGTGAGTATTAATGTGCGAGGATAAGCAGAGAGAACCAACACTTCATTTCCTGAGTCATCATGGAAAATGGTTATTAGCGTCGGAGTTGTCTAGAGGCACCACCTACCTAATGACACAAGAGTCACATTCAATTCAATTCAATTCAATTCAAGTTTATTCTCTTTAAGGGTTACAATGTGGGGTTTACAGGATTCGGATATTGTGTGGTTTACATGTTATAAAATACTAATTACAGAGGAGGTCACTAGGACACCTAGCATGGCTAGGCATTTCGGGCAGACTTAGATAAATTCCTAACATTAAATCCTTACATATTATGGTATTAAGGTTAGGTGACTACATTATAATTTGTGAGTTTAGCAATGTGAATGTTTTTGTTTTAGCAAAATACAAAGTGTCTATATTGGAGTATCATAGCCAAACTTATGACTAGTTAGGATTCATTATTTTAAGATTAAGATTCATATTTCTGTGTTTATAGTCAGTGGGTGAGTGAGTGTAATTGTGAACCACCAGGTGGTTATCATGTAGTTAGTTGTCGGGGTGTATCAAGGAGATAAGATGTTTTCTAACTGTAGTTTTGCAAGTGATGAGTGTGTCTGCAGTTCTAGAGTTTTCAGGTAGGGTGTTCCAGATTTTAGGTCCTTTGAAATACAATGAATTTTTGTAAAGGTTTAGTCGGACACGGGGAATGTCATAGAGATGTTTGTGTCTGGTGTTATGCCTGTGGATCCTGTCACAACTATCAAGAAAGCGTTTTAGGTCAAGGTTAATATTAGAATTGAAGGTCCTGTAGATATAGACTGCACAGTAGTAAGTGTGGATGTTCTGAACAGGGAGTAAGTTTAGATCTATGAAGAGTTGGGGGAGGGGTTGCCAAGAATGGGATTTAGTGATTATTCTAACTGTGGCTTTTTGTTGGGTTATTATTGGCTTTAGGTATGTTGCTGCAGTTGAACCCCAAGCACAGATAGCATAGGTGAGGTATGGGTAAGTGAATGGTATAGTGTGAGAAGAGCAGTTTGTGGCACGTAGTATCGTAACTTGGAGAGGATCCCCACAGTTTTGGATACTTTTTTTGTTATGTCTTGGATATGGGTGCTGAAATTTAGGTTGTTGTCGAGGTATAGGCCTAGGAATTTGCCCTCATTATGTCTGGCAATTAGAGTGTTGTCGATTTTAATGTTAAGTTGCGCAACAACTGCTCTGCTACCAAACATAATACAGTAGGTTGTGTCAGTGTTAAGTGTAAGTTTATTGGCTGTCATCCAAGTCGATATTTTGAGCAGCTCCTCGTTAACAATGGTGTTGAGGGTGGCAAGATTAGGGTGGGAGATGACTTAAGTCGTGTCGTCAGCAAAGAGAGTGGGTTTCAGGTGTTGAGATATGTTTGGAAGATCATTGATGTAAATGAAGAAGAGCAGGGGTCCAAGGACACTTCCCTGCGGAACTCTAGTATCAAGTGACCGTACTGATGAGGCTGTGTCTTCAATGTGACATACTGATACCTATTAGAAAGGTAGGATTTGAAATATGCAAGCGCATGGCCTCTTATACCATAGTGGTCAAGTTTGTGGAGTAGGATGCCGTAGTCAACTGTGTCAAACGATTTTCTTAGGTCAATAAAAATTCCTAGCGGATATTCCTTATGTTCCAATGCTGTGTAAAGCAGGTCTAGCATTTTTATAATTGCATCATTAGTGCTTTTATTTTTCCTGAATCCAAATTGGCAAGGGTTGAGTATGTTTTGTGCTGTTATAAATGAATACAGTTTCTCGAACACGAGTTTCTCGAATATTTTGGATAGCAATGGTAAGTTTGATATTGGCCTATAGTTGTTTACATCTGTAGGGTCACCACCTTTATGTATTGGTGTAACTCTTGCTGTCTTGAGTAGTGTCGGGAAAGTGCTAGTTTCTAGTGACGTGTTAAAAAGTAATGTAATAGCATGCGAAAGGATATAGGCTGCTAGCTTGTACAATAATGGTGGGATGTGAGATAGATTCCCCGAGTTATTTTTAAGTGACTATGATCGCGGTGACTTCCGTGGGCTCAGTTGGTACAAGATAGAAGGAATTTGGGAATTCCCATCTAGGTAGTCCCCGGCACAGGTATTGGTACATGGGATTTTACTGGCGAGATTAGATCCTATGTTTGAGAAGAAGTCGTTTATCTTGTTAGCTATATTAATGGGATGCAGTGGTGTTTCATAAGGTTTAGTTAGGATAATAGTCTTGTTTTTTTTTTAGTTTGTGGGTCCCCAGAATCTGGGAAAGTGTTTTCCAGGTCTTTTTTTGTATCTCCTCTTGTGTCAGTGAATCTGCTGGAGTAGTACAGTTGTTTGGTTTTCTTTATTACTTTGCTGAGAACTGATGAATAGTGTTTAAGAATATCATTGTCTACCTATCCTGATCCCATTTGTCACTCACGCCTCACTCTGCCCCTATATATAGTCTTTTTAATCTCTATGTTAGAAGTGATCTAGGTCCCAGGACATAAGCGTATTTTAATAAATATGTGCAAGTGCTTGCTTACGCTTCTTTCTAAGCCAATTTGTTATCTGTTACTAAGGTTTATACCATAAACAACAAAGGACCCAAAACTAGTTATCGCCACTAGTTACCGGTGCCTTGTCTGACCTGACCCCATTAACGCATGCTCTCTGCCTCCTATTGGTCAGCCATGCCGCGTTCCATGTTAGAAATTTGTATTAATCTTGGTAGAATTACCGACAATATATTAGTTAAAATGACACAATTGCAACTAATGCGACATTTTACATTAGTTACACTTGTGTTCTTTTACCCAAGATAAAAATTTTTCTTAACAATCTTTTGTGAGGTACTCTGTCGAAGACCTTACTGAAATCCAAATAAACAACCTATTCTTTATCGTTGTTCGCTGCCTCAGTACTTTATTAAAGAATGTAAGTAAAATTCTCAGGCAGGTACGACCTGTTGTGAATTCATGGTGAAACTCAATAATTAAATAATGCTCATTAAGCTGGATTCTAGTAGTATAGAAAGTAGAAACGCCGTCAAAGGTGTTTGGGTTGAATGTCATGATAGTACGAGGAGCCGAATAAACACTACCGTTGTAATTCCGGTTCAGATACTTACCGAAGCCTCCACCTAAGAAATGAACACTCACTGAAAGCTGTTTCTTGCTGTTATCAGCGTAAATAATCATCTTACCTTGCTGAACCATCGTGTACCTTTTTCTACAGGGCCTAATCAGAAATTTAATAAGTACTCTAATAACTGGTAATAATCTACCTGTCATAAAGGTAACGCAACATGTTACTGATGGAACAGGACAGATGTACAATCGAAAGGATGTTGGTGCACCGACCTAAATAAAACTAAACCTCTTGTGAATGAACAAAGCACTGAAATCTAAGACTATGTACACCACGAGGTGTGTTCTTTCTGGTTACATTCACCGAACTTTCTCTACTCTCTATTGTAGGGACTGAATTATTATTAACTGATGATGAACAGATTATATGCAGCTTTAAGGATCCTCTTTATAGTTGATGGGCTTTAAACTCAGTTAACCAAAGCCACGGTGGCCTTGGTTAATATGTCACTGATGTCAATTAGACCTGTATACTTTGTACATGTACTTGCAGGAATTAAGATATTATTATATATAATGTTTTATATATATACAACAATTATCAGGAATATATATTTTATGTATGAAGTTTAAGTGTATTTAATCTACTCTCTCCTCAAGCTTTATCAATTGGGATCTGTGAAGCATAGGCCAGTAGGCCTGGTGCTGTGTTCATCCTTTCTTATGCTAAAAAAACCATACCCCGGCTGGGATTGAACCCGCGGTCAGAGAGTCTCAAAACTCCAGCCCGTCGCGTTAGCAATCGTGTCATTACGATTTCGTGAGTCATGTTGACGGCAGTGAAGGGACTTGAGCTAGAGTTCGTCACGGCCACGCTAGCTGGAGATTCGTCTGTAAAAAACTTGCATTTGTTGTCACAGTGGTGCCTGTGCTAACCTTCCTATGGTGTAGAAATATACCTAGTTGGATGAATCTTATTGTGGCTAGCTGGTCTAGTGGCTAACGCGACGGGCTGGAGTTTTGAGACTCTCTGACAGCGGGTTCAATCCCAGCGGGGGTATCGTTTGTTTGCAATCGTGTCATTACGCTTTCTTATGCTGTTATGATACATGCAAATACATGGAAATAAGTCACTCTGTCTGACTTTTTTGGGTTATCCTAGGTTCTCTACACATATGCTGCTATATATGATAATTCTATGTAACTGTATTTGTGTATACCTGAATAAACTTACTTACTTACTTGTGATGAAGAAGCTGGTGACATTCGCTGGTGACATGTTGTGTGTGAGTTGCTCACGTTGGTGACATGTTGTGTGTGAGTTGCTCACGTTGGTGACATGTTGTGTGTGAGTTGCTCACGTTGGTGACATGTTGTGTGTGAGTTGCTCACGTTGGTGACATGTTGTGTGTGAGTTGCTCACGTTGGTGACATGCAGTGAGTTGCTCACGCTGGTGACATGCAGTGAGTTGCTCACGCTGGTGACATGCAGTGAGTTGCTCACGCTGGCGACATGCAGTGAGATGCTCACGCTGGTGACATGCAGTGAGTTGCTCACGCTGGTGACATGCAGTGAGTTGCTCACGGTGATGACATGCAGTGAGTTGCTCACGCTGATGACATGCAGTGAGTTGCTCACGCTGGTGACATGCAGTGAGTTGCTCACGGTGATGACATGCAGTGAGTTGCTCACGCTGATGACATGCAGTGAGTTGCTCACGCTGATGACATGCAGTGAGTTGCTCACGTTGATGACATGCAGTGAGTTGCTCACGCTGATGACATGCAGTGAGTTGCTCACGCTGATGACATACAGTGAGTTGCTCACGCTGGTGACATGCAGTGAGTTGCTCACGCTGGTGACATGCAGTGAGTTGCTCACGCTGGTGACATGCAGTGAGTTGCTCACGCTGATGACATGCAGTGAGTTGCTCACGCTGATGACATACAGTGAGTTGCTCACGCTGGTGACATGCAGTGAGTTGCTCACGCTGGTGACATGCAGTGAGTTGCTCACGCTGGTGACATGCAGTGAGTTGCTCACGCTGGTGACATGCAGTGAGTTGCTCACGCTGGTGACATGCAGTGAGTTGCTCACGCTGGTGACATGCAGTGAGTTGCTCACGCTGGTGACATGCAGTGAGTTGCTCACGCTGGTGACATGCAGTGAGTTGCTCACGCTGGTGACATGCAGTGAGTTGCTCACGCTGGTGATCAGGCATCAGTGAGTTGCTCACGCTGGTGACATGCAGTGAGTTGCTCACGCTGGTGACATGCAGTGAGTTGCTCACGCTGATGACATACAGTGAGTTGCTCACGCTGGTGACGTGCAGTGAGTTGCTCACGCTGGTGACATGCAGTGAGTTGCTCACGCTGGTGACATGCAGTGAGTTGCTCACGCTGGTGACATGCAGTGAGTTGCTCACGCTGGTGACATGCAGTGAGTTGCTCACGCTGGTGACATGCAGTGAGTTGCTCACGCTGGTGACATGCAGTGAGTTGCTCACGCTGGTGACATGCAGTGAGTTGCTCACGCTGGTGACATGCAGTGAGTTGCTCACGCTGGTGACATGCAGTGAGTTGCTCACGCTGGTGACATGCAGTGAGTTGCTCACGCTGGTGACATGCAGTGAGTTGCTCACGCTGGTGACGTGCAGTGTGAGTGGACATCCGGCTCTTTCTGGACATTTAATCCATATAAAAATGAGAGCAGACTTGGCTCCAGTGACAATTTAAACACCAGCATGTAAATTTTTCATTACATATGGAATTGGGCGGTAATTAAAAGTAAATATTTCTTGTTGGGTGAGAGAACCTGGAGTGTGAGAGAGAGTGCAAACCAAAGTGGGTGAGAGAGGACGTGAGCTAGGGAGTGCCAGGGAAAGAGATAGGAAAAGTGGATGAGGCTGGGCGTGAACCAGGGTGGGCGTACCAAGGGATGAGGCAGGCATAAGCCTTATTTTGCTTCAGTCGGTCTATCTGCTTCACAACCATTTCACTAGTGACTGTGATGTTACATAATTTATCTTCTTCTGGCCCACTATAAAAATTAATTACCGGAATATTATTAGTGTCTTCCTGTGTAAAAACAGAGAGAAAATAATTATTTAAAATCGAGCACATTTCATTCTCTTCGTAAGTAAGATGCCCATAGTTATTTTTAAGGGGACCTATCTTAACTCTGACTTTTGTTATATATACCTGGAAAAAACTTTTTGGGTTAGTTTTAGAATCCCTAGCAACTTTAATTTCATAGTCCCTTTTAGCTTTTCTTATCCCCTTTTTAATGTCCCTCTTAATGTCAATATACTGATTCATAAGATGACCCTCGCCTCTTTTGATACGCCTATAAATTCCTTTCTTATGGCCTACTAGATATTTCAGCCTATTATTCATCCATTTTGGGTCATTTCTATTTGATCTAATTTCTTTATACGGGATAAACGTTCTTTGAGCAGCATGTATTGTGTTCAGAAAACTGTCATATGATAGCTCTCTTCGTTACCCCAGTCAACAGATGATAAGTTGTCTCTAAGCCCATCGTAATCTGCTAAGCGAAAATCTGGGACTGTTACTGAGTTATCCCTACTATCATACTTCCATTCAATGCTAAATGAAATTGATTTGTGGTCGCTAGCACACAGTTCCTCTGAAACTTCTAAATAATTAACAAGGGATTCATTGTTTGCCAGAACTAAGTCAAGCAGGTTATTACCCCTTGTAGGTTCTGTCACAAACTTCTTCAAAAAACATTCCTGAACTACTTCTAAGAAGTCGTATGATTCTAAATTCCCAGTCAAGAAATTCCAATCAATATGACTAAAGTTAAAGTCTCCTAGAATTACTACATTGTCGAGCCTTGTGGCCCTAACAATTTCCTCCCATAGTAGTCTCCACTGGTCCCTATCTAAATTTGGTGGACGGTATATCACACCTAAAATTAATTTTTCATGCCCCTCTGAAAATTCTATCCAAACAGACTCTGTATGTGTTACTTCAGACTTAATACCCGTTTTTATGCAACAGTTCAAGCGATCTCGGACATACAATGCCACCCCACCCCCCTTTCCGACACTTCTATCTACTTGGAACAATTTAAAACCCTGAATGTGACATTCTGCAGGCATGTCCCGACTTATCCAACCTAAATTTGAAACTACCCAAAGTCCTAGCCTCAATAACCCAACTAGGTAGACTGTTCCACTCATCAACTACCCTATTTCCAAACCAAGACAGCAATGCCATAAGGCAAATAGTTTACTGGGATTTTTATCAAGAAGTGTAAGCAACAGAAGTCCAGAGGGCATACTGCAGCTTTATACATGGTATAAACCTTGGTAATAAATACCGACAAGTTGAACATCAAAATGGTATAAAATACCGACAGGTTGTTAGGTAAGACACATATGCAACAGTTAGGTATCTTTATTTCGAAACGTTTCGCCTACACAGTAGGCTTCTTCAGTCGAGTACAGAAAAGTTGATAGAAGCAGAAGATACTTGAAGACGATGTAATCAGTCCATCACCCTTAAAGTTTTGAGGTGGTCAGTCCCTCAGTCTGGAGAAGAGCATTGTTCCGTTGTCTGAAACAATATGAAGTTGAAGTGACAGACACTGCAACACAAGGGTATCTTGGTACATACCTACAATCAACTTCGACAACCTCTACTAGTGAGAACGGCTGGATTTGAGAGGGACCTGTCCTCCCAACATCTGAGTTCTTACCTCTCCTAGTGACCTACGTCTCACCTCCTGGCGCTATATAAGGTTCCATCCTGTCACTTCATCTCCATATTGTTTCATTCCATGGAACAATGCTCTTCTCCAGACTGAGGGACTGACCACCTCAAAACTTTAAGGGTGATGGACTGATTACATCGTCTTCAAGTATCTTCTGCTTCTATCAACTTTTCTGTACTCGACTGAAGAAGCCTACTGTGTAGGCGAAACGTTCGAAATAAAGATACCTAACTGTTGCATATTGTCTTACCTAACAACCTGTCGGTATTTTATACCATTTTAATGTTCAATCTGTCTGACACTGCAACACAAAGGTATCTTGGTACAGACCTACAATCAACTTCGACAACCTCTACTAGTGAGAACGGCTGGATTTGAGAGGGACCTGTCCTCCCAACATCTGAGTTTCTTACCTCTCCTAGTGACCTACGTCTCACCTCCTGGCGCTATATAAGGTTCCATCCTGTCACTTCATCTCCATATTGTTTCATTCCATGGAACAATGCTCTTCTCCAGACTGAGGGACTGACCACCTCAAAACTTTAAGGGTGATGGACTGATTACATCGTCTTCAAGTATCTTCTGCTTCTATCAACTTTTCTGTACTCGACTGAAGAAGCCTACTGTGTAGGCGAAACGTTTCGAAATAAAGATACCTAACTGTTGCATATGTGTCTTACCTAACAACCTGTCGGTATTTTATACCATTTAATGTTCAATCTGTCTGACACTGCAACACAAGGGTATCTTGGTACAGACCTACAATCAACTTCGACAACCTCTACTATGAGAACGGCTGGATTTGAGAGGACCTGTCCTCCAACATCTGAGTTCTTACCTCTCCTAGTGACCTACGTCTCACCTCCTGGCGCTATATAAGCTTCCATCCTGTCACTTCATCTCCATATTGTTTCATTCCATGGAACAATGCTCTTCTCCAGACTGAGGGACTGACCACCTCAAAACTTTAAGGGTGATGGACTGATTACATCGTCTTCAAGTATCTTCTGCTTCTATCAACTTTTCTGTACTCGACTGAAGAAGCCTACTGTGTAGGCGAAACGTTTCGAAATAAAGATACCTAACTGTTGCATATGTGTCTTATCTAACAACCTGTCGGTATTTTATACCATTTTAATGTTCAATCTGTCTGACACTGCAACACAAAGGTATCTTGGTACAGACCTACAATCAACTTCGACAACCTCTACTAGTGAGAACGGCTGGATTTGAGAGGGACCTGTCCTCCCAACATCTGAGTTCTTACCTCTCCTAGTGACCTACGTCTCACCTCCTGGCGCTATATAAGGTTCCATCCTGTCACTTCATCTCCATATTGTTTCATTCCATGGAACAATGCTCTTCTCCAGACTGAGGGACTGACCACCTCAAAACTTTAAGGGTGATGACTGATTACATCGCTTCAAGTATCTTCTGCTTCTATCAACTTTTCTGTACTCGACTGAAGAAGCCTACTGTGTAGGCGAAACGTTTCGAAATAAAGATACCTAACTGTTGCATATGTGTCTTACCTAACAACCTGTCGGTATTTTATACCATTTTAATGTTCAATCTGTCTGACACTGCAACACAAGGGTATCTTGGTACAGACCTACAATCAACTTCGACAACCTCTACTAGTGAGAACGGCTGGATTTGAGAGGGACCTATCCTCCCAACATCTGAGTTCTTACCTCTCCTAGTGACCTACGTCTCACCTCCTGGCGCTATATAAGGTTCCATCCTGTCACTTCATCTCCATATTTTTTCATTCCATGGAACAATGCTCTCCAGACAGAGGGACTGACCACCTCAAAACTTTAAGGGTGATGGACTGATTACATCGTCTTCAAGTATCTTCTGCTTCTGTCAACTTTTCTGTACTCGACTGAAGAAGCCTACTGTGTAGGCGAAACGTTTCGAAATAAAGATACCTAACTGTTGCATATGTGTCTTACCTAACAACCTGTCGGTATTTTATACCATTTTAATGTTCAATCTGTCTGACACTGCAACACAAGGGTATCTTGGTACAGACCTACAATCAACTTCGACAACCTCTACTAGTGAGAACGCTGGATTTGAGAGGGACCTGTCCTCCCAACATCTGAGTTCTACCTCTCCTAGTGACCTACGTCTCACCTCCTGGCGCTATATAAGGTTCCATCCTGTCACTTCATCTCCATATTGTTTCATTCCATGGAACAATGCTCTTCTCCAGACTGAGGGACTGACCACCTCAAAACTTTAAGGGTGATGGACTGATTACATCGTCTTCAAGTATCTTCTGCTTCTATCAACTTTTCTGTACTCGACTGAAGAAGCCTACTGTGTAGGCGAAACGTTTCGAAATAAAGATACCTAACTGTTGCATATGTGTCTTACCTAACAACCTGTCGGTATTTTATACCATTTTAATGTTCAATCTGTCTGACACTGCAACACAAGGGTATCTTGGTACAGACCTACAATCAGTGGTGACGTGTACTTAGCTCAGTGGTGACGTGTACTTAACAGTGGTGACGTGTACTTAGCTTGAGTGGTGACGTGTACTTAGCTCAGTGGTGACGTGTACTTAGCTCAGTGGTGACGTGTACTTAGCTCAGTGGTGACGTGTACTTAGCTCAGTGGTGACGTGTACTTAGCTCAGTGGTGACGTGTACTTAGCTTGAGTGGTGACGTGTACTTAGCTCAGTGGTGACGTGTACTTAGCTTGAGTGGTGACGTGTACTTAGCTCAGTGGTGACGTGTACTTAGCTCTGTGAAGACCTGTTTGTGTGCTCTCTGTGAATCTGAACCAGGATGCCCTCTCTTGAGCAGCTTTACCAGCAGCTGAGAGAAGAACTCAGAGTTGCTAAACTGGAGATACGGCGATTAACGGAGGAGAACAAGAGGATTCGTATAATCCTCCTTTGTGACCCCCGGTTAAG
>NC_069466.1:12861368-12928868 GCF_026875155.1 Cherax quadricarinatus
GTGTGTGTGTGTTGAGTGTGTGTTGAGTGTGTGTGTGTTGAGTGTGTGTGTATGTGTGTGTGTGAGTGTGTGTGTGTACTCACCTAATTGTACTCACCTAATTGTGGTTGCAGGGGTCGAGACTCAGCTCCTGGCCCCGCTTCTTCACTGATCACTACTAGGTTCTCTCCCTGTCTGCTTCCTGAGCTTTGTCATATCTCTTCTTAAAACTATGTATGGTTCCTGCATCCACTACTTCACTTGCTAGGCTATTCCACTTCCTGACGACTCTATGACTGAAGAAATACTTCCTAACGTCCCTGTGACTCGTCTGAGTCTTCAGCTTCCAATTACGACCCCTTGTTTCTGTGTCCAATCTCTGGAACATCCTGTCCCTGTCCACCTTTTCTATTCCCCGCAGTATCTTGTATGTCGTTATCATATCTCCCCTGACCCTTCTGCCCTCCAGTGTCGTCAGTCCGATTTCCCTCAACCTTTCCTCGTACGACATTCCCCCGAGCTCTGGAACTAACCTTGTTGCAAACCTTTGTGCTTTCTCTAACTTCTTGACGTGCTTGACCAGGTGTGGGTTCCAGACTGGTGCTGCATACTCCAGTATGGACCTAATATACACAGTGTACAGTGTCTTGAACGACTCCTTACTAAGGTATCGGAACGCTATTCTCAGGTTTGCCAGGCGCCCGTATGCTGCAGCAGTTATTTGGTTGATGTGTGCCTCCGGTGACGTGCTCGGTGTTATGGTCACCCCAAAATCTTTCTCCCTGAGTGAGGTCTGTAGTCTTTGTCCACCTAGCATATACTCTGTCTGCGGTCTTCTTTGCCCCTCCCCAATCTTTATGACTTTGCATTTGGCAGGGTTGAATTCGAGAAGCCAGTTTCTGGACCACATGTCCAGCCTGTCCAGGACTCTTTGCAGTCCTGCCTGATCCTCATCCGATTTAATTCTTCTCATCAGCTTCACATCATCTGCGAATAGGGACACTTCAGAGTCTATTCCTTCCATCATGTCGTTCGCATATATCAAAAATAGCACTGGTCCTATAACTGATCCCTGTGGGACGTGTGTGTGTATGTGTGTGTATGTGTGTGTGTGTGTGTGTGTGTGTGTGTGTGTGTGTGTGTGTGTGTGTGTGTGTGTGTGTGTGTGTGTGTGTGTGTATGTGTATGTGTTGAGTGTGCGTCGTGGCGACCTCGTGTCCCGCTACTTCCACTCACTTTTGCAACTTGTGCTCCATCTCCTCTCCATCACTACCTTCCCCAGCCCTAAACTTCCTTCCCAACACTCAGCCCCTCAACTCATCCCTGAGCCCCTCCCAAGCCTCCCTCCCATTCCCAGCCTGAAAATCCTCCGCCTATTCCCCCTACCCTTCCCCCAGTACCTCCAAGTGACCACGACATCCCATGTTCCACCTCCCCATCCACAACGTTACGTTAAACCCCATTCACACCTTTATTCCCATTCAGACTGTACCTTCCCCCTTCCTACACCCTTTCATTTTATTCCCATTCACACTCCTACATCATCCATCACTCACACTCTTCTATCCATCACCCACACTCCTCAACCCTTCACCCATACACCACCATCTCCACCCGTATCCCTTCATCCACCAACGTTCTCCACCACCCCTCATCCACACTCCATCACGCACTCTCCGTCATCATCCCCACCCATACCCCATCATCATTTTCTACAAATCCTCTATCATCCTCCATCCACACTCCTCCATCATCCTCCACCCACATCCTATATCCCACTCACACCCCTCCACTATCCCTCACCCTCACACTTCCATCATATACCCATACCCTCCATTATCTCCCTCCATCGCCCTCCACCCTCGCCCCTCCAGTCATCTTCCACTCACCAATCCCCATATCTCTCTCTTGCCCTACCCTTTTTGTCTCTCCCTCACTCATCATGCTTAACCTATGGTGTAACTGTCCACCTACTCATAATATAATAATAATAATAATAATAATAATAATAATATCTTTATTTAATACAAGTACATGTACAAGGTATACAGGCCTAGCTGATATCAGTGACATACTACTATATAGAAAGCCGCTTGTTATGCAGAGCATTTCGGGCAAGTTAGGTTAGTTTTGTCCCATGGTGAGACTCACACTAGTCGACTAACACCCAGGTACCCATTTTAAACTGATGGGTGAACAGGGACAGGGACAGCAGGTGTCTTATGGAAACACGTCCCTAATATTTTCCAGCCGTACCGGAGGAGATTCGAACTCCCTCCTTAACTCTTGGTGTCACTTTCCACCCACACATCCCTCCTCACCCTTTGATGCCACTTTCCGTCTACATCGATCAATCAATCAAGTTTATTCTCTATAAGGATTACAATGCGGGGTTTACAGATTTTGAATATTGTGTGATTTACATGTTTTAAAATACTAATTACAGAGGGGGCCACTAGAACACCTAGCATGGCTAGGCATTTCGGGCAGACTTTGATTAATTCTAAACTTTAAATTATTGCAGATTATGGTATTAAGGCTAAGTGACTACATTACAGTTTGTGAGTTTAGCAATGTGAATGCTTTTGTTTTGGCACAATACATAGTGTTTAAATTGAGTATCATAGCCAAACTTATGACTAGTTAGGATTCATTATTTTAAGATTAAGATTCGTATTTCTGTGTTTATAGGCAATGGGTGAGTGAGTGTAAGTGTGAACCACCAGGTGGTTTACAAGTAGTTAGTTGACGGGGTGTATCAGGGAGATGTTTTCTAACTGTAGTTTTGAAAGTGATGAGTGTGTCTGCAGTTCTAGAGTTTTCAGATAGGGTATTCCAGATTTTAGGCCCTTTGACACAATGAATTTTTGTAAAGGTTTAGTCGGACACGGGGAATGTCATAGAGATGTTTGTGTCTGGTATTATGCCTGGGGGTCCCGTCACAACTATCAAGAAAGCGTTTTAGGTCAAGGTTAATATTGAAATTTAAGGTCCTGTAGATGTAGATTGCACAGTAGTAAGTGTGGATGTTCTGAACAGGAAGTAAGTTTAGATCTATGAAGAGTGGGGGGGTGTTGCCAGGGATGGGATTTAGTGATTATTCTTACTGCGGCTTTTTATTGGGTTATTATTGGCTTTAGATGTGTTGCTGCAGTTGATCCCCAAGCACAAATAGCATAGGTGAGATATGGATAAATGAGTGAATGGTATAACCACCCACACATCCCTCAGCCTCTAGTAGCACTGTCCACACACACATTCCTCCTTAACCTCCTAGTGCAACTATGCATCCACATATCACTCCTCACCCACACGTCCCTTCTTAACCCTTGCGGAACTAGGTAACCTTTCTCTCTCCCCTACTCCTATTCCTCATCCCCACCCAATCGTATCTCCTCAAGCCCTGTTACTCTTCCCCCACCCACACCTTCCTCCCCTACCTCTGTGTAATTCATCCATCTCATTTTCCCCTTTCTAATCTCTCCTTCCCCCCCCCCCTTCCCCCTTTTTAACGCCACACTCCATCATAATCCGAGTCATTTCCTTTTTCCTTGTTCTTGTACCACTCCCCTACTCATACCTTCCTCCCTTGATTCGGTACGTCTCCCACTCCCGCACCTTCCGTTCACTCTGCCAGAATCCCTGTCTCCTTTCCTTACCCCAGTATCAACACTATTCCCACCTCACTTCCTTACCCATGCACCACTCCTGCTGCCACACCCACCTCCAACATCTCGCACCCACACCTGACACCGCAGCAGTCTTCCTTATTCTGCTGTACCTCTGAGCAACATAATTATACATCGCGTATATCAATTAATAATTTAGGTCTGCCATAATAGCTGTAATTCCACAGGTAATATTGTTCCACAATAGTTATGATTCTTAGGAAAATATTGCTTCCCAACAGTTATGATTAATAAGGTAATAATGTTCCACCGTAGCAGTGATATTAAAGGAAGCATTATTCCGCCATGCTGTGAAATTCGCTTTAAAAAGTATTCCCTAGTTGCATAAAGTAGCAAAAAAAAAAAAATCTAGTGAAGTTAAAAATTAGCTTTGTAGATCTGAAGCTATTCAGAAAAGGTAATCACAAGTCATCACATGGAAACTAATAAAACAATATCTTTAGTAAAAGTGGTAAATTAGGATATACACAGCACAAAGTTAGTGGGAGACAAGAAGACTCCAGCTTACACTGTGGCGGCTCTGACACTCATATTCACGAGTTCACTCAACTCGTGAATATGAGAAACTCTACAAAAATGTTAGTTTTCAATGCCTAAATCAATTTAAAAAAAAAATGGCAATATAAACTTATAGTCGATACGGAAAAGCCAAGTTTTCTTCTCAACACTGAAAGTTTTAAGCTTATCAGGAAAAATCATTTATCAGTAATTTCTTTGAATCAAACGATTCCAAGTTTTCTTTAACAATGCCATTAAAATGTTAAATTTTCTCCTAAACAGTTCAGACTTATAGTGTCATCCTTTTCACGGACTCTATCATTGTCATTATTTTGAAGTCGATAAGGTGAGTCGTTCTTTAGTTACTGAATGGGAATTAATATCACTGCTGAATAAAAATGGCAAATGGGTATTGATAGAGCACAATAACAATCTGAACCTTGATTTCTGGAACCCACACCAGGGCTGAAAATTTGTAGTCGTTGAGACAACGATATATATTTTCCAATTATCTCATAGTTTGTGAACATATTTAGCGCCAGGAGCGGATCTACTATGAAATTAATGAAGCTTAAGCTTCAGGGCCCCTAATCCCTGAGGGGCCCCTGAAGCCACTTTAGTCCATATTGCTTAAAATTTTGGGTCTACTGTATGAAAAGGGTTTTTAAGAAAATAATATAGTGCAATTCAATACAATTATTCTTATAATAAAAAGAAGCGCTAAACCATAAGGGCTATACAGCGCTGAATTCAATACAAAATAGTAGTAAAAATAAAGACTAAAAAGTTAATGAAGTATGATGCAGGCCAACAGTTGCTGGTTGCGAATGGTCTCCCATAGCTGTTCAAGTTTCAGGGCCCCAGAAACGTCGGTCCACCATTATTTAGCGCAATGACAAATTTATCCACACATCTGGTAAACTTAATGGGCACTATCCTGATCGTAATAGGCATCAGCCATTAAATATTGAAGCCGTTCAGAATAGACAAACTTAAATATATTTAACGTGATTTAACAGGAACAATAATTTCACTTTATTATAGACATGCTTTCTGATATGCACCTACACAGTTGAATTTTATTTACCACCATCGTTGAATCAGGAGGCTTCCTGATTCGACGATGGTGGCTTCTCAACTGAGTACCTTCAGTTGTAAAACTGAAGGTTGTAAAACTGAAGAGTTGTATGGTGTGGCGCTGAATGGTATGTCAAGGGTCTTCGTGAAGTTCATGAGGGCAGACTTCTACTCCAGCATCGTTGACGAATTTCAAGAAAGGAGGATGAGCGTCAATTCGGCAGTGGAAGTATGCTTGCATGATGTTTCTAAGTATTTTACTTGGGTGAAGGTACGGAATGTACCTTTTGAAGTGACAGCATACAGCCTACAGGATGTGTTCAGTGGTTATGGGACTGTACACTCGGCGAGCATGGGAATGTGGAGGGACGGCCCCTACGAGGGGCTGCCGGAAGGATCCTTCATACTGAAAATGATCCTGAAGAGGCCGATACCATCGTACGTCACATTGCATGGCTATAGAACTCGGGTTTTTGTACACTATGCGGGGCAGAGGAGGACGTGCCGTTAATGTGACTCTTATGAGCACATGGCGGCACAATGCCCCAGGAGACAGGGCCCTAGGGTTCAAGAAAAAGCTTCTGAAGACAAGCAGTTAGAAGCTTTGGACCTTATGACGGGTGATGTAGAAGGCCGGGGGAAGGGCCTATGGAGTGAGGTTGAAAGAGCAGAGGTGGCTTTGGAGATGTGTGTTACACTACCAGAGGAAAGAGGGGGGGGGGGGGGATATCGCTGTCAGACAGACCGTTAGGTTCTCCAGATTCAGCTCAAGAAGGGATTTTGGAGGCTGTGCTGAAGGATTTTTTGGAAGAGTCAGAGCATGGTGTGGAAGGCGACGAGAGGTTAGGTGATGGACGAACGGGGTAAGGAAGACTTGAGTGAGGTTAGAATGGAGAGCAATGTGGTGGTGGAGGTCTATCAAGAAGATGTGATTGAAGAAGATATGTGTGTAGAGGGTAGCTCCCACAAGAAATCAGCGGGGGCATCAGACATGGACGAGGTCCTCACACCGGTGCAGAGGCCTGGGAAGAAGGTTTGGGCAGCTGTGGTGGAAACGGCAAGACCGAGAGGGGGAGGAGCAATGGGAAGATCGGAGGGAAGGGACAGGAAGGGGTTGGAGGGCAGGAACGAGGGATTGCTAGAGATGGACCGAGACCTATGAAAGGAGGACCAAGTAAGCCTCAGCGGCATAGGGGTAAGCCGCCATTCTTGTAATTTCAGGTGTGTAACTTTCAATGTTAACAGTCTTGAGACCGAGGTCAAGAGGGTATGGTTAGAGTGGTTTTTAAGGAGATTTAGTATTGATGTCTGCTTTTTGCAGGAACATAACCATAGGTTAGGATGCGAGTTGGTTTTGAAAGGTTATAGGTTGTTTACCATTGAGGCTTTGAGGTTGAAAGGAGGTGTGGCTGTGGCAGTAAAGGAGACCAGTCCTTTGCATATCCTGGGTTGGGAGAAGGGGGGGTGGGAGGGTTGTCTGGGTGGATTGGTTTTGGGGGGCCGGGAGGGTTTGTTTTGTAGGTGTGTACATGCCAGCAACTAGTAACGCTAGAGTGAAGGTGGATTTTGTACGCGATGTCTTGGTGTATCACTTGAGAGGTTTACCAGCTATTACGGTGCTTGGTGGGGATTGGAATTGAGTAATTAGGAATGGGGATGTGGTTCCGAGGGGGGCAGGTTGTGTTTTGGGGGTTCTGAGAGACGTTTTGCGGGATGTTGGAGTAGTAGATGTGGTGGGTAGTAGGGGATATGGAGTGGAAGCACACTTTTATTCACAGGGGATATGAGGCACGGTTAGATAGGATTTATGTTAGGCAGGGAATAGATGTGGAGAGGGTGAGGACTATAGATGTGGGTTTTTCTGATCATCATGCTGTTATAGTAGATTTGAGGATAGATGGTATAGTGAGAGTTTCTGCGGGATACTGGAAATTGAATGTGAGGCTCCTAAGGGACGAGGGTGATGCTACAGGATTTGAGTATTGGTGGACATCCTTTTGGGAGACTAGGAATAGGGAGATGGATTTGCTGGATTGGTGGGAAATGAGGGCTAAAGTTGGAATTGCGGACTTTTTTAAAGTACGGGGTAAGGAGATGGCCAGGTGGAAGGTCAGTTAAATGACTGTTATGCAGAGGAACGGGTGGGGCGGAGTGAGGACATGGAACATTTGCGAAATAGGTTGGCGGAAACCCATAATGAAAAGTTTGAGGCAATTAGAGTTAGGGCGGGGTTGGAGGATGTTTTAAGGGGGGATAGGCCATCGGGATTTGTACTCAGGAAGTTTAAGGAAAGGCAGATGAAAACCACCTTGGCATATATAGTGGCAGGAACAGGGGGGGGGTGGATTTGAGGAGGGTCAAGGCCTATCCACCACAGAAAATATTAGTTTGTATGCTGATTTTTGGTTTAGGGAGAAATGGAGGAGGGTTGGCGGGGGAGTGGTTGGCGGACGTTTTGGGGATGAGGGGTTTAATAGGGTATTAAGTGAGCAGGACAGTGACAGACTCGAGAGTAGAATTAGTGTAGAGGAGGTGGAGGAGGCAGTTTTTGGGCTGTGCCATGGTAAAACCCCTGGGATAGACGGCATACCGAATGATTTTTATAGGTGTCATTGTGGGAGTGTACGGCATTGTCTGATGGGGGTTTTGAATTGTATGTTAAGTAGTGGGAGAATGGGAAAATCGCAAAGAATGGGTGTAACGGTTTTAGTGCCCAAAAAGAAGGAATGCCAAGTTTTGAATGATTACCGTGCGATTACGTTAATGTGCTCACGTTAATGTGCTCGGGTTACAAGATTTTTGCTAAGATTTTAGGCAACAGAATGAGGAAAGTGTTGGGTTTAGTGTTACATAGGGGGCAGTTGGGAATTCTGGGGAGGAGGATGAGGGATGAACATGGTTCTATTAGGATTTTCTAGAGTTATACGGGAGGGGGAATACTAGACTTAGATTGGGAGAACGCATATGATTGCTTGGACAGAGTTTTCTTAGGGGTTTGCTTAGAGAGGTTGGGGTTTCGGGAGGGGGTAGTGAGGTGGGTGAACACCCTGTATGCTGAGGCGGAGGTGAGGGTACAGGTCAATGGGAGGCTGGGTGAAAGTGTACTGATGGCAGGGTTGCCCACTATCACAGCTCCTTTATGTGTGTGTGCAGAATCCTTTCTACGAGTCTGTTGAGCGGGTAATGGACAAACAGGAGATGGAGGGGGGTGCAAAGGGGGCATCATTGGGCATGTGGATGATACTACTGTTTTGCTACGGGGTAAGGAGGAGTTAAGGAAGGTGGGTAGAGTGATTCAGATGTTTGATATGAATACGGGGATGCAAGCTAATACAGTGAAGTCAAGGTTGCTAGAGGTGGGTAATTGGATAGGGGGGAGGGCTTGGGGATGGGGTTAGGATGGACAGTGGTTGATAGAATCAAGGTATGTGGAATATGGTATATGGAGGGGGTGCAGGCCTGCAGAAGGGTAAATTCGGAGTCTGTCACGGGTAAGGTTTTAGGTAGACTGGGAGGTTTAAGTGCGAGGGACCTAGCTTTACATCAGAGGGTAGTGGTGGTAAATTCACTTGTCTATAGCAAGGTATGGGGGGTGGCAGAGGTTTTTTTCTTAGAAGTACAGGACATTGTGGAAATGCCGAGGAGGGTGCTAAAGTTTGTGTGGGGATTTGGGAGGGCATGGTTAAGTAAGGAGGTAGTTATGACGGATGTTCAAAGAGGGGGTTTAGGTTTGTTGCCTCTAGGACTGAGGGTAATGGTTATATATATATCAAGCGGAGGTATATTAGGGAAGGGGGTGTGAGGGGAGCTAAAGTAGGAAGTTATGGAGGAGGCACGTAAATGGTGGAGTGGCAAGGACCTGCTGGTTTGTGAAGATATGTTGAGATTTTTATTGACGGTGCAACAGGTGGATAACATCAAATTGAAAAGGTTGGTGAGGGTAGTGGGAGGTCAGGGAATTTTGCAAGGGGTAGCCGTGTATCCAACGTATGATTGGGGGGTTATTTGGAAGGAATTTAGTAAGCTTAGGATACCGGCTGGGGTAAGAGAATTAGTGTATTGTTTCATGATGGGGATTCTGGCCTCCAAGGAGGTGTTACGTTGTATGGGGTTGGTGGAAGAGGCTTTTTGTCAGTTTTGTGGTGATGTTGAAACGGCGTTTCATGTGGTCTTCTTTTGTCCCTCCTTGGAGGGGGTGAGATCATGGATGGGTGGGGTTGTCATTTTGTTGGGGGGGACGGTTGCCGCTTTCAAGGGCTTTACTATTAGATGAGTGCCTAGGGATGTGGGAAGGGCTATAATGTATGTCATAATAGATTATCTGGATATCTCATGGAAAATGAGGGAATTAAGGGGTGATACGAGGATAAAAGCGTTGGTGGCTAGATTCTATAGGACGAAGTGTAGAAATATGCTGGGTTATGGGGGGTCCTGGGAAAAAAGTTTCCCTGAAGGTTATAGGAACCCCATTGTGGGTTCCCTTTGTCGGGGTCCCTGAGGATTGGCAAAGGGGTGGTCCCCTTCTGGGGGGATGCAAAGGGGGGTGGGGGTTTTTTGTTTGCCGCTGGAGTTTTTGTGGTGTGTAAGAGGAAGGTAGCGGCAGTTTGGTATGGATAGTAAGCTATGTTTCACGGGAATGTTTGTCATAATGAGATATAAGAGTAGCTTACAAGGTTAATTTTCTAACCCTGATGGTTATGTTCACTGTGTAAGAAATTTTCCTTGATAGCCAGGATACCGAGCCCTTAGGATCTCGGTTTTAAGTAATCAGATATGGCAAGTTGGTTTCAACATAAAATTTTTCTGAGGTACATGTCTGTTCTTTTGGGACGGGCAAGATACAGTGGCCCTTATACTTACTACTTGTCTTGTATTATGTTTAACTTTTATTGTCTGCTGGAGGTTCTATGTGGTAATTCTTAAGAGTATGTATAGGTCTTGGGTCTATACCATGTTTATTAAGGGGTTTATACCAAAAATTTTATGGGCAAGAGTTTAGGTTTACATACATATGTGGGAGGTTTAATTTCTGTGTAGGGTTTGGTATTAAACCCTTTTGATGTGCTGAGTTTTATGTTATAAGAGCTTGTTTTTGGTTTATTTTATTATTGTATGTTACATATATGTTGTTCTGTTTTCTACACAACAATTATTGTACTTGATGGTTTAACATATTAATAATATTAAAATACCGTTTTTCCATGGTTATTGTGTATAAGGAATCCTGCGTTCCTTCAGAATTCCTATTGGTTAGGCTATAATGTAACACAACTTAAACCAATACTCTGTACCCTGTCATAGCGAGTATGTTCGGGTTTTGTGTCTTTGTTTTATAGTTGTTATGGTAGCTTTATTTAGGGTCTTTTTATTTTACTGACATGATTTGTGTTGTATATATACTGTGTGTGTTAAAGGTGGTTATGGCTTTAGTCATACGTTACAACTTTAACTTTAGTAACCTTGTGATGTTGTGCATTATATGTTGATTTTTGTTGTAATAAGTTATGACAGGTACTCCTTTTATTTTGTTAACCCATGTAAAGTTTCCTTTGGTATGTTTCTTTGGTCACAATTTGCGTGGCGGTACCTATAAATGCTAATACTTTAGTGAGGTTTGTCTTAGCGTGTACTGTTTGCTATAACAGGATGATGTTATAATACTTGTTACCTCCAGGAATAACCTGGTACTAGTAGCGTAGAAGATTGTTTTTGTATTCCTGTACTATTATTATACATCCTTTGTACTTTTGTAAGGTTTCTTAAATAAAATATATAAAAAAAATACTGCTTCCCCGTAGCTGTGAAGCCATGGGGATTTTATGTCGCCGTTGCCTTGGTAGTGCTCCACAATAGCTTCTACTCTTAAGGTAATACTGTCCAGAGTAGCTGTGATTCCTAACTTAAATTGCTTCTTACTGTTGTTATTCCTACGGCAATTTTGTTACAGCATAGTTTGGATTTGTAAGGTGATATTGTTCCAGCTTATCTGTTATTTATATGACAATAATTCATAAGAAAATATTGTCCCACAATTACTTTGATATCAATGGTAAAATATTCCAACTATAGCGGTGATTCTTAAGAAAATATTATTCTTCCGTTGCAGTGATTTATAAAGTTCAGCATAATTAAAATTACAGAATAATACTGTTCCACCATAGCTATTTTTGAAGCATAACTGTGTTCATTATTATTCCAACAAATTTGTGAAAACTATGGAAGTTATGCTGCAACATTTTTTGAAACGTAATTATTGCTTCACTTGACCCCTCAAGGGAGGTTCCTTGACGTTGGTGAGGGGTTCTTGATCCAGGGAACTGGATCTGTGCTCCGGTTCCCTGAATTGAACCTGAAAACCTTCCATCCCCCCCCTCCCACGTGTGTTGTATAATCCTACGGGTTTAGGTCTCCTCAATAATAATAATAATAATAATAATTATAATTATTATTATTGCTTCACTTGAGCTGTGATATCTAAAGAGATATTGTTCCAATGTTACTGTGTTCGCTAAGATAATATAACCCTCGTTTACAACTCGCCGTATTACGACAGCCAGAGGGAAAAGTTCATCAGTAACAGTTTGTCTAATTCAGAGAGAGGAGGTGCGGCTTCAGGAAGTATGATGTTTACCCGGGTGTCGTAACTCGGGCAAGTGAGAGAAAGTAGTGGTGGGGATGGGTAGTCTTATGTAGGGGTAATGGTAATGTTTATGATGTGAGTGGTTGTGGTTGCAGTGATTACTGTGTTGTGATAGTGATGTTTATGTTGGTAGATGTTGTGCTTATGTTGATGTTGGTGGTGGTGGTGATGATGATATTGGTGCTTGGGCTGATGAAGGACGTGGTTATGTTGTTAGACGTGAGAGTTGTGTTTGTGATAATACTTATCTTGGTAATAATGATGTTCATGTTATTGTTAGTGTTGGTGTGAGCCGTTATGATTTTTTGGTTGTTCAAGGTTTGGGTGTTTATGGTCGAGATAAGTTTGGTGTTGTTAGTTGTGATGATTATACAAAGGATGACTGTGGTCGAGATATTTACCTCGTATGTCGTGGTGGCGATGCCTGTTGTGTTGGGGATGGTAATATTATGTTGGTGGTGATAGTGTCTAGGTTAATAATGGGGTTTCTTACAGTGGTGTACATGGTATTGATCTAGTGCAGTGGCGATTGTAGTTTTATGATTGTATTTTGGTAGTAGTAGTAGTTGTGTCACGTACAACTCGTCCTCACTGAACATTACATTAGACGCCGACGGTGCTTAAAAGTATCGCTAATTGCTGTTTCAACACCGTGGAACGTAATACTGGAACCTTCAAAATTTCAAAAATATTGGAATACATAATATTCAAACAGGCAAAGGCCACCCTACCTCAGGACACAGGAATCACATGACCTCATATCAAAAATTAAAGACACTTGCATTTTTAAGGTAAGTTACTATATGACACTCACGTCTGTCCTATATATTCTGTTATTTTCGACCCTTGTATGTTAGAAGTGATCAAAGTCCAGGACGGACAAGTTTTCTAATAATTATGTTATTTCTTACCCACGTCTTTTTAATCCAGTTTGTCGGTATCAGTTGCCAAGGTTTATACCAGTGACATGTCACTGGTATAAACCTTGCTAGGGACAGGGTTCATTTATCTAAGGCTGGGTGAAGGCATTAGCTAACTTAGTGGAGGGAGTTCTTAGGACTTTTATCTAGAAATTGGGGTATTTTTGTGAGAAAACAAAATATGTTACAACAGAGCTGGAATTGAGAATTATTAGCGTATCGATATTGTCAGTTTTGGGGCTACAGTTGTAGGCAGAATGAAGAAGGGTTATTGGATATTGGAAATTCGGTGGCATTAGATGATGAGGACTGCAGCAGATAGCGGAGGAGTGGGTATGGGTAGAGAGAACAAACTGAATAGAGAGTTTCTCGTCACACTTTACACAAATAGTCGTAGCGCTAAAATCAAGAGAAAAGATAAAGATTATATCAAGAGGGGATAAAAGGAAGTGCAAAAGAACATGAAAAAAATACAAAATATATACGTGGCAGAGAATAGGCAGCAGGCAGAATAGCGAAGAATGACTAGGTAAGGATAATCAGAAAAGCAGAAAGTAATTTTCAGGACAATCAGAGCCAAGCCTTCTACACAGTCACATTAAATAGACGAAGACTGTAAAAGACCAAGTAATATTCCTGAAGAGGGAACGAGAACTCACAGATTTAATTTAAGGAGGTATTCACTGAGGAAAGAAGGATGGTGTGGGAACGCAGGGTTGGAAGGGCTAATGAGCATGTGCTCCATAAAATTCAGTTATCAGAAGAGGAAGTAATGAAACTACTAAAAGAAGTAGAAAAGATCAAAAGCCTGGTGACCCGTGGCCACTAGGCCACGGGTCACACGGTGAGGTGTCTGTGTTCGATTCCTGGCGAGGGTTGAAACATTGGGCATGTTTCCTAACATTGGTTGTCTATGTTAACCCATCAGTTAAAAATGGGTACCTGGGTGCTACTCGACTTTTGTGGGTCGCATTCCTGGACAAAACTGATCTAATTTGCCCAAAATGCTCTGGATAACAAGCGGCTTTCTATATATTAGTATGCCATTGATGTCAGCTAGGTCTGTATATCTTGTCCATGTACTTGTAGAAATAATAATAATAATAATTATTATTATTATATCACCATGGGTTCTGAAAGGAGGTGAAGGACCGTGAGAACCTATACCAACGATCTACATATTCCCCGACATAGGAACCAAACTACTGGAAAATTGAAAACATAATCTCGGCATATAAGCTAGAGGAGAGAGAAGAGACAATAAATTATGGAACAATATCACTGACATCATCCTATTCATTTTAGTAATTATTACAGGAAAAGGGGTTACTAGCCCATTGTTCCCGGCATTTTAGTTGACTTACAACACGCATGGCTTACGGAGGAAAGATTCTTATTCCACTTCCCAATGGATATAAAAGGAAAAGTAATAAGAACAAGAACTATTAAGATAAAATCAAAGAAAACTCAGATGAGTGTGTATAAATAAACGTGTACATGTATGGGTAGTGTGACATAAGTGTAAGTAGAAGTAGCAAGACGTACCTGTACCTTGCATATTTATGAGACAGACAAAAGATACCAGCAGTTTGGAGGGATATGTTATGTATCTTTATACGTACATGCTTCTAAACTGTTGTATTCTGAGTACCTCTGCAAAAACAGTGATAATGTGTGAACGAGGTGCAAGTGTTGAATGATGATGAAAGTATTTTTTTGGGGGGGATTTTCTTTCTTTTATGGGTCACCCTGCCTCGGTGGGAGACGGCCGACTTGTAGAAACAAAAATCACTGACATATATCCTGTCTGAAGTATTGAAAAAATATATCAGGAAATGATTGGTTGAACATCTAGAGGGGTGGATTTTTTATTTTTTTACAAAACTAGTAGAGATTTAGGAAAGGGAAGTCTTGCATCACTGTGCTACTGGAGTTCTACGCAAGAATTATGTAAATCAAGCATGAATGACAATGATGGTTCTTCTACATTAGAGTGTAGTACAGTATTTGACACTACCACAGCAGAACTTGTCAAATTAGAGGAACAAGTACATATTTGAAGTACTGCTCTGTATCTGGTAATAAAATCCATTAAATTTTTCTGTTCTGATTTATGTAACCACTAGTATTATTTTGTGTGTGTGTGTGTGTGTGTGTGTGTGTGTGTGTGTGTGGTGTGTGTGTGTGTGTGTGTGTGTGTGTGTGTGTGTGTGTACTATTTGTGGTTACGAACTGCGAAGTTTCGAAGGTAATACTATACTACATTCCGTCAGAGGCAACGACTGTACTCCAACTGAAGTTTTTTCCTCGGCCCAAAAGCTTTAATAGTAGATCTGCTCTTACGCCCCCCCCCCACATCGTCTATGAGCTCATATTAAGTTGCAATAAATAATTGTCAATGGATAAACAGAAGGGTGGACAGGGGGCGCGAACCGCGGCCCGTAATTTGTAAATTAACACTCGGATGCTGTTAGAGGTCTAGGTAATGGAGGTGGTACAACTTCGGACTGCCAATTTACGGGCTTCTGTTGGCGCCATTATTCCAGTTTCATTTTAACCTACAGAGTTTAAATATATGCTTTTTCTATTAACAAATTAAAATTTAAGGTTTTTTAAATCTATATTTATCTCAAATTGTACGTCAAACAAACCTAATAAAATTAACTAGAAAGAAATTGTCGTAAACGGTGACAGACATAAAATTATGATTTCTTAGAATTAAGTATAAATCTCACATTAATTTTTCTGTTTCGGGAAGTATGAAGCACATAATATTGCCATGTAGGTAAGTATAATGTTTGTCAGGAAACAGGACAAGTGTTTCATGACGCGAGTCATATGATGACCCGCAGCTGGAGCTTTAGGTTATCTGACTGAGGCCTTCTACTGGCTTGCCGGTCCACCCCTTTAAAAATTATGATTATGAATGAAGTTTGATTACATATAGAATATATATTTTTAAAACGAAATATAGTTCCGAGTATCTATGTTAGGTAGAGAAGATCAAGTAATGAAATGAAGTCATATGCATTGCGAAGATACCAAAATTACTTCAATTAGAAAACAAAGACTGAAAAAATTCTTGATTTTATTTTCTTATCTACCAAACTATAAATGGAATAATAACAGTGACCACAAGAGAAAATAGGATGACGAGAGTCCGCGAAGCAGCTGGATTAAAGGTGATGGCAGAAAGACTAACTTACGAATGAGATGAAATGATGTTTTTCTATCATGTTACAAATCAGTGTTATAACTTTTGATAAAGTAGCTTAAAAACGAGAGAAAGAAGTTAACAAGGATAAAACTTTGGTTAGCAAAGAAATCGGTGAATCAGTGCGCAAAGCAAGGCTAAGAGATCCACCAAGAACACCCACGTGTTCACTTATTCCATCAACGTTATGTAAGATACGTAATCAGTGGACAATTAAGTCATAACGGTGCGCGGAGATCCCAGTAAGTGAGAGTACAAATATTTTTTTTTATCTGGAGTTCTTTATGTTCAAGATGACGTTTATACTCGTGTAGCAGACACAGAATCAGATACTCAGCTATTGGGTGCTAACACTATACACTAAACGGGTTTGATTGGTTACTTAAAGCTGTATAAATACACAGAAGAGAACTCCTATTGACCAAAGAGAAATTTTTATTGAAAGATGCTACTTTTAAAGAAGCAATACAATTATTGGTCCTGATCTGAAATAAATATATAGATTCTCTCTCTCAGAAATCCATGATCTCATAAACAAATTGGCTGCAGAATACATAAAAAGAAACAATGAACTTTAACTACAGCCACAGATTAGAGGAGACATTTGCTTTAGTTCGTCCGAAAGCAAGAACAAGTCCTTGATAGTGTTTTCTGCAAACATTTGGATTGATGAGATAGTCCAACGTATACGGAAAGTAGATGTAATCAAATCAGCAGCAAAAGACCGCAGATAGGCTTTAAATAAGCTTAATTTTAGGCTTGAGGAGAGATTTTGCGATTCAGAATTACTGAGAACGTCTTGGATAACTACTGGATTGCCAGATGAAATGATTAGAATTTCACCAGCATTTCTGAACAGTAACAGAGTTGTACATGTAAGGTATATGCAATACCGACCAGATGAATAATTACTTTTACACGTATCGCTATCCAGTGGCTTTATCGATACAAATTCAAGGACATAATGGGAAGACAGTAACAAGGAGATCCAGTTGCTGCATAGTAGCGTTCCAGAAGAGGAAGATGCATCAGCACATGATTTATCGGAAATCTAAAGTGACGAATGTAATGAAGAGAGTGTACTCCCACCTTTAGTGAAAGAAAGATGGCAATTCCTGCAAAGGTTATTTACAAAATGCTATACTGTTCTCTTTTTCTTGAAAGAACACTAACTACCTCTTTATATTACGGCTGGTCACAATATATGACAAAAGTAGAGAATGAAGCAGTGCGGAAAAGACAGCATTTAGTAACATACACTAACTAGTAAGTGGAGATGAAAATACACCATTACCATGCGATTTTGATTACGAAAAGTTCTCTATAGCTGCCACCGACAATTTTGACCATGAAAATCGATCAACAGTATCTGGTTCCATGCTCCACGGTCTAAAATTTAATTCCTCTCAGTGTTTCCAAATGACACACTGCTGTAGATGTACTCCTTCGATATATCTTCGAACGTTACACGAAAAGTTTGGAAAAAATGTGGATTAAAGTATCTTGTAGCTACAGTTCGCAGTGTTGCTCTAATTAAAGCACGTGTCACTGCAGGCTTTGATGTCACAAGCAAGGTTAGGAACATAGTCCTCTGCCTTAAAAGCTGCATCAGAGGGGTTTTTACTTCATGTTGCAGAAGTCTCCTCTGTCTTAGGAAACATTCGATAAAGAAATACCTTCACAAAGTTTGATATCCATCAATCAAATGTAGGATGTCTGATGACCAGTGATATTCACTGCACTCTCACCAACGCAAATCACAACTTTCACCTTCATCTTTCCATTAAAAATTGATATTTAAGATTTGTTTTTCTTCAGGAGTGCTTAATCCTCTTTCAACAACTCTCTGTCTTGAAACTCTTCAACAAATAAAGTTTGGGTGGTACAGGTGGCATTATTGTAAAGCCTAACTTGTGTCTTAAAACAAGACCTTCCTTCTCAGCTACTTGTACGGTACACTTGCACAACTTCTGTTGCTGTTAGATGCAAGTGTTGTTTAAAGTACGATGTTTTCACAAATATCTGTATATGTGGAGAATAATGTAAAAGATTGTTCACAACACACATATTGTATTATATTTATTTATATAATTAAGGATTTAATTATATAAAAATATTAAGTTTAACAACCTTTAACATTTTCACTATATTGTTATGTGGCGAATAACATTCGAATTGTTTGACCGCGGACACCAGACTGATTTCTGTACTTGAAACAGGAGCTGAAACATGCTCAGCTGAAATTTGTCTCCGGCCATTTTTTAATGATGATGTCTAAACAAAAAAATGTGCAGCCTTTGGTGTTGTCTACCAAAATTTTTCTGCTTCTCTTCTATGCATTCTAAGTGGCGCTCTTATTACCTAAATCTATATAGAAATTTCTGCGGGACTTCATTACCAGGAACAATAGTATACAGTCGTACACTGGATCAAGAAATTCCTAACTAATAGAGGAGAGTAATGCTAGAATAACAATAGAGGTTCTCCGAGGATCAGTTCTAGAATCGTTACTCTTCCTAGTTTACGATCTGCCGGAGAGAATTGTGAGTATGTTTCATTATTTTCTCTTGACGTAATGAGAAGAATGTAAACGGAAGAGGATAGAGACAAGCTACAAATAGACTTCAACAAAGTGAAGAAAAAAGAATATATAGATTTGCAACGAAATTAATACCAGAGCTAAGAAACTGAGTTATGAAGAGAAACTAAAGGAACTGAACCAGATAACTTTAAAAGAAAGGAGGATTAAGGAAGACACGATAACCACGTACAAGATACTCAGGATTTTACAGAGTAGATTAGGACAAAGTTTTTGAAATGAGAGGAATAGGGGCGAGGTGTTCCAAGATGAAAACAAAACAGACGAACCACGGGAAGATACGTAAATATTTTTTTTTCAGTCTCAAGAATAAATATGACACAGCCACGCGGTTAGGAAGCAAAAATGCTAGCGATTTTAGTGTAAGAGACTGAGCCAGGAGCTGAGACTCAACCCAAGCAAACACAACTTGCTGAGTACAACTCAGTGAGCGCACGCACAAATACACACACACACACACACACACACACACACACACACACACACACACACACACATACACACACACATACACACACACACACACACACACACACACACACAACATACACACATACACACACACACACACACACACACACACACACACACACACACACACACACACACACACAAAAGAGAGATTAGTTCAAACACTAGAGGATCAGACAAGCATAACAGGAAAGGCATTGCAATGGATCAGAGAATACCTGAGAGAGGCAACAACGAGTCATGGTACGTAATGAGGTATCAAAGTGGGCGCCTGTGACGAGCGGGGTTCCACAGGGTCAGTCCTAGGACCGGTGCTGTTTTTGGTATATGTGAATGACATGCCGGAGGAGACAGACTCAGAAGTGTCCCTGTTTGAAGATGATGTGACGTTAATGAGGAAAATTAAATTGGATGAGTATCAGACAGGACTACATAGGGACTTTGAATTAAACCTCACCAAATGCAGTCATGAAGATCGGGGAAGGGCAGAGATCACAGAGTACAGGCTAGCGGGCCAAACACTGCAAACCTCATCCAAGGAAAAGGATCTTGGGGTGGATATAATACCCAACACATCTTCCAAGATGCACATCAACCAGATAACTGCTGCAGCATATGGCACCTGCAAACCTAAGAATAGCGTTCCGATACCTCAGTAAGGAATCGTTCAAGACACTGTACACCGTGTACGCCAGTTTGAAACCCACACCTGGTCAAGCACGTCAAGAAATTAGAGAAAGTACAAAGGTCTTCAACAAGACTAGTCCCAGAGCTAAGGGGAATGTCTTACGAAGAAAGTGAAGGGAAATTGACTTGAAGACACTGGAAGACAGGAAGGATAGGGGGGACGTGGTAACGACATATGAAATACTGCGAGGAATTGACAAGGTGGACAAAGATAGGATGTTCCAGAGATGGGACACAGCAACAAGGGATAACAATTGGAAGTTAAGGATTCATATGAGCCCGAGGGTTGTTAGGAAGTATTTCTTAAGTTATAGAGTAGTCAGAAAGTGGAATAGTCTGGAAAGTGATGTAGTGGAGGCAGGATCCATATATAGTTTTAAGATGAGGTATGATAAAGTTCATGGAGCAGGGAGAGAGAGGACCTAGTAGCGACCAGGAAAGAGGCGGGACCAGGAGCCATGAATCGACCACTGCAACCACAATTAGGCGATTACAAATCGGTGAGTACATACACACACACACACTAACACGAATAAGCTCACAGTGTGTCTCAGAGAAGGGACCCAGAAATAAGGGGTCGAAACTGGAAGTTAAAAACTCAGACGAGTACAGGGATGTTAGAAAGTATTTCTTCAGTAATAGATAAAGCTCTTGGAGGAGGAAGAGAGTCAACTTAGTAACGACCAGCGCAGAGGAGAGACCAGGATCTACGACCCAACTCCTGCAACCACAAATACGTGAGTACACACACAAACACGCTGACGTGCACATTCATAAACACACACACTCGCATGCGTACACACACACACACACACACACACACACACACACACAGGAGCTCGGACTCGACCCCCGCAACCTCAACTAGGTGAGTACACACACACACACACACACACACACACACACACACACACACACACACACACACACACACGGTGGGTGCAGACGTGGGTGCACAAGGCTCCGAGAACCTTCGTGTTTTTGAGGCGTGCAATAACCGCTAGCAGTAATCAGTGGTAGTGACAAAGTCAGTGAACAAACCTACGAGTGATAACTATAGTTATTAGTTGAAAAAATTCGAGAGGAAACCTGAATTCAGTATTTTTTTTTTAAAGTGCCAAACCGTTGTGGATCTACTAGGCAGTCTTGCCACACAGATACAAACATAAAAAGATCAAAGTGAGTGTGGAAACGGGTGTTCAAGAATTACCAGCGTTTGGTTAACAAGTGAAATGTGGGGCACCGTAATGTGAGAGTGAAAAAGTTAATAAGCAAAAGGAGAAAGAAAAAATAAAATATACAACAAGGGAAGGAGGCAGTAGGCCTGCTGAAGCAGTGACGTTACAACAGTTTGTATGCCATTATACATATAAAGTGTAACATCGAATGTGAAGTGTATTCTGTAATAAGTGAAAAGTGAAATCACTTGAGGAACGCGGGATGCATGAGCATATATGGTTATAAACATCATGGGAGAAGGAGTTACAAAATAGATAGAAGGCCTATGTACGACGACTATGTCATCAGCAATGGGAGGAGGAAAGGGCAAAATCAGTGTTTATCCATGGGCTTCAGGAGAGATAAGAAAGGACACACACTGAAAGGTAGCAGGAAGAAAGAAAGGAGATTGAGAAAATCATCACGGAAATAGGTGAAGAGATGGACGAGATTGTAAATTTTCAGAGAATAGGGGGGTACTCAAAGGGGAGAAACCGACCAATCAAGCTGATTCTTAGGACGGAAGCAGTGCGGAACAGGATCCCCCAATACACAAATAACCCGCACATAAAAGAGAGAAGCTTACGACGACGTTTCGGTCCGACTTGGACCATTGACAAAGTCACACTAACAGAGGTGGAGCAGGACGGCTATATATAGGCAGAAAGAGGTGGAGGTGGTAGTAGTAGTAGTAGTAGTAGTAGTAGTAGTAGTAGTAGTAGTAGTAGTAGTAGTAGTAGTAGTAGTAGTAGTAGTAGTAGTAGTAGTACAAGAATTGTATATAATACCGACAGGATGAAATGACACGATTGAAATACTTGGAAGAGTACAAGAGGGTGTTCCTAGACAGAGACAGAACACAATCAGAATGACAGCAGCTGAGAGAGAGGACAAAAAAGCGAAAGGAGCTAGGTAAAGAGACAAGGATGGAACCAGCAGAGGTCAGTCAGAGCAGAACAGAGCAGCAAGGGCAAGCACACACACAACTATTCTCAGAACCATACAACCTATCACACCATCCCAACACACACTACAATCCATACCCACAGCCTCCACCCAACACCGAGCTATAGAATCCCACAGTATGCTATCAGGTCTCCCACCCTCAAAGGCCCCCCAAACCACAGTGTTGGAAAGGAAACTGAAGGTATGGTACACAAACGCTGATGGAATAACAAATAAGTGGGAGTGGCATGAAAGAGTCAAAGAGGCATCACCGGACATCATAGCTCTCACAGAAACCAAGCTTACAGGTATGATAACAGATGCCATCTTTCCAACGGGATACCAAATCCTGAGGAAAGACAGAGGGAACAGGGGGGGTGGAGGAGTGGCATTGCTGATCAAAAATCGCTGGAATTTTGATGAGCTTGAGATAGGAGACAGCGGAGAAGAAAGTGATTACATAGCGGGAACGCTTCATTCTGGAGGTCCCAAGGTGGTAATAGCAGTGATGTATAACCCACCACAGAACAGCAGGAGGCCAAGGCAAGAGTACGACGAGAGCAATAGAGCGATGGTTGACACACTGGCTACAGTGGCCAGAAGAGCTCATGCATGCAGGGCAAAGCTCCTGATCATGGGTGACTTTAACCACAAGGAGATCGATTGGGAGAACTTGGACCTGCATGGGGGCCAAGATACATGGAGGGCTAAGATGATGGAGGTGGTACTGGAAAACTTCATGTACCAACACGTAAGGGACACTACAAGAGAGAGAGGAGAGGATGAACCAGCAAGGCTGGACTTAGTATTCACCTTGAGTAGTGCAGATATCGAGGACATCACATATGAAAGACCCCTTGGGGCCAGTGACCATGTGGTTTTAAGCTTCGAATACACAGTAGAGCTACAAGTGGAGGGAGAAGCAGGAAGGCCAGGACGAATGAAGCTAAACTACAAGAAAGGGGACTACACAGGAATGAGGAACTTCCTGAAGGGGTTCAGTGGGACAAGAGAACTGGCAGGGAAGCCAGTTAATGAGATGATGGAATATGTAGCAACAAAATGCAAGGAGGCTGAGGAGAGGTTTGTACCCAAGGGTAACAGGAATAATGAAAAAGCCAGGATGAGCCCATGGTTTACCCAAAGGTGCAGGGAGGCAAAAACCAAGTGTGCTAGGGAATGGAAGAAATATAGAAGGCAAAGGACCCAGGAGAATAAGGAGAGCAGTCGTTAGAGCCAGAAACGAATATGCACAGATAAGAAGGGAGGCCCAAAGACAATATGAAAATGACATAGCAGCGAAAGCCAAATCTGACCCGAAACTGTTGTACAGCCACATCAGGAGGAAAACAACAGTCAAGGACCAGGTAATCAGGCTAAGGAAGGAAGGAGGAGAGACAACAAGAAATGACCGTGAAGTATGTGAGGAACTCAACAAGAGATTCAAAGTGTTCACAGAGGAGACAGAAGGGGCTCCAGAAAGACGGAGAGGTGGGGCACACCACCATGTGCTGGACACAGTGCACACAACCGAGGAAGAAGTGAAGAGGCTTCTGAGTGAGCTAGATACCTCAAAGGCAATGGGGCCAGATAACATCTCCCCATGGGTATTGAGAGAGGGAGCAGAGGCACTATGTGTACCCCTAACAACAATATTCAATACATCTATCGAAACAGGGAGATTGCCTGAGGCATGGAAGACAGCAAATGTAGTCCCAATCTTTAAAAAAGGAGACAGACATGAAGCATTAAACTACAGACCAGTGTCACTGACATGTATGTATGCAAAATCATGGAGAAGATTATCAGGAGAAGAGTGGTGGAACACCTAGAAAGGAATGATCTCATCAACAGCAGCCAACATGGTTTCAGGGACGGGAAATCCTGTGTCACAAACCTACTGGAGTTCTATGACATGGTGACAGAAGTAAGACAAGAGAGAGAAAGGTGGGTGGATTGCATATTCTTGGACTGCAAGAAGGCGTTTGACACAGTTCCACACAAGAGATTGGTGCAAAAACTGGAGGACCAAGCAGGGATAACAGGGAAGGCACTACAATGGATCAGGGAATACTTGTCAGGAAGACAGCAGCGAGTCATGGTACGTGGCGAGGTGTCAGAGTGGGCACCTGTGACCAGCGGGGTCCCACAGGGGTCAGTTCTAGGACCAGTGCTGTTTCTGGTATTTGTGAACGACATGACGGAAGGAATAGACTCTGAGGTGTCCCTGTTTGCAGATGACGTGAAGTTGATGAGAAGAATTCAATCGATCGAAGACCAGGCAGAACTACAAAGGGATCTGGACAGGCTGCAGACCTGGTCCAGCAATTGGCTCCTGGAGTTCAATCCCACCAAGTGCAAAGCCATGAAGATTGGGGAAGGGCAAAGAAGACCGCAGACGGAGTACAGTCTAGAGGCCCAGAGACTACAAACCTCACTCAAGGAAAAAGATCTTAGGGTGAGTATAACACCAGGCACATCTCCTGAAGCGCACATCAATCAAATAACTGCTGCAGCATATGGGCGCCTAGCAAACCTCAGAACAGCATTCCGACATCTTAATAAGGAATCGTTCAGGACCCTGTACACTGTGTACGTTAGGCCCATATTGGAGTATGCGGCACCAGTTTGGAACCCACACCTAGCCAAGCACGTAAAGAAACTAGAGAAAGATCAAAGGTTTGCAACAAGACTAGTCCCAGAGCTAAGAGGTATGTCCTACGAGGAGAGGTTAAGGGAAATCAACCTGACGACACTGGAGGACAGGAGAGATAGGGGGGACATGATAACGACACACAAAATACTGAGATGAATTGGCAAGGTGGACAAAGACAGGATATTCCAGAGATTGGACACAGTAACAAGGGGACATAGTTGGTAGTTGAAGACACAGATGAATCACAGGGATGTTAGGAAGTATTTCTTCAGCCACAGAGTAGTCAGTAAGTGGAATAGTTTGGGAAGCGATGTAGTGGAGGCAGGATCCATACATAGCTTTAAGCAGAGGTATGATAAAGCTCACGGTTCAGGGAGAGTGACCTAGTAGCGATCAGTGAAGAGGCGGGGCCAGCAGCTCGGACTTTACCCCCGCAACCTCAACTAGGTGAGTACAACTAGGTGAGTACACACACACACACACACACACACACACACACACACACACACACACACACACACACACACACACACACACACACACACGCACACGCACACGCACACGCACACGCGCACGCACACACACACGCACACGCACACACACACTCCCCAGAACACAGTGTTGGAGAGGAAACTGAAGGTATGGTACACCAACACTGATGGATTAACGAATAACCAGGAGGAGTGGCACGAAAGAGTCAAAGAGGCATCACCGGGCATCATAGTTCTCACAGAAACCAAGCTCACAGGAATGATAAGAGATGCCATCTTTCCATCGGGATATCAGATCCTGAGGAAAATCAGAGGGAACAGAGGGGGTGGAGGAGTGGCAATGCTCATTAAAAACAGATGGAATTTTGATGAGGTGGAGAGAGGAAACAGAGGAGAGGCAAGAGACTACATAATAGGAACACTTCAGTCTGGAGGTCCCAAGGCAGTAATTGCAGTGAAGTATAACCCTCCAAAGAAGAGCA
This sequence comes from Cherax quadricarinatus, assembly GCF_026875155.1. Classification (NCBI taxonomy): domain Eukaryota; kingdom Metazoa; phylum Arthropoda; class Malacostraca; order Decapoda; family Parastacidae; genus Cherax; species Cherax quadricarinatus. Next base: position 12,886,935 of record NC_069466.1, read on the forward strand.
GGAGGCCAAAGCAAGAGCATGATGAGAGCAATAGGGTGATGGGTGACACACTAGCTGAAGTGGCCAGAAGGGCTCATGTGAGCAGGGCAAAACTGCTGATTATGGGTAACTTCAATCACAAGGAAATCGACTGGGAAAACCTGGAGCCAAATGGGGGCCCAGAAACGTGGAGGGTGGTACTGGAAAACCTCCTGTACCAACACATAAGGGACACTACCAGAGAGACACAGAGACTGGAGAGGATGAGCCAGCAAGACTGGACCTAGTATTCACCTTGAGTAGTGCAGATATTGAGGATATCACATATGAAAGATCCCTCGGGGCCAGTGATCACGTGGTTCTGAACTTCGAATATATAGTAGAGTTACAAGTGGAGAGGGAAGCAGGAACGGCAGGACGAATGAAGCCAAACTACAAGAGAGGGACTACACAGGCATCAGGAATTTCCTGCACAGAGTTCAGCGAGACAGAGAAATGGCACAGAAGTCAGTGAACGAGATAATGGAATATGTGACAACGATATCCTAGGAAGCTGAGGAGAGGTATGTGGTCAAGGGTAACAGAAATGCCAGGATGAGTCCATGATTCACCCAAAGGTGTGGAGAGGCCAAAACCAAATGTGCTAGAGAATGGAAGAAGTATAAAAGGCAAAGGACCCAGGAGAATAAGGAGAGCAGTCGTAGAGCCAGCAATGAATATGCAGAGTTAAGAAGGGAGGCCCAACAATAACACGAAAATGACAGAAGCAAAAGTCAAATCTGACCTTAAGCTGACTCACGAAATCGTAATGTCACGATTGCAAACAAACCATACCACGAGTGGGGTTTGATCCCGCGGTCAGAGAGTCTCAAAACTCCAGACCGCCGCGTTAGCCACTGGACCAGTTAGCCAAAATAAGATTCGTCCAACTGGGTATATTTCTACACCATAGGAAGGTTAGCATAGGTACCACTGTGACCACAAATGCAGGTTTTTACAGACGAATCTCCAGCTAGCGTGGCCGTGACGAACTCTAGCTCAAGTCCCCTCAAAGCTAGCTGGTCCAGTGGCTAACACGACGGTCTGGAGTTTTGAGACTCTCTGACCGCGGGATCAAACCCCACCCGTGGTATGGTTTGTTTGCAATCGTGTCATTACGATTTCGTGAGGCTTTGAGGGAACTTGAGCTAGAGTTCGTCACGGCCACGCTAGCTGGAGATTCGTCTGTAAAAACTTGCATTTGTGGTCACAGTGGTGCCTATGCTAACCTTCGTATTGTGTACAAATATACCTAGTTGGACGAATCTTATTGTGGCTAGCTGGTCCAGTGGCTAACACGACGGTCTGGAGTTTGGAGACTCTCTGACCGCGGGATCAAACCCCACCCGTGGTATAGTTTGACTTTCAGCTGTTGTACGGCCACATCAGGAGGAAAAGTCAAGGACCAGGTAATCCGACTGAGGAAGGAAGGAAGGGGAGATCACAAGAAACGACTGTGAAGTATGTGAGGAGCTCAAAATGAGATTCAAAGAAGTGTTCACACAGGAGACAGAAGGGACTCCAGAAAGACAGAGAGGTGGGGTACATTATCAAGTGTTGGACACAATACATACAACCGAGGAAGAAGTGAAGAGGCTACTAAGCGAGCTAGATACCTCAAAGGCAATGGAGCCGGATAACAATTCTCCATGGGTCCTGAGAGAGGGAGCAGAGGCGCTTTAGTGTACCACAAACAATCTCAACACATCTATCGAAACAGGACAACTACCTAAGGTGTGGAAGAGAGCAAATGTAGTCCCAATTTTTAAAAAAGGAGACAGACACGAAGCATTAAACTACAGACCAGTGTCTCTGACATTTATGCAAAGTCATGGAAAAGAAAATCAGGAGAAAAGTGGTGGAGCACATAGAAAGGAAAGAGTTTATCAACGACAGCCAGCACGGTTTCAGGGACGGGAAATCCCGTGTCACAAACCTACTGGAGTTCTATGACAGGGTGACAGCAGTAGGACAGGAGAGGGGTGGGTAGATTGCATTTTCTTGAAAGAAGGCATTTGACACAGTTCCACACAAGAGATTAGTGCAAAAGCTGGAGGACCAGGCAGGGATAACATAGAAGGCACTGCAATGGATCAAGGAATACCTGTCAGGAAGACAACAGAGAGTCATGGTATGTGGCGAGGTGTCAGAGTGGGCGCCTGTGACGAGCGGGGTTCCACCGGTTAGAGGACCGGTGCTGTTCCTGATATTTGTGAACATGATGGAAGGAATACTCAGAGGTGTCCCTGTTTGCAGATGATATGAAGCTGATGAGAAGAATTCAATCGGACGAAGACCAGGCAGACCTGGAATTCAACCCCACCAAGTACAATGTCATGAAGATTGGGGAATGGCAAACAAGACTGCAGACAGAGTACAGTCTAGGGAGCCAGAGACTACAAAGTTCCCTCAAGGAAAAGGCTGTTGGGGTAAGTATAAAACCGAGCACATCTCCTGAGGCGCACATCAACCAAATAACTGCTGCAGCATACGGGCATCTAGCAAACCTAAGAACAGCATTCCGACATCTTAATAATAATTCAGGACCCTGTACACCATGTATGTTAGGCCTATATTTGAGCATGAAGTACCAGTTTGGAGCCCACACTTAGCCAAGCATGTAAGGAAACTAAAGAAAATGTAAAGGTTTGCAATAAGACTAGTCCTGGAGCTAAGGGGCATGTCCTACGAGGAGAGGATAAGGGAAATAGATATGATGATACTAGCGGACAGGAGAGATAGGGAGGATATGATAACGACATATAAAATACTGAGAGGAACCCACAAGGTGGATAGAGACAGGATGTTCCAGAGATGGGACACAGCAACAAGGGGTCACAGTTGAAAACTGAAGACTCGGATGAATCACAGGGATGTTAGGAAGTATTTCTTCAGTCACAGAGTTGTCAGAACGTGGAATAGTCTGGGAAGTGATGTAGTGGTGGCAGGAGCCATACATAACTTTAAGAAGAGGTATGATAAAACTCATGGAGCAGGAAGAGTGACCTAGTAGTGACCAGTGAAGAGGTTGGGCCAGGATCTATGAATCAACCCCTGCAACTACAGTTAGGTGAATTAGGCGAGTACACACACATGCACGAGAGAAAAGAAAATCCAAGTTAAACTGACATTCAAGTTAGAAATCATACAAAATAAAACCCTGCAGCTGAAACCACTGTTGAAAGGTTCTCAAAAATACCAGCGAGTGTACCTCGACCGTGACAGAACACTAAAAGAAAGGGAGCAACTGAGAGAAAGAGTGAGAAGACGATAGAGGGAGAAAGGGGGACAGGTAAGGCACCAACAGACATGGGAGCACAGCCTCGTAGGGAACAGCAAACACAATTGCCCACAGAACCACCCACAGCATCCCATCAGCCCCTACCAACCCACACCAACCAAACACAATAACCAGAGCTGAACCACATTCTACACCCAGAGTTCCCCCCCCCCAGTACTAATACTGCCGCACCTGCAGACTACCATAATTTCCAGACCTGCTTACCATACACACAGCCAACACCAACCATCCCACTCCCAGAATACAGTTCAAAAAAGGCAGCTGAAGGTATGGTACACCAACACAGATATAATTAAAAATAAGAGGGAGGGGTGGCAGGAAGAATTGCCGAGGCATCTCCGAACATCACAGCAATAAGAGACAAATCTCATGGAAGTAATAACATACGCAACTTTCCCATCTGGTTATCAGATCCTGAGGAAAGACAGGGAGCAGAGGGAGAGGAGTTGCACTGCTCATCAAAAACTAATGGAGTTTTGAGAAGATGGGAGGACTAGTCAGAGGAGTAGCAGGTGACTACAGAGTAGGAACACTATTCTGGAGGCCCATAAGTGATGACAGCAGTGATGTACAACCCATCACCGAACAGGAGGAGGCAAGGACAGGAATACGATGAGACTAATAAAGTGATGGTGGGCACATTAACTGATGTTGCCAGAAGGGCTCAAATGAGCAGGGCAAAGTAACTCATCATGGGGTATTTCAACCATAGAGGGACTGACTGAGAGAATCTGAAGACACACGGAGGACCAGAGAAGTGGAGAGCCAAGATGCTGGAGGCAGTACTGAAAACTTCATATACCAACATGATATGAACACAACTAGAGAAAAAGGAGACGATGAACCAGTAAGGCTGGACCTCACATGCCCCTTGAACAGTTCAAACATAGGGGATATCGCACACGTGGTCTTGAGTGTCGAATACATAGTGCTAGAATATGGAGAGTAAATTAGTGTGAGGACGGGAGAAGCCAAACTTTCAAAATGGGGACTACACAAGTATGAGGCAATTCTCACGTGAGGTGCAGTGGGTAAGCAAGCTAGAGAGTAAGACAGTCAATGAAATAATGGAACACGTGACCATGAAGTGCAGGGAGACAGTGAAGAAGACCAGAATGAGCCCATGGTTTACCAGGAGGTGTGGAGAGGCCAAAGCTAAGTATGCTAGAATATGGAAAAAGTACAGAAATTAAAGGACCCAGGAAAACAGGGAGTTGAGCCAAAGAGCCAAAAATGAATATGCATGGATAAGGAGAGAAGCCCAGCATCAATACAAGAATGACATAACATCAAAAGCCAAATCTGACCCAAAGTTGTTATACAGCCACATCAAGAGGAATACAACAGTCAAGGACCAGATAATCAGGTTGAGGAAGGAAAGAAGGGACTTCTGCGCCAGCCTTCGTCGGGTGTGGACGTCTCTCTCTCGCCTGAGTATCAGTGACAAATTTCCACTGTTCTCTCTGTAGACTGCCCGCCGGGCAGTCTACAGGAGGGGCACCTGTTCATCGGCTTACTTTAGCCAGCTCCATTTTTTTTTCTGCTTTGCGGAAAATTCTTTAACGGTCTTTGGTGGGAAGCCGGTTACTGAACTCAGGTGGGAGTGTGGGCGTCCCTCTCTGCTGGGGCTTGGCAAGGGGGTCCACCGGATCTAATTGGAAACTTCGAGTTTCTATCTCTATTTACAAAGGAACTTTTGTTCCTTTTCTTTCATCGCCCAGCCTTGGGCAACAAATCTTCCTTGTACCATCGAGAAGTCGGGCTCGATACGGCTTCTGCTGTCAGTGGCCCTGGTAAACCCAACAAAGAAAGAAAGAAGAAGGAAGGAAGGAGGGGAACTCACAGGGAACGACCAGGAAGCATGTGAAGAACTTAGCTTCGTGATTCAGGGAGGTATTCACAGTGGAGGCAGAGAGGCTTCCAGCAAGCCGAGGAGGTAGGGTGTGCCAGAAAGTGCTGGACACACTGCATACAACCAAGGAGGAGGTGAAGAAGCTGGTAGGGGAACTAGATATCTTAAAGGCGGTGAACCCAGATAATATCTCTCCTTGCATTCTGAGAGAGGGAGCAGATGCACTGTATGTGCCACTAACAACAATCTTCAGTAAATCTATCGAAATAGGGCAGCTGCCTTAGGTGTGGAAGACAGCAAATGTAGACCCGATATTTAAGAAAGGAGACAGACAAGCTGCACTAAATTACAGACCAGTGTCGGTGACATGTATGTAAAGTTATGGAGAAGATTATCGGGAAAAGAGAGGTGGAGCACCTTACACAGGACAACCTGCGCGCATTCAGGAAAGGGAAATCCTGCATTACAAACCTATTGGAGTTCTATGACATGGTAACAGAAGTAAAACAGAATATATAGAGGGACAGGTAAACTGCATCTTCTTGGGCTGTAAGAAGGCTTTCCACACAGTACCACACAAGAGAGTGGTTAATAGTAATAATAATAATAATAATAATAATAATAATAATAATAATAATAATAATAATAATATTTTTATTTCTACACGACATGTATGAGGTATACAAACCTAGCTGACATCAATGACGTACTACTATATAGAAAGTCGATTGTTATGCAGAGCATTTCGGGCAAATTAGCTCAATTTTGTCCCGGGATGCCATCCACACCAGTGGACTAATACCCTGTTACCCATTTTATACATGGGTGAACATAGACAACCGGTGTAAGGAAACACGCCTATGTTTCAACCCTCACTGGAAATCGAACCCGGGCCCCTCACCGTGTGAAGCGAGAGCTCTTGCCACTAGGGCACGGGCCACCGGTTGAAAAGCTAGAGGAGCAGGCAGGAATAGGAGGAAAAGTACTGCTATGGATCAGGGAATACCTGACAGGAAGAAAAAAACGCGTTTCAGTACGAGGCGAAGTGTCAGAATGAGTGCATGTGTCGAGTGGGTTTCCACAAGTCAGTCCAAGATCTCGTTCTGTTTCTTGTATATGTGAATGACATAACGGAAGGAATAGAGTCAGAGGCGTCTGTTGCAAGTCTGGTCCGACAAATGGCTCCAGGAGTTTAACCCCAGTAAGTGCAAAGTCATGAAGTTTGGGGGCGGACAAAGAAAACCGCAGACGGATTACAGCTTAAGAGGTTAGATGCTGGAAAACTCGCTCAAAGAAGAGGATTTTGGGGTGAGCATCATACCGAGCGCAATTCCTGAGCTCACATCAACCAAATAACTGCTGCATCATACAGATGCCTGACAAATCTGAGAAGAGCTTTTCAACGTCTAAGTAAGGAGTCATTCAACACACTGTACATCGTGTACATCAGGCCCATATTGAGTATACATCATTAGTATGGAACTTATACCTGGTCAAACACGTCAAGAAATTAGAGAAAGTGCAAAGGTTTGCAACAAGATTAGTCCCGGAGTTGAGGGATTACTTCTACGAAGAGAGGTTACGGAAACTCAACCTTACAACATAGTAGAACAGGAAGGATAGAGGGGACATAACATATAAAATACTAAGAGGAACTGACAAGGTGGATAGGGACAGAATGTTTCAGAGATGTGACACAGCAACAAGGGGTCACAACTGGAAGTTGAAAATTCACACGAGTCACAGGGATGTTAGGAAGCACTTCTTCAGTCATAAAGTTGTCAGGAAGTGGAAGTCTGGAGAGTGATGTAGTGGGGGCAAGATCCATATATTGCTTTAAGAAGAGGTATGATAAAGCTCATTGAGCAGTGAGTGGACCTAGTAGCGACCAGTGAAGAATCGGGGCCAGGAGCTATGAATCGACCCCTGCAACTACAATTAGGCGAGCACACATGTACACACACACACACACACACACACACACACACACACACACACACACACAGTGTAAGGACTCGGGATTAGACCGTCTCAGCTTGGAGCCAATTACCCTTTCAAAGCTTCCTAATGAGTCAGACGAGCCGACCTCCTTTTTGCTTCGTTTGAGAGTTGTGTGTATTTGGAATTTATTAGCCTATTTTGCAGGCAAATTCTCCAGAAAACTGCCATGATTTTGCGTTTGCGTCCGAACCCTCTGGGAGCAGAGCACCTCGCACTCTCGCAAGGAAACATTTTACTGTGATTTTCTCTTCAACTGCCTTTCTAAGGGCCTGATCTACATCTCCTAATAACAGCCTTTGACTTGCGCGTCGCGTTTGACAGCTTCCGAGATCAGTGAGGTACGTCTTATCTTACCATACCCCGGCCGGGATTGAACCCGCGGTCAGATAGTCTCAAAACTCGTGTCATTACGATTTCGTGAGTCACGTCTTATCTTCGTTTATCATCTTCCTCTTCTCTTTATACATTTCACTTGTTCATTCTCTTCATGCAGATCAACGTCATTCCGAGGTCCCTTTCCATTTTTGGTTTCCATTGTTTACCTCTCTGTTCCCTGCCTTGTTAAGAAGAATTTTATGTCTATTGTTAATATGCAATGTTGTTAACGGGCGATGTGTGTTTGAAGTATTTTAGTTCGCTAAACAAAACTCTTGTAGTAGTGAATGAATCAACTTACTGAGGTGAAAATTATATATTGGGGCCTCATAATCTGATATTTTATGTATATAATAAAAACTGTTTTGTAGATAAATGGTTCGGAGAACCGAAAAGTTGATAAATTAGACACATGCGCAACACTTGGGTATCTTTATTGAGGAAACGTTTTGCCACACAGTGGCTTCATCAGTCCATCAAAGGAGAATGGTGAAGAACAGGAAGAGAATGAGGTAATCAATCCCTCAGCCTTGAGTCGATGTAATCAGTCCATCAATTTTGAAAAGATTGATGGACTAAGCAGACTACCATTTCATGATGTTAAATATGTTCAACGATCTTAACACATGCGAACCAATATCTCGCAATACATTAAACAAATGTACCAAAAAAAAAAAAATCTCTCTTTCCAAACTGATTCTCTAGCGATCAGGACAAGGTAAGAAATTTCTTTGCTTCATTCCTGGTAACCATAAACCAACGTCCTCCTCAGGACCATCATCTCGAGCACTGGAAGCTCAAGACAAATACTGGCATGACTATTATCCAAATACTTGTCTAGACCAGGGGTCTCCGAACTTCTAACTACAAGGACAACATAGCATATTTTACACATTGTCACGGGCCAAAGAAATAAATCTTATAAATAAATATTAATGAAAGAAAAAGTTTTATTTGGATCCTTTTTGTAATCAGCATATGATTCAGAACAAAAGAAAAATGTGACAATTGCAAAGAAATAAGACCATGTTTACACTGAGAAATAATGTGAGTAAAAATGTCAAGCATAAGCCAATGTTCTGACAGTATAATCAGTTACTAACTGCAAATGAGAAAAGCTGACACAAGATTAATTTGCACAAGATTAATGGGAATGATGGAATTGGTATTTTAACTTCAAAATATTGCTGAGCTGAGGATTCAAGCTTGTGGAGCCAATTATTAAAATAGACTTCAAATGCTCATCAGATAAATTTGTGCGATATTTGGAGTTGACATACTTTGTTTTTGAAAATGTTAGTTCACAAAGGTACGTTGTACGAAAAACTGATACGAACCCACAACCTTCAAAATTGGAAACTATTCAGCCTGTAAAGATTTATAAAACTGGATCAGATTTCCTTCTTTATACTTTTCTTTCAATATGCCAAGTGACTGAAGATCAATAATTTCCATTTGAAACTGACTTAGGAGTGTCTCAACACTGCACTCAATGAATTCTGAAAAAAACGTTATTTCTTCTGTTTTTCCATCAAGTTAGGAAAACGTTTCTGAAATGCTTTTTGCAAGTCATTAATGATTTATGTTGTAAATGAAGACGGAAATTCTGCTTTATTTTCTTCGTGACATTTTTCATAACATGAAAAATGAACTAAATTATAAACTTTTACCTGTCCTTCTTAGATGTCGTTTTGATAAGGACCTGCCTCGTATGGGCCAGTAGGCCTTCTGCAGTGTTCCTACATTCTTATGTTCTTAAATAACATCAGTTTTTGCAATGATTGCCTTAACATGCGTAGATCACAACTTAAATATGTTTCACTTTGCAACTTCAGATTCAACTGATTCACATGGCTTGTCACGTCAGCAAAAAATATCAATTTCCAAAGCAAGTCAGCGTTTGATAAACGTAGTTCGGGTCGATTCTTCTATGAGAAATGAATTTTTTTTTCTGAGCTGGAAGGACCGTAATAGAACCTTTCCACAACTAAGCCATCGAACTGCTGTATAATAAGTCAACGAGCTCAAAATCAATGTCTTTCAGACAGCTCACGAGACGTGATGATTAAGCCGGCGAGAACGAAATTCACTGTTGAAACAACGGGTTTCAGACCAAAAGACATATCACATGTTTTCTGCACAATGCTTACTGATGGATAACGCAATGCAGAAACATAGTCTTTGAGAATCCACCATCCTCCCAAGGTTTTGTGATTTGTCCAATCAAACCTTTCTTCATCCCAGACATGTTCTTTCCTCCATTAATTGTCACGTATTGCAGTTTATTCTATTCCAGGTTTCAATCTAATACAGTTTTTTTTTAATTTTTTGAAGATGTCTTCTCCGGTTTCTGTGCTGTGCATGCTATACATTGATGCTAATTCTTGCGTGGCAGTAAATTCATTGTCGACGCCACTGATGAATACCAGGAGTTGTGATGTGTCACTCATTATTTGATTAATCAAGTGAGGGAGAATAAAACTGAATATTTCATGTTTTGTCTGCATTCTGATGAAATATATTACTTCTTATATCCTCAGTTCTACGAGCAACAGTATTTGGCACAATACTGAAAATTTTGAACAGATTTGCTTTTTCTGGGCATAACTCTCCCACTGCTTCCATCATACACTCTGGTCAGATCTCCATCAGTAAAGGGCTTTCCTCTTTTAGCTAACGCATAAGCTACTTTGTACCTGGCCCTGGTAAAGCTTCATTTTTAGCTTTCTTCTGTGTATAAAAAATCTTGTTGGGAAAGCAACCTACGTTGCTTTGATTCAAATATTTTTGAAGGCTGTGTTCCTGTGAACTGGGAATAACTTGGTTTATGTTTGGTATCGCAGTGCCGACGTACATTGTACTCCTTCAAAACTGCAATAGTGTCGTGGCATACCCACTTTGTACAAGCATACCTGTTTGTACAAAGAAGTACTTTACACACCATTCTTCATTAATCAGTCGGCAATCACTCTGCACTGTTGTTTTCCTTTTTCCTTCCATAACTGAAGCGTATATCTGAAAACTGAGAAGATTTGAGCTAAAATTAGATTAAATTTTGACATACAAGTTTTTACCAGCAACAAAATCCTTAACTTTTCGTGACCGAAAATGAGAGTTTATTCGTTTTGCTATTTATAAATATTTCAAATTGCTGTCAGCCCCATAAAATCTTGTGGAGGGCCGCATGTGGTCCGTGGGGCGAAGTTTGGAGACCCATGGTCTAGACCATCATCAATACTTATTTAAACCATTCCAAGGATATAATCTACAGGACTAAACACATCAACGACAAAAACAAAACAATGACAAGTTTTGGTGCAACTTCCCTATTCACCAACCTTCCCACAGCACAGGCTAAAGTCGAGGCCAGCATTGGCTTCGACTTTCGGATCGTAGCTAAGAACTCTGTAGATCTGACTGACTGAACTTTGCATCCCGAAGGGAAACCTTTTAAAGACTGCATGATTTTTTCGCAGTATTCTTTATTTTCTTCTACCAACTCTTTGGTTTTATTTCGCGTATAACAAGAGAATTCCTCATCTGATCAGCATTAAATTATCATTGCTTGTGTATGGTAATTAGGTAATTAGCATGTGCGTGTGCATGAGCCCTATGGCCAAAATGGTTGAACCCATCCCCAGCATCCTGGAGTCTCTCCAACAATTTGTAAAACTATCAGTAGCGTCGCTTCAGATATTCAAAATAGTTCCTCATAATTCGAAGACGCCAGAGAGTATTGTGAAATTTTAATTCTTTTAACTCCCGTTACATAAATTTCAGTATGCCTGATTTAAATGGGACCTGCTCTTTGAATTATAAACTTGATGTTCATTCTCACTGTATGAAAGTCCATAAAAACCTAAATTTCTGCAGTGTATCTTTCAAGGGAGTGCCCGACTTGGCCGCATTTATATGAGATTTCTTCCAACTCATTCAGCAGCGCCTGATTAATGTCTCAAGGAGCTGTGTGTACCAGTAACAACAATCTTCAACACATCTATCGAAACAGGGCGACTACCTGAGGTATGGAAGACAGCAAATGTAATCCCAATTTTTAAAAAAAGGAGACAGACACGAAGCACTAAACTACAGACTAGTGTCACTAACATGAATAGTATGCAAAATCATGGAGATCATCAAGAGAAGAGTGGTGGAGCAGCTAGAAAGGAATGAACTTATCAAAGACAGCGAGCACGGTTTCAAAGACGGGAAATCCTGTGTCACAGACCTACTGGAGTTCTGTGACAGGGTGAAAGCAGTAAGACAAGAGAGAGGGGTGAGTAGATTGCATTTTCTTGGACTGTAAGAAGGCGTTTGACAGTCCCACACAAGAGACTATTGCAAAAGCTGGAGGACCAGGCAGGGATAACAGCGAAGGCACTGCAATGGATCAGGGAATACCTGTCACGAAGACAACAGCGAGTCATGGTATGTGGCAAGACGTCAGTGTGGGCTCATGTGACGAGCTGGGTTCCACAGGGATCAGTCCTAAGACCGGTGCTGTTTCTGGTATTTGTGAACGATATGACGGAAGGAATAGACTTCGATGTGTCGCTGTTTGCATATGATGTGAAGTTGATGAGAAGAATTCAATCTGAAGGGGACCAGGCAGAACTACAAAAGGATCTGGACAGGCTGCAGACCTGGTCCAGCAACTGGCTCCTGGAGTTCAACCCCACCATGTGCAAAGTCATGAAGACTGGGGAAGGGGAAAGAAGTCCGCAGGAGCACAGTCTAGGTGGCCAGAGACTACAAACCTCACACAAGGAAAAGGACCTCGGGGTGAGTATAACAGAGAATTCATCTCCTGAGGCGCACATCAACTAAATAACTGCTGTAGCTTACGGACACCTAGCAAACTTAAGAACAGCATTCCGACATCTTAATAAGGAATCGTTCAGGACCTATACACTGTGTACGTTAGGCCCATATTGGAATATGCAGCACAGTTTGGAACCCACACCTAGCCAAGCACGTAAAGAAACTAGAGAAAGTGCAAAGGTTTGCAACAAGACTGGTCCCAGAGCTAAGGGGATATTATATGTATGGATTGCTATTATTCTGTGTAACCTATTAAAAGAAAGGAAATGAATGTGTTCTTTGCCCGATTAAATGTCCTGTTCCCGAATGTTCTCAGGGGTACTGAGACGTATCCTTTATATTATCTACTATTCTTTTCAGTATCGATTGTTTTGCCTTACTTGGGATTCTTCTATACCATTCCTGTAATATTTCTATGATCCAGATTTCTACTTCTAATATCCTTTAACCCACTATCTTTGTAATCAGGTAATCTTGTCAATGTATGGTGCAATCACAGCTAAACGCGTTATATAACCATACATCAACTGACGTAGCATGGTGTTTTGGTGCGTAGACAACTGGTCGAGCGTCAGCAATCCATCATGACACCACCTGGCATAATGAGCAATCCTGTGATTTGTGTAGCATTGTTGTTTAAGGTTGTGTACAATAGACTACTAGATAGCTATCGAGCTTGTATAACCCAAAATTTGAGTTATATACGGTATACCTGTCATGTTTCAGGGGAGAAGATTAAATTTTGTTTCTTTCTATGACAGAACTGTTTGGTACAATAATTTGGGCAGCATCTCATCCCGGTGGGTGATTACAGGAGCTAACGTGGTTAAAGATACCGTTCGACTCCTGTCCTGTCCTGACTGAGTATTCATGTTGGGCTATTCTGGTTTCCAGAATTTTACCTGTTTGACCTATATATGTGAGAGGACAGTGAGTACATGGAACCTTGTAAACCCCACCACCTTTGTTGGAGGGTGTGTTTTTAATCAGTATTTGTTTCAAGGTTTATATTGATCTTTTTTAATGCTTCACGCAGGCAAACCAGTTTCTCTTTGTATGGTAAAACTAATACATTTTTCCTAGCCATCATGGCCTTAGGTTCAGTCCTGTAGAAAGTCTTTTTTTTTGCTGACATTAGTGCCGTCTTGCCAAAATCCCTGGGATATCTCAGTTTTGTGGCTTTGTTGAATATCTTGCTGATTTCGTCCTCTAGGTACTCTGGACTACAGATGCGCAAGGCTCTCAAGAACATTGTGAGGAACACACTCCTTTTTACCCTAGTTTCGTGATTGGAATAATAGTGAATGTATGACGACACATTGGTGGACTTCCTATAAACTGTAAATTTGAATTTTATATCAATACGATGTATTAAAACATCTAGGAAAGGCAAAGTGTTGTTTCATGTTCTGTAGTGAACTTAATGGAAGGTACCAGACCATTGAGTCTGGGTAGAAACTCACCAATGTTGTAATCACTCGGCCATAAGCAAAGAACATCATCTACGTATCTGAACCAACTAGCGTTATCTGGGAGAATGTATTTAAGAAGTCTAGTCTCATAGAAGTCCATACATAAGTTGCTGAGTAAGGGGCTAAAGGGATTTCCCATTGCCATGCCCTGTTTTTGAGTATAGTATTTCCCTTCAAACACGAATTTAGAATCAGTAACGCCAAGTTTTATCAATTCGATTATTATTTTCGTGGAGTAGGGTATGGGGAATTTTTCTAGTTCCTCTTCAAGGTATGAAATCAAGTCACGGACAGGGACTTAGGGACTTTGATGAACATAGTTGTGAAGTCAAAGCTCACTAGAGTAAAGTCATCAGGGACATTTAATTTCTGGAGTCTTTTCGTAAGGTCAACGTTGTTTTTAATATGTGCATCTGAGATCTACCATATCATGGGAGTTAGCAGTTTAACTAGCCATTTAGATAGGTCATATGCTGAGGAGCCTACTGAACAGTTCTGTCATAGAAACATAATGGAATCTTATCCCCTCAGGGAAGGTTCCTTGATGTTGGTGAGGGGCTCTTGATTTAGGGAATTGGATCTGTGCTCCAGTTCCCCGAATTAAGCCTGAATGCCTTCCACAACTCCCCCCCAGGCGCTGTATAATCCTACGGGTTTAGCGCTTCCTCTTGATTATAATAATAATAATAATTCTCTCTTTAACATGACAGGTATACCGTATATAACTCAAATGTCGGGTTATACAAGCTCGATAGCTATCTAGTAGAGTCTATTGTACACAACCTTAAATCACAATACTACACAAAATTACATGATTGCTCATTATGCCAGGTGGTGTCATGATGGACTGGTGACGCTCGACCAGTTGTCTACGCACCAAAACACCATGCTACGCCAGTTGATGTATGGTGTTATAACGCATTTAGCTGTGATTGCACCATACATTGACAAGATTACCTGATTACATAGGTATTGGGTTAAAGGATATTAGAAGTAGAAATCTGGATCATAGAAATATTAATGGAATGGTATAGAAGAATCCCATGTAAGGCATAATAATCAATACTGAGAAGAATAGTAGATAGTATAAAGGATACGTCTCAGTACCCCTGAGAACATTCGGGAACAGGACATTTAAACGGGCGAAGAGTATATTCATTTCCTTTCTTTTATTAATTAAAGAGGTTACACAGAATAACAGCAATCCATATATTTGAATAGACTGATGCAGTGGTCGGAGAAGTGGCAGATGCAGTTTAATATAGACAAATGCAAAGTTCTAAATGTTGGACAGGACAATAACCATGCCACATATAAACTAAATAATGTAGATCTTAATATTACGGATTGCGAAAAAGATTTAGGAGTTCTGGTTAGCAGTAATCTGAAACCAAGACAACAGTGCATAAGTGTTCGCAATAAAGCTAATAGAATCCTTGGCTTCATATCAAGAAGCATAAATAATAGGAGTCCTCAGGTTGTTCTTCAACTCTATACATCCTTGGTTAGGCCTCATTTAGATTATACTGCACAGTTTTGGTCACCGTATTACAGGATGGATATAAATTCTCTGGAAAATGTACAAAGGAGGATGACAAAGTTGATCCCATGTATCAGAAACCTTCCCTATGAGGATAGACTAAGGGCCCTGAATCTGCACTCTCTAGAAAGACGTAGAATTAGGGGGGATATGATTGAGGTGTATAAATGGAAGACAGGAATAAATAAAGGGGATGTAAATAGTGTGCTGAAAATATCTAGCCTAGACAGGACTCGCAGCAATGGTTTTAAGTTGGAAAAATTCAGATTCAGGAAGGATATAGGAAAGTACTGGTTTGGTAATAGAGTTGTGGATGAGTGGAACAAACTCCCGAGTACAGTTATAGAGGCCACAACGTTGTGTAGCTTTAAAAATAGGTTGGATAAATACATGAGTGGTTGTGGGTGGGTGTGAGTTGGACCTGATAGCTTGTGCTACCAGGTCGGTTGCCGTGTTCCTCCCTTAAGTCAATGTGACCTGACCTGACTAGGTTGGGTGCATTGGCTTAAGCCGGTAGGAGACTTGGACCTGCCTCGCATGGGCCAGTAGGCCTTCTGCAGTGTTCCTTCGTTCTTATGTTCTTATGTTCTTATATAACATCCACTGAGAAACGTATTTTTTTCAAGTCATAGGACCTGTTCTAAATGGTTAGAAAAAGCTTTGGGCGGACTATCATACCTTCTAATTTCATATTTCTTGACTTCTCAAAACCCTCTTACCCACATATTGGGAGATGGTGGATGGTGGCAGTGGTGGGTGTGACGCTGACCGCTGGCCACATTCTAAGAGAGCCAGGAGGTGACAGGCGCACTCTGCTATTCTGAGAAAAAATTTAGTCTGACGCTCTACCCGGGCCTGTAATAAGAATCTGAAATATCATCGACCTAGCTGACAACTGTTGAATCATTTCATCATTACCTCTCAGTATAGTTAAGAGTAAGTTATTCTAAGTTATATCTGTCCTAACGATTGCCCTAAAAACACTCATCATTCAAGTATTTTTGAGAGTTGATGGATAGTTTAAAGCATGTTCGTAAAGATGTCCCCCAAACACTCTGTTGCCGGTGCTTGCAGGATGAGTTGTAATGGCTGCCACTTATCTTACATGGAACATACTGGCAAGCCTTTAGATGTTAACGCACCACCGATATTCAGTAGAAACTACACGGGAATGAAACGTGACTTTCAGGCACACCAGGGCTTGAAATAACTCTGCAAATTGGTCAGAAACCAGAGTAATGGTTCCTTGCTCCTCTTGGCTGGAAAGAAATATTTTAGAATCGGCAGTTATAAAACATAATAAACGTTTATTATATAATAATAGACTCAGTTTATTCAAACTTGATTCCTTTATAATTGAAGGCATTGTACATAAACTGAAGTCAGACTCCTATCTGAACTCAGACTGTAGTAAATGCAGTTCTGCACTGACGAATTTATGAGTACTTAGGTACTGCTGTTCCTGCCTACCCATATGGATAAACCAGTGTTCACACACAAACACACACACACAAACACACACACACACACACACACACACACACACACACACACACACACATATATATATATCAATAACAACACTGAAACTAGCCGAGGACTCGAACCCATGTCGTTTTGGCCCGCCTCATGGTGAGCGAAAATCATATGATGCTCTAACCCATTGGACAGCTCAACCCTACAAGAATGATGCGCCCAGCAGAGCTAGGTGTTTTACCGTGATTTGAGGATATACGGTGGTGTGGGTGCCTCTGAGCTAATTTCATTCTACTCCCCGTTTGGTGTACTAGCCTTCACGAGCAGTATGTATATCACTGTAACCACGAACGAGTGGTATTTAACCAATAACAACACTGCGACTAGCCGAGGACTCGAACCCGTGAGGCGAGGACCCTTGCCGCTTCACAAGGCGGAAGTCCGGGTTCGATTCCCGGCGAGGGTACAAACATTCGGGGTGTGTCTTTACACCGGTTGTCTATGTTCTCCATCAGTAAAATGGATACCTGGGTATTCGTCGACTGGTGTGGGTCGCATCCTGGGACAAAACTGCTCGAAATGCTCGGTATAATAAGCTGCTTTCTATACAGTATGTCATTGATGTAAACTAGGGCTGTATACCTTGTACATGTACATGTAGAAAGATATATTGTTATTATAGACTTCAACTTACCCTAGTTTTCCTTTCTCCGTTAATAACATGTGCAAATTTATTATTGGTGCACATTTGCATATAATGAGAGACAGAAGGGTCCTTTATTGTGATGAAGTGTTTGATATCTTTAGGGAACAATAATGAACCGCTTATTAAATGCTAATGGACAATTTCTATGTAACAAAATGTGTATTATCTTTGGGTACAGTGATGGTGTCTGTAGTTACTATCTTGATGTGTCCTGTAGTTGCTACAGTGATTTTGCCTGTAATTACTGCAGTAATAGTGTCTGTGGTCACTACACTGGTGTTTTCTGTAACTGCTACGAAAATTTGTGTATGCAATAATTTCGTAAAAATCATTCTGAACCTAACGAAAAAATATATTTCATTGTGTTTATTATTAAATTATTGCACACTTGTTGTTGGGATATGTTGTGTATCTTCATACGTATATGCTTCTAAACTGTTGTATTCTGAGCACCTCTGCAAAAAAAGTGATTATGTGTGAGTGAGGTCAAAGTGTTGAATGATGATGAAAGTATTTTCTTTTTGGGAATTTTCTTTCTTTTTGGGTCACCCTGCCTCGGTGGGAGACGACCGACATGTTTAAATTTATATATATATATATATATATATATATATATATATATATTATATATATTATATATTATATATATATATATATATATATATATTATTTTTATTATCACACTGGCCGATTCCCACCAAGGCAGGGTGGCCCGAAAAAGAAAAACTTTCACCATCATTCACTCCATCACTGTCTTGCCAGAAGGGTGCTTTACACTACAGTTTTTAAACTGCAACATTAACACCCCTCCTTCAGAGTGCAGGCACTGTACTTCCCATCTCCAGGACTCAAGTCCGGCCTGCCGGTTTCCCTGAACCCCTTCATAAATGTTACTTTGCTCACACTTCAACAGCACGTCAAGTATTAAAAACCATTTGTCTCCATTCACTCCTATCAAACACGCTCACGCATGCCTGCTGGAAGTCCAAGCCCCTCGCACACAAAACCTCCCTTACCCCCTCCCTCCAACCTTTCCTAGGCCGATCCCTACCCCGCCTTCCTTCCACTACAGACTGATACACTCTTGAAGTCACTTTGTTTCGCTCCATTCTCTCTACATGTCCGAACCACCTCAACAACCCTTCCTCAGCCCTCTGGACAACAGTTTTGGTAATTCCGCACCTCCTCCTAACTTCCAAACTACGAATTCTCTGCATTATATTCACACCACACATTGCCCTCAGACATGACATCTCCACTGCCTCCAGCCTTCTCCTCGCTGCAACATTCATCACCCATGCTTCACACCCATATAAGAGCATTGGTAAAACTATACTCTCATACATTCCCCTCTTTGCCTCCAAGGACAAAGTTCTTTGTCTCCACAGACTCCTAAGTGCACCACTCACCCTTTTCCCCTCATCAATTCTATGATTCACCTCATCTTTCATAGACCCATCCTCTGACACGTCTACTCCCAAATATCTGAATACATTCACCTCCTCCATACTCTCTCCCTCCAATCTGATATCCAATCTTTCATCACCTAATCTTTTTGTTATCCACATAACCTTACTCTTTCCTGTATTCACTTTTTTCTTCTTTTGCACACCCTACCAAATTCATCCACCAATCTCTGCAACTTCTCTTCAGAATCTCCCAAGAGCACAGTGTCATCAGCAAAGAGCAACTGTGACAACTCCCACTTTATGTTTGATTCTTTATCTTTTAACTCCACGCCTCTTGCCAAGACCCTGGCATTTACTTCTCTTACAACCCCATCTATAAATATATTAAACAACCACGGTGACATCACACATCCTTGTATAAGGCCTACTTTTACTGGGAAATAATCTCCCTCTTTCCTACATACTCTAACTTGAGTCTCACTATCCTCGTAAAAACTCTTCACTGCTTTTAGTAACCTACCTCCTACACCATACACCTGCAACATCTGCCACATTGCCCCCATATCCACCCTGTCATACGCCTTTTCCAAATCCATAAATGCCACAAAGACCTCTTTAGCCTTATCTAAATACTGTTCACTTATATGTTTCACTGTAAACACCTGGTCCACACACCCCCTACCTTTCCTAAAGCCTCCTTGTTCATCTGCTATCCTATTCTCCGTCTTACTCTTAATTCTTTCAATAATAACTCTACCTATATTATATATATATTATATATATATATATATATATATATATATATATATATATATATATATATATATATATATATATATATTTGTGTGTGTGTGTGTGTGTGTGTGTGTGTGTGTGTGTGTGTGTGTGAGTGTACTCACCTAATTGTGGTTGCAGGGGTCGAGACTCAGCTCCTGGCCCCGCCTCTTCACTGATTGCTACTAGGTCCTCTCTCTCTCTCTGCTTCCTGAGCTTTATCATACCTCTTCTTAAAACTATGTATGGTTCCTGCCTCCACTACTTCACTTGCTAGGCTATTTCATTTCCTGACGACTCTATGACTGAAGAAATACTTCCTAACGTCCCTGTGACTCGTCTGAGTCTTCAGTTTCCAGTTGTGACCCCTTGTTCCTGTGTCCCCTCTCTGGAAGATCCTATCTCTGTCCACCTTGTCTATTCCCCGCAGTATCTTGTATGTCGTTATCATGTCTCCCCTGACCCTTCTGTCCTCCAGTGTCGTCAGTCCTATTTCCCTCAACCTTTCCTCGTACGACATTCCCCTGAGCTCTGGGAGTAGCCTTGTTGCAAACCTTTGTACTTTCTCTAACTTCTTGACGTGCTTGACCAGGTGTGGGTTCCAGACTGGTGCTGCATACTCCAGTATGGGCCTAATATACACAGTGTACAGTGTCTTGAACGATTCCTTATTAAGGTATTGGAACGCTATTCTCAGGTTTGCCAGGCGCCCGTATGCTGCAGCAGTTATTTGGTTGATGTGTGCCTCCGGTGACGTGCTCGGTGTTATGGTCACCCCGAGGTCTTTCTCCCTGAGTGAGGTCTGTAGTCTTTGTCCTCCTAGCCTATACTCTGTCTGCGGTCTTCTTTGCCCCTCCCCAATCTTCATGACTTTGCATTTGGCAGGATTGAATTCGAGAAGCCAGTTTCTGGACCACATGTCCAGCCTGTCCAGGTCTCTTTGCAGTCCTGCCTCATCCTCATCCGATTTAATTCTTCTCATCAACTTCACATCATCTGCGAATAGGGACACTTCAGAGTCTATTCCTTCCATCATGTCGTTCGCATATATCAAAAATAGCACTGGCCCTAGAACTGACCCCTGTGGGACCCCGCTCGTCACAGGCGCCCACTGTGATACCTCTTCACGTACCATGACTCGTTGCTGCCTCCCTGTCAGGTATTCCCTGATCCATTGCAGTGCCCTCCCTGTTACATGCGCCTGATCCTCCAGCTTCTGCACTAATCTCTTGTGGGGAACTGTGTCAAAGGCCTTCCTGCAGTCTAGGAAAACGCAATCAACCCACCCCTCTCTCTCGTGTCTTACCTCTGTTACCTTGTCATAAAACTCCAGGAGGTTTGTGATACAAGATTTGCCTTCCATGAACCCATGCTGGTTTTCATTTATAATCTTGTTCCGTTCCAGGTGTTCGACCACTCTCCTCCTGATAATCTTCTCCATGACTTTGCACACAACACATGTCAGAGACACAGGTCTGTAGTTTAGTGCCTCGTTTCTGTTTCCTTTCTTAAATATGGGGACTACATTTGCTGTCTTCCATTTCTCAGGTAGTTGCCCAGTTCCAAGGGATGTGTTGAAGATTGTGGTTAGAGGCACACACAGCATCTCTGCTCCTTCTCTAAGGACCCATTGGGAGATGTTGTCTGGTCCCATCGCCTTTGAGGTATCAAGGTCACTTAGCAGCTTCTTGCCATCCAACACTTGGTGGTATATTCCCTCTTGATGTTCCCTTCTGTGCTGACTGGTGGCCTGGTGGTTAACGCTCTCGCTTCACACGGTGAGGGCCTGGGTTCGATTCCCAGCCAGAGTAGAAACATTGGACGTGTTTCTTTCCACCTGTTGTCTATGTTCCCCATCAGTAAAATGGGTACCTGGGTGTTAGTCGACTGGTGTGGGTCGCATCCTGGGACACTGACCTAAGGAGGCCTGGTCACAGACCGGGCCGCGGGGGCGTTGACCCCCGGAACTCTCTCCAGATAAGTCCAGATAAGCCCTTCCTGTCTCTACTGTAAAAACTTCCTTAAATCTCCTCTTTAGCTCCTCACATACCTCCTGATCATTTCTTGTGAGTTCTCCCCCTTCTGTCCTTAATCTGATCACCTGGTCTTTGACTGTTGTCTTCCTCCTGATGTGGCTATACAACAGTTTCGGGTCAGTCTTGATTCTCGATGCTATGTCATTTTCATACTGTCGCTGGGCCTCCCTCCTTACCTGTGCATACTCGTTCCTGGCTCTGCGACTGATGTCCCTATTTTCGTGTGTTCTCTGCCTTCTGTACTTTTTCCATTCTCTATTGCACTTTGCTTTTGCCTCCTTACACCGTAGGGTAAACCAGGGGCTCGTTATGGTCTTCCCGTTGTTTCTGTTGCCCTTGGGAATAAACCTTTCCACTGCCTCCTTGCATTTTGTTGTTACATATTCCATCATTTCATTTACTGGCTTTTCTGCCAGTTCTCTGTCCCACGGGACCTCCTGCAGGAAGTTCCTCAACCCTATGTAGTCCCCTCTTTTATAGTCAGGCTTTTCCCATTCAACTCCTGTTACTCTCCCCACTTGCAGCTCTACTATATACTCAAAGCACAGAACCACATGGTCGCTAGCTCCTAGGGGAGTCTCATACGTGGTGTCCTCAATGTCTGAACTGCCCAGGGTGAACACAAGGTCCAATCTTGCTGGTTCATCCTCCCCTCTCACTCTGGTAGTGTCCTTAACATGTTGGTGCATGAGGTTTTCCAGCACCACGTCCATCATCTTGGCTCTCCATGTTTTGGGACCCCCATGTGGCTCCAGGTTTTCCCAGTCAATCTCCCTGTGGTTGAAATCCCCCATAACCAGCAACTTTGCTCTGCTGGAGTGAGCTCTTCTTGCCATCTCAGCAAGTGTGTCCACCATTGCTCTGTTGCTCTCTTCATATTCCTCTCTTGGCCTCCTGCAGTTCTGTGGTGGATTATACATCACTGCAATGACCACCTTGTGTTCCCCAGACTGAAGTGTACCTACTATGTAGTCTCTTTCTCCCATCTCATCTATGCCTTCCATTTTCTCGAATTTCCATCTGTTTTTTACTAGCAGAGCAACCCCACCTCCCCCTCTGCCCCTTCTATCTTTCCTCATGATCTGGTATCCTGGTGGGAAGATTGCATCTGTTATTGTCTCCATGAGTTTTGTTTCTGTAACTGCTTTGATGTCTGGGGACTTCTCACTGATTCTTTCTTGCCATTCCTCATGTTTATTCGTTAATCCATCTGCATTTGTGTACCAAACCTTCAACTTCTGTTCTAATACTGTAACTGTGGTGTGGGGGGTGGGAACAGATGGATCGGTGTGTGATGGTTAGTTTGGATTGTTCAGTTGCCTTGGGGGTGTCGTGGCTGGGGTCCTTCTGCAGGTGTTTGTGGGGTGTGCTTGTCCTTCCACTTGTTCCTGGGTTATTCTGCTCTCCTTTTTCATTTCCTCCCATTTCTCCTTTCGTTTCTGAACTCTCTCTTTCATCGTCTTCCATTCCTCCTGTGTTCTGTCTCGATCGAGGTACACACTCATGAACTCCTGCCTGCCTCTCAGCTGTGCATTCTCCTGCAGGATCATGGTTCGGGTTGATTCTGCCTTGAAAATTACTTTGAGAGGCCGATTCCTTTTCTTTGTGAACCACCCGATTCTCCAAAAAATTGCCACCTGGGTCATTTCCCCCTCGCCTATCACCTTCATGATACCTTCAATTGTTTTTTTCTCCTCCTGCTTTCTTTCCTCATAAGTTTCCCCTTTAGCTTCGTCTAGCCCATAGACAAACACTGATCTCTCCCTTTCCACCTCCCACTGTGACTCCCATTGCATCCTCTGATGTGTTTTAGTTCCTTCCCATGGAGCGTTCCTTCCTTTAGTCCCTTCCCTAGCCATGACCCCTATGCTCCTTGGTTTCTCCTTCCTGCTCACCTGTTCCTGGCCCCCACAGGTGTCTGGTAAGGTCCCTGCACATGTCCTAGTTTCTTCAATGTCTTCCAACCTCACATTTTGTCCTAGTATGCTCCCTGTCTTTGTTTTGGCCCCATGTGGGTTTGACAGGACCTCTGAATACAGTTTAGTTTCCATTCTCCCTTCAGACCCGTTGTCTGTGTCTGATGTAGCCATTGCCGATGCTACTTCTGTAATATCTTTGTCTCTATGCTGCTTCAGATGTCTCTGCTCCTCTTCTAATCTCTATCTTGTTTTCTGTTGTTGTGGCATGTTGCTTCCACCTTCTGCATTCTGCTTCTAACCTCTCTTCCATCTTCCTTGCCAGCTCTTCTAGTCTCCTTCCCCAGTCTTCGTCCCTTTTTTGAGCTCTGCTTCCCAGTCCTCCCCCCCCAGATTCGTCCTTTGAGCCCCTTGTTCTCATCCTAGTTCTAGGTTCCCCCATTGCTCCACAGAAGGGGGAGGGGTGGTTAGGGGGAGGGGAATGGATGGTTGGGGAGAGGGGATGGATGGTTATGGGGAGGGGGAGGATGGTTATTGGAGGGGGAGAGGTAGTTGGGGGAGGGGGTTAGATGGTTTGGGGGAGGGGTTGGTGGCTAGGGTGAGGTGGCTAGGGAAGGGGGAGAGGTGGTTAGGGGAGGGGGGAGTACATGCTTGAGAGAGGGGATGGATGGTTATAGGGAAGGGGGAGGGTGGTTATTGGAGGGGGGAGGTAGTTGGGGAGGGGGTTAGATGGTATGGGGGAGAGGTTAGATGGTTTGGGGGAGGGGTAGGTGGCTAAGGTGAGGTGGTTACGGAAGGGGGAGAGGTGGTTAGGGGAGGGGGGTACGTGTTTGTGTCAAGTGTATATGTGCTTGTGTGTGTGTGTGTGTGTGCGCATGTGTATTTGCCTAGTTAGTTACCATATTGTTCTAGTGCAGGTGTGTGTGTATGTGTGTGTATGTGTGTGTTCGTGTGTGTGGGGGAGGTGTGAGGGGGAGATACTGCTAATACATACCAGTAATTCTGGGTTATAAAAAGCGGAACTTGCTACTAGGGTCTAAAGCTTCTATGAGTGTCTATCCTTGTGTGTGTGTGCATGTGTGTGAGGGAGGGATGGTTAGGGGGGGTAGGTGGTGTGGTTGAAAGATCCGTTATACCTCTCTGTCGTGTAGGCTCAAATTTAGTCTCGGCTATCTTTCCAAGTAATTCTACTCTCTCCACTTATTGCCCTTTCTGGATTTAAGTATCAATTATTGCTGGTTATTATCCTATTCCTTGTTCACATTGAGAGAGGACTTCCTAGCTTCCTAAGTATTCTTACTGCTAATAACTACCGGTAGAAACACTGCCTTACCCCTACGTTACTCCTCGCTAGTCTGCTGTCCTCACCCTCTCATCAACAATATCTTCACTTTAACTATGCTATTTCTACAATAATTCTGGTAATAGCTTGCAGAAGTGAGTGACCAGTATCTAACAGTGATGCAAGGCCAGATGCCAGGATGCAACATGCAAACCACAATAGGTGAGTGAGTACTTGCTCTGCATGGTGCGGTGACAAGTTGCCAGATGCTAATGACGTAGTCGTCGTACTTAGGCCTTCTTTCACTATTTTGGAGATCCTTCACCCGTGATGTTTATAACCATATATGCACATACATCCCGCGTTCATCACACGATATCACTTTTCACTTATGATAGTATACACTTATATACACTTCACTTTATATGTAAAATGGCACACAACTTGTTGTAACGTCACTGCCTCAGCAGGCCTACGACTGCCACCTTCCCTTGTTGTATATTTTATTGTTTCTTTTTCTTTTTTTTTTTTTTTACCTTTTTCCCTCTCACTGTATGGTGCCCCACATTACACTTGTTAACCAAACGCTGGTAATTCTTGAACTCCCGCTTCCACACTCACTTTGATCTTTGTATATTTGAATCTGTGTGGCAACAGCGCCTAGTAGACCCACAACGGTTTGTCACTTTGAAATATTACTGATTGCAGGCTTCCTCTCGGCTTGTTTTAACTAATAACTTTGGTTATCACTCGTAGGATTGTTCACTGACGTTGTCACTACCATTGATTACTGCTAGCAGTTGCTGCAAGCCTTAAAACACTAAGGTTCTCGGAGCCTTGTGCCCCCACGTCTGCACGGGATACCTGACCTGTGTGTGTGTGTGTATGTGAATATGTGTATGTGTATACTCAGCTATTTGTGGTTGCAGGGGTCGAGTCACAGCTCCTGACCCCACCTCTTTATTGGTCGCCACTAGGTCACTCTTCCTGTTCCATGAGCGTAATCATACCTCTTCTTAAAGCTGTGAATGGATCCTGCCTCCACTACATCACTTCCCAGATTATTCCACCTTCTGATAATTCTGTGACTGAAGAAATACTTCCTAACATCCCTGTGATTCACCTGAGTCTTCAACTTCCAATTGTGACCCCTTGTTGCTGTGTGTGTGTGTGTGTGTGTGTGTGTGTGTGTGTGTGTGTGTGTGTGTGTGTGTGTTGTGTGTGTGTGTGTGTGTGTGTGTGTGTGTGTGTGTGTGTGTGTATGTGTGTGTGTGTAGTGTGTGTGTGTGTGTGTGTGTGTGTGTGTGTGTGAATGTACTCACCTAGTTGTGGTTGCAGGGGTAGAGTCATAGCTCCTGGCCCCGCCTCTTCACTGGCCGCTACCGTGTCACTCTCCCTGAACCATGAGCTTTATCATATCTCTGCTTAAAGCTGTGAATGAATCCTGTCTCCACTATATCGCTTCCCAAACTGGACAGGCTGCAGACCTGGTCCAGCAATTGGCTCCTGGAGTTCAACCCCACCAAGTGCTAAGTAATGAAGATTGGGGAAGGGCAAAGAAGACCGCAGACGGAGTACAGTCTAGGGGGCCAGAGACTACAAACCTCACTCAAGGAAAAAGATCTTGGGGTGAGTATAACACCAGGCACATCTCCTGAGGCACAGATCAACCAAATAACTGCTGCAGCATATGGGCGCCTAGCAAACCTATGAACAGCATTCCGCCATCTTAATAAGGAATCGTTCAGGACCCTGTACACCGTGTACGTTAGGCCCATATTGGAATATGCAGCACCAGTTTGGAACCTACACCTAGCCAAGCACGTAAAGAAACTAGAGAAAGTGTAGAGGTTTGCAACAAGACTAGTCCCAGAGCTAACGGGCATGTCCTATGAGGAGAGGCTAAGGGAAATCGACCTGACGACATTAGAGGACAGGAGCGATAGGGAGGACATGATAACGACATATAAAATACTGAGAGGTATTGACAATGTGGACAGAGACAGAATGTTCCAGAGATGGGACACAGTAACAAGGGGACACAGTTGAGAGTTGAAGACACAGATGAATCACAGGGATGTTAGGAAGTATTTCTTCCGTCACAGAGTAGTCAGGAAGTGGAATAGTTTGTGTGTGTGTGTGTGTGTGTGTGTGTGTGTGTGTGTGTGTGTGTGTGAGTGTGTGTGTGTGTTACTCACGTATTTGTACTCACCTATTTTTTGTTGTAGGGGTCGATTCATAGCTCCTGGCCCCGCCTCTTCACTGATTGCTACTAGGTCCTCTCTCTTCCTGCTCCATGAGCTTTATTAAACCTCGTCTTATAACTATGTATGGTTCCTGTGTCCACTATGGCACTTCCACTTCCTGACAACTCTGTGACTGAAGAAATATTTCCTAACATCCATTTGACTCATAGGAGTCTTCATCTTTGTGTCCCATCTCTGGAACATCCTGTTTTTGTCCACCTTGTCAATTCCTCGCAGTATTATGTATGTCGTTATCACGTCTACCCTGACCCTCCTGCCCACCAGTGTCGTCAGGCCGATTTCTCTTAAGCTTTTTTTTTGTCGGACAATCCCCTTAGCTCTGAAACTAGTCTTGTTGCAAACCTCTGCACTTTCTCCAATTTCTTGACGTGCCTGACCAGGTGTGGATTCCAAACTTAGGTTTGCCAGACGCTCGTACGCTGCAGCAGTTATCTGATTGATGTCCGCCTCAGGAGATGTGCTTGCTATTATACTCACCCCAAGATCTTTTTCCTTGAATGAGGTTCGCAGTCTTTGGCTACCTAGATTATACTCTCTCTGCGGTGTGTATGAGCGTGCGTGTGTGTGTGTGTGTGTGTGTGTGTGTGTGTGTGTGTGTGTGTGTGTGTGTGTGTGTGTGTGTGTGTGTGTGTACTCACCTAATTGTGGTTGCAGGGGTTGAGTCATAGCTCCTTGCCCCGCCTCTTCGCTGGTCACTACTAGGTTCATTCTCTCCTTGCTCCAAGAGCTTTATCGTACCTCTTCTTAAGGAAACTCCGCCTGATGACACCGGAAGACAGGAGTGATAGGGGGAAGACATGATAACGACGTATAAATACTAAGATTAATTGACAAGATAGGGACAGAATGTTTCAGAGATAGAACACAGCAACAAGGGTTCACAACTGCAAGTTAAAAGCTCAGACGAGTCACAGGGAAGTTAGGAAATATTTCTTCAGTCACAGAAGTGGTACACTCTGGAGAGTGATGTAGCGAAAGCAAGATCCCTACATAGCTTTAACCTCTCCTTGTGGGACATACCCCTCAGCTCCGGGACTAGTACTGTGGAAACCTTTGCACTTCTCCAATTTTTTGACGTGCTTAACCAAGTGTGGGTTCCATACTGGTGCTGCATACTCTAATATTAGCCTAACGTACACGATGTACAGTGTCTTGAAGGACTCCTTACTCAGGTATCGAAGCGCTATTCTTAGATTTGCCAGGAGCCCATATGCTGCAGCAGTTATTTGGTTGACGTGCACCTCAGATATGCTCGGTATGATACTCACCCCAAGACTTTGAGTGTAGCCTTTGGCCTCCCTAGCCTGTATTCCGTCTGCGGTCTTCTTTGACCTTCCCCAATCTTCATGACTTTGTACTTGGTGGGGTTAAACTGCAGGATCAAACTGCTGAACCAGGCTTGCAGCCTGTCCAGATCACTTTGTAATCCTACTTGATCCCCATCCGTTTGAACTCAGCGCATCAGCTTCACATCGTCTGCAAACAGGGGCACCTCTAAATATATTCCTTCCGTCATGTCATCCACATATACCAGAAGCAGCACCGGTCCTAGGACTGACCCGTGTGGAACACCGCTCGTCATAGACGCCCGTTCTGACACCATTGATCAGCCTTTAGTGTTTACTCGACGCTGTACTTCAGCCGTTTTGTTCTCATGGATTGATGCTACTGTGCGTCCATCATCGGGTAACATGACAACTTATTCCGACAAATTTAGCACTCAGACGACGATAAAGACGCAACGAGCGAGTCCTAACTTAGTCAGGCAAGAAGTTAAGCCAATAAAAAAAAACCCAAATAAGATCTAATATTGGCGGTAATTGTAGAGGAGACGAGGAGGGTCGGGTGTGTGGGCGGCCTGATAGGGGAGTGATGGCGTTGCAGCCCTGCCACACAAGGCTCACTCTCCCTCGCTCGAGTTTCCCACATTAGCGCACAATCTTCACACGGGGAAAGTTTCTTATAAAACGGCTAAATTGGCGGAGCCTCGATAGTGCGAGAACTCGTAACGGTTAAGCCGAACAGGAAGTGATTTGTGGCAATGATTGCGCCAGTCAACCTCGTTGCTGCCAGCAAGTGGCTGCAACACCCAGGTGCTGGGGACCAGCCACTCACCCTGGCTGCAACACCCAGGTGCTGGGGACCAGCCACTCACCCTGGCTGCAACACCCAGGTGCTGGGGACCAGCCACTCACCTCGGCTGCAACACACAGGTGCTGGGGACCAGCCACTCACCCTGGCTGCAAACCCAGGTGCTGGGGACCAGCCATTCACCTCGGCTGCAACACCCAGGTGCTAGAGACCAGCCACTCACCCTGGCTGCAACACACAGGTGCTGGGGACCAGCCACTCACCCTGGCTGCAACACACAGGTGCTAGACACCAGCCACTCACCCTGGCTGCAACACCCAGGTGCTGGGGAGCAACCACTCACCCCGGCTGCAGCACCCAGGCGCTAGAGACCAGCCACTCACCCTGGCTAGGAGACACAGGTGCAGGGGACCAGCCACTCATCCTGGCTAGAAGACCCAGGTGCGGTGACCAGCCATTCATCTTGGCTAGGAGGCCCAGGTACTGGGGCTCAGCCATTCACCCTGGCTAGGAGACCTGGTGCTGGGCACCAGCCATATACCCTGGCTGGTACATTCTGGTGCCGGGCACCAGGCACTCATCCTAGCTAGGACACTCTGAAGCTGGGCTCTAGCCACCCACCCTAGTTGTAATACCATTGAGCAGTCTGGTGCAAAAGTTGGGACACACTGGTTTATTGGATCTGGGGCTGGGATACCCAGTTGCTGGGGACAAGTCAAACAGGGCTGGGACTTCCTGGTGCTGAAAAAGCCAGGTGTTAATACCCTGATCCTAGGACGCCCTGCTGCTAGGACACTCCTCTGCTCGGACATTCTGTTGCTGAGAAATGCTTCTGCTAAGATACTCTGGTACTGGGACGCCCAGGAGTTGAAACATTTTGGTGCTAGGATATTTTGACATCATAGTGCTGGAACACATTCGTGCTGAGTCACCCTGGTGCTAAGGATCAGCCACTCACTGAGGCTGTGACACACTGATACCACTGCTAGGATGTACTGGTTTCAGAATTCACAAAACCTGGTCTCATGAATTAAGACCCTACCTCCCTTCCATCTAACCAGCTTATGTTTCAACCATCCAGCCAGCCTCCTCCTTACCATACAGCCAACCTACCTTCCTCCCATCCAGCCAGCCTACATTCCAACCAAACTGCCAGCCTATCTTTCTACCACCTTGCCAGACTACCTTCGTACCACCCCTCCAACCTTCCTTGCAGCCATCCAGCCAACCTTCCTTGCAGCCATACAACCAACCTTCCTTGCAACCATACAGCCAATCTATCTTCAATTTTCAACATGATTTTATATTTTCTCACAGTCGAAGGGCTGAAAGTTTTACAAAGCTCGATGTCTTGAACTGTTATCAAAACTGTTTCAATTTATTTCCCAAGCCTCTACTCTGCGTTTGTGCAACACACTTTTTCTACTTTATCGTTTTCATTCTCAGCAGTAAAGTAATTTTTAAGTCACTTGGTGTCATGTATGTGTACCATTTATTTTAGATAATTTTTCATTATTGCAATGTTTTATGTAATTATGTAAATTACTCGTCTTGCTGAAATGTGTCTTATTGTACAATGGTAACTGATATGTGCATCTCTTTCAATTGCTCACTCAAAAAAAAAAATTAAAGAATATAATAATATCAAAATGGCATTGTAGGTTTGCTGTCATGAGCACAAGATGTCTTTGTATGTTGATCTGAAGATGGTAAACTCCTTGCTTGGACAACAGAGTGGATGTACAAAGTACCCTTGTTTTCATTTAATACTGGGACAATAGGGCGAAGGCGGATAATTGGACAAAAGTGACATGGCCTTCAAGAGAAAGTATGACTGTAGGTGCAGCAAACATCCTTCACGAGCCATTGGTTGACAGGGATAACATTTTGCCATCCACTCCACATTACGTTAAGTCCTTGGAAAAAGCTAGCAATTGCTTCAGATATATTTGTAGATCGTTCCCTCGACTAAGAATGGAAAAATTGAAAGCCATCTTTGATCCTCAAATTGAGAAAACTTATCAAGGATTTTAATTTCACAAACTGTATGAATGGTGTTGGAGTTTCTGGATGGTGCAGTTGTGTGTCAGTTGTCAAGAACTTCTTGGGTAATCACAAAACAAACAATTATGAAGAACTGGTGCAAACCATGCTGACAAGTTTTAAGAATTTAGGTACTAATATGACCATTAAGGTACACTTTCTCCATATTCACCTAGATAGCTTCCACATAATCATGGTGAGATCAGTGAGGAACAAGGAAAGAGGTTCCAGCATGATATAGAGGTGATGGAGGAAAGGTATCAAGGCAGATGGGACACACATGATGGCAGACTATTGCTGCAGCCTCCAACGGCACTCCGCTGATGACCAACATAAACGAAAATCGAACATTTTCATTTGCAGTAATTAGTGGTATCTGAATTATATATCTTACAATCATATTGTACAGAATGAAGTGCTAGTATGTATTACATGATCTGACTTTTGTATGATTTAAAAAAAATCATTTCAATGAGATTTTGTAAATTAGCCTCGCCTGATCAAAACATTTTTTATATCTTATTTTTTTATATCTTTTTATTTTTTATATCATTTATGTCTTTCAATGGGATACCAAATTCATCAGTAATCAGAGCCAAAACCCATGACAGATTCGCAATCAGCAGCACAAACTAAAATCGGTGTAATATCATTGATCATAAAATGAATGTTGACCAGTGAATTTATTCGTTGTATTTGTATCATTATTCGAGAAAATATAAAGAAAATTTCTGTAGAGTTTTATATTTAGAATGTTGAGAAGCATGGTTGGTAGAGAAAGGAATGAAAGTAGAAAGACAAATCAAGAGATAGTCTCGCTGCCACATTATTGAATTCATTGAACTGTTATCTATAAAACTCACACCAGTAATTTTTCTAG
The DNA here is from genome assembly GCF_026875155.1 of Cherax quadricarinatus. Lineage (NCBI taxonomy): Eukaryota > Metazoa > Arthropoda > Malacostraca > Decapoda > Parastacidae > Cherax > Cherax quadricarinatus. The sequence continues at coordinate 12,919,195 of NC_069466.1, forward strand.
CCTGGAAATCAACAATTTATGGGAAACAAATGGACAAGGCTTAATTTCCCGACTTTGTTGAGGTATGAAAATAATTAATGTCTCCTTAATGGGGTTTGGTTATAGGTAATATATATTTTAAGAAAAAGAGGATAAACATAGAAGATATGATGTAGGGGATATTGACAATAGTTTGTTGGACTACGTATTGGTAGATGCAGGACTGCTGGGTAGACTTCTAGATGTACATGTGTATAGAGGGGCCACAGATAAATCAGATCACTTTTTAGTTGTAGCTACAGTGAGAGTAAAAGGTAGATGAGATACAAGAAAAATGGAAGCAGTAAGTGTTACAAAAAACGCGATATCTAATAATGATAGAGATCTCAGTGAATACTAGAAAGGACTTCCCTTCTAGCATCCAGCCGGTTACTGGGTTTTTGTAACAAGTAGTCAGTATCCTGGTGCAATTATCCATTAGAATTTAGTAAGATTCAATAGTGATTCAGGATTTCAACTGAATTAAAATTTAATAAGTTTATTAATAACAATAAAGCTGTCTAGGCGTATAAGATCAAAGCAAATTAATCAACTGAATATAATATAGGATACAAGTTCCTACACTTATCTTGTGTACAGTAGTATTGTGCTGGAGGCATATATCACTGACCACCTCAAAACTTCAAGGGTGATGGACTGATTACATCGTCTTCAAGTCTCTTCTGCTTCTATCAACTTTTCTGTACTCGACTGAAGAAGCCTACTGTGTAGGCGAAACGTTTCGAAATAAAGATACCTAACTGTTGCATATGTGTCTTACCTAACAACCTGTCAGTATTTTATACCATTTTAATGTTCACTGTCAGACACTGCAACACAAGGGTATCTTGGTACAGGCCTGAAATCAACTTCGACAACCTCTACTAGTGAGAATGGCTGGATTTGAGAGGGACCTGACCTCCCAACGTCTACGTTCTTACCTCTACTAGTGACCTACGTCTCACCTCCTGGCGCTATATAAGGCTCCGTCTTATCACTTCATCTCCATATTGTTTCAGACTATGGAACAATACTCTTTTCCAGACTGAGGGACTGACCACCTCAAAACTTCAAGGGTGATGGACTGATTACATCGTCTTCAAGTCTCTTCTGCTTCTATCAACTTTTCTGTACTCGACTGAAGAAGCCTACTATGTAGGCGAAACGTTTCGAAATAATGATACCTAACTGTTGCATATGTGTCTTACCTAACAACATATCACATCTTTATGGCTTTTAAGTAACGTCTGGTACATTGTTAGCATTTAATAACATAATACAAATATATACAAGTAAGTTTGTGTGTATGTAAGTGCTCTAAGTAGTTTGCTATGTCTCAAGACTCGACTAGACTTAACCAGTGGCTGACAAAAAGTCCTCACATAAACTAACTTCTTGACCAACCTGGCAATCAGAACATCTTGCTTGAACAATGAAACGACTGATAAGCCGAACAGCAATAGAACAAGCAACAGCGACACAGAATCAGGAACAAGGAGATCATATAACGACACTAAGTAGGGACCATCTGCAGATCCTTCACAAAAGTCACAAAACTCCCATACTACTGAATCTAAGTTCAGCATAAGAAAATCCCTGACTGTGATAGTGCACAGATACCAGTACAAATTAGGTCAGAAGCTACAGCTCAGGACCTGAGTTTCTCAGTGTCAATGTGACACACAACCTCAGTACAACGTCGAAAATCACTAAGTCTAAGCTATGTTCTGAGAACAGAGTTACACAGAACCAACAACAAGAAAACGACAGAGACGATCTTCCCATAAGGGCCAACAAGGGCCATCAAGGGAGAGTTGGAGAGGCCGTCTTGTTGGAAGGCACGCCAAACAATCACTAGCGCAGGCCAGCTAGACTCTCCAGGTGAGGTGTGATCACCCCACCCTGATCACGTGACTCTCTGTGGACTGCTGCTGCCCAGCAACTACAGAGAAGCCAGCAGGGAAACAAGCGGAGCGATAGTTAGACAAGGCTGACAGCTACTTAACACTCGAACTATGAGCACTGAATATATAAATGTTACATCCTACCTAATAATATCTAAGTCAAATAATAATATAGAGCAATATATTTACAATTTAGCTAATATCGCAAATATAAGCAATATAAAATTATATGAACGGGAAATGTACATTATATACATTGTGACCCATTCTGGGGTCGCAATAGTAAGAGAGAGGTAAAGGTTTCTAAGCTAGACAGATGGGCTAGTGAGAATACAGGCAATAGTGTCGAAGATGTATCAGGTAGGTTTAAGAATGTAGTGTTAGAGTGTTCAGCAGAAGTTTGTGGTTACAGGAAAGTGGGTGCGGGAGGGAAGGAGAGTGATTGGTGGAATGATGTAAAGAGAGTAGCAAGAGAGAAAGAAAAAAGTTAGCACATGAGAGGTTTTTACAAAGTAGAAGTGATACAAGGGAGGAGTATATGGAGAGAAAGAGAGGCTAAGAGAGTGGTGAAGAAATGTATAAAAAGAGCAAATGAGGGAGTTGGTGAGATGTTAACAAATTTTGTTGAAAAATAAGAAAAAGGTTTGGAGTGAGATTAATAAGTTGAGGAGGCCTAGGGAACGAATGGATTTGATAGTTAAAAGTAAGAGAGGATAGTTATAAAACGGAGAGTTAGAGGTATCGAGATGGAGGGAATATTTTGAGGAATTGTTAAATATTGATGAAGACAGAGAAGCTGTGATTTCGTGTATAGGGCAAGGAGGAATATCTTGTAGAAGCGAGGAAGAGCGAGTTGTAAGTGTGGGGAAAGTGCATGATGCAGTAGGTAAAATGAAAGGGGGTAAATCAGCTGGAATTGATGGGATAAAGATATAAATGTTAAGAGCAAGTGGGGATATAGTTTTGGAGTGGTTAGTGCTTTTATTCAATAAATATATTGAAGAGGGTAAGGTGGAAACAAACGCATATGCAGTTTAATGTGATCCTTTATTGACAGCGTTTCGCCCACACAGTGGGCTTTTTCAAGTCACAAACAGGTCTACCTGGGGTGGAAGGTACGTGAGTATTTATAGTCACTTTCAGAATGTTGATGTCAGGTGGAGAATGCTGCATCTGATGATCTACCGGGTGGGGTTATAAAGTCTAAAATCTTGGGTAGCTTGGAAGGGGTATTGGATAAGTTGTGAGCAGACCTTCTGCAGTGTTCTATGTTCTTATGTGGGATAGCGATGAAGAAATTTCTTGGCAAGTGGTTCAGCTATGTTATAGAAGCCACTGTTCTGGTTGAAATTGTTGGTTATGGAGATAAGCGATGATTCCAGGATTCTTCGGTATTGAGTGTTGTCTTCTGTGGCGATAAGAGGGTAAGGTATCCAGAGATTAGCAGAGAGCATGCATAGTTCCTTTGTTTAAAGGAAAAGGAGGCAAAAGATAGTAAAAAAATTAGAGGGGAATAAGTCTGTTGAGCATATCTGGTAAAGTGTAGAGTTAAGAATTACGAGTAAGACGAAGAGTATGATAGAAGATGAACAAAGAGGCTTTAGGAAGGGTAGGGGGTGTGTAGATCAAGTGTTTACAGTGAAACAAAGGTGAACAGTATTTAGATAATGGTAAAGAGTTTTTTTGTGGCATTTATGGATTTGGAAAAGGCATATAATAGGGTGAATAGTGGGGCAATGTGGTAAATGTTGCAAATGTACAGAATAGGAGGTAGGTTATTGAAAGTAGTGAAGAGATTTTTTCGAGGATAGTGAGAGAGGGAGATTATTTCCCAGTAAAATTAGACCTTACGCAGGGATGTGTGATGTCACCATGGTTGTTCAATATATTTATAGATGGAGTTGTAAGAGAAGTGAATGCTCGGGTTTTGGCAAGAGGTGTGGAGTTAAAAGAAAAAGAATCTAACACAAAGTGGGAGTTCTCAAAGTTGCTCTTTGCTGATGACACTGTGCTTTTGGGAGATTCTGAAGAGAAATTGCAGAGGTTGGTGGATGAGTTTGGTAGGGTATGTAAAAGAAGAAAATTAAAAGTGAATATAGGAAAGAGTAAGGTGATGAGGATAACAAAATTTAAGTAACGAAAGACTGGATATTAGATTCGAAGGAGGGATCATTGAGGAAGTGAATGTATTCAGATAATTGGGAGTGGATGTGTCAGCAGATGGGTCTTTGAATGACGAGGCGAACCACAGAATTGACGAGGGGAAAAAGGCGAGTGGTACATTGAGGAATTTGTAGAGACAAAGAACTTTATCCATGGATCAAAGAGGGAAATGTATGAGCGTATAGTTATACCAACACTCGTATATTGGTGTTAAACATGGCTGGTGAATGTTGTAACAAGAAGAAAGCTGGAGGCAGTGGAGATGTCGTATCCGAGGGCAATGTGTGGTGTAAATATAATGCAGAGAATCCGTAGTTTGGAGATTAAGAGGAGGTGCACGATTACTAAAACTATTATCCAGAGGGTTGAGGAGGGGTTATTGAGGTGGTTCGGACATGTAGAGAGGTTGGAATACAATAAAATGACTTGGAGAGTGAATAAACTGTGGTGGAGAGAAGTCGGAGTAGGGGTCGGCTTAGCAAAGGTTGGAGGGAGGAGATAAAGGAGGTTTTGTGTGCAAGGGGCTTGGACTTCCAGCAAGCGTGTTAGACAGTAGCGAATGGAGACAAATAGTTTTTAGGACTTGATGTGCTGTTGGAGTGTGAGCAAAGTAACATTTATGAAGGGATTCAGGGAAACCTGTAGGCTAGACTTGAGTCCTGGAGATGGGAAGTACAGTGTCTGCACTCTGAAGGAGGGGTGTTAATGTTGCAGTTTTATAACTAGTTTGAGCGTGTCTCTGGCAAGACAGTGATGGAGTGAACGATGAAAGTTTTTCTTTTTTGGGGGGCCACCGTACCTTGGTGGGAAACGGCCCATGTGTTAATAAAATAAAAAATGATTGATAAAGAGATGTGCGCACAAGTAGCGTAAACCTAAATTGACATGATGTTCGATCTGCCTAGAGCGACACTGAGCCTCAATAAAAGTGTGTTCTAGAACCTGTGTCGACCATCACACATGTCTATAGTTGTTTATTTTTTCCACAGATACTTGAGTGGGAAAGATTATATGAGTATGACCTCCCTAGCACGGGTCATAAAATCTACTGAAGTGCTGCCTTCTCTTTGTCCAGTCAGACAGCACAACAGTTTCAAACTGTTTTTCTATCAGAGAACAGGACAGTTATCAATCCTGTTTTTTTCTACTAGTAGGCTGCCTTTTGCTTGTAATGCTGCAAAACAGGACAGCCACCCTGCCTGCCTACCAGTAATCAGGACTCCCGTTCTTCCTGCCATATTACAAGACAGACAGCATACCTGTCTTCCTACCAATAACAAAAACAGTCATCATGTCTGCCTAGCTGTCAAGCAGCAGCAAATCAGCCAGACAACATAACAACCAGTTTACCTGCCTGCCTTTTTTTTGACAGCACGATAACGAGCATGTCTGCCTTACTACCAGAAACAGGACAGCCAGTCTGCCTGCCTTACTATAAGACAGAATAGCCAGCTTGTCTATGTATTTTCCTATCAGTCAGCAGGATAACCGCCCTGCCTAACCTTACAATCAGATAGCAAAACGTGCCTTCCTAGCAATCAGCAGAATAGCTGTAATGTCTGCCTTCTTACTAGTCAGCAGGCTGTACTACCAGCCAGTCAACAGGCCAACTTCCCTGCCAGCCAGCCATACTACGAGCCAGCCATACTACCTGCCTTCCTACCAGCCATTAGGACAGTCATCCTGCCTGACTTCCTCACAAACAGCCTTTAGAGCAAGTAGCCTGATTGCCTTCTTACAAGGGAGCTATCTACCCAGCTACCAGGACATCCACCTTGCCAACCTTCCTGCCTCCCTTTCTGCAAGCCTTTTTGTCTGCCGTCCTACCAGCCAACTAAATCTTATGTCTGCCATTCTGCCAGCCAGCTAGATCTTCTATCTGTCGTTTGGTCAGCCAACATTTCTGTCTGCCTTCCTGCCAGACAACCAGCCTTTCTGCCTGCTGTCCTACCAGCCAGCCAAACAGCCTGCCTGCCGGTCTCACAACAAATGGAAGGTCGCCTGCTCCAGTTATGGGGACGGAAACAGCAGCATAGAAAACCAGCGCAGTCGTTGGCATTGATTGTAAATATTCACTGACCCAGATGACAGCCCAGATGAGATGCTGAGGACAATGGTGGCACTCAGCCTCTCCTCTGCCTGTCCTCTGCCTGTCCTCAGTCTCCTCTGCCTGTCCTCTCTTTCCTCAGCTTGTCCTCTCATTCCTCCTCCTATCCTCTCTCTTCCGCCGCCTATCCTGTGTCTCCACCTCTCTTGTATTTCCTCCACCTATCATGTGTCTCCTCTGCATGTCCTTCATCTCCTCTGCATGTTGTTCGTCTCCTCAGCGTTATTTCTGTCTCCTGCACATGTCCACAATCTACCCAACTCCTATTCCCATGTCCTTCGTCTGTCTTTGACCTGTCCTCAATGTGTCTTCAGCTTGTGCTCCGCCTGTCCTCTCTTACATCTGTTCAATATGTATACTTCTCTCTTTCCTCCATCTGTACTCTGTCCTCTTGCCCCCATGGGGGTCGAAGAAAAGGAGTACAAACATGTAGTGCTGGAGTTGCTGGAGGAAGGTAGGGTATTGCTGGAGTTGCTGGAGGAAGTGGGGTAGTGCTGGAGTTGCTAGAGGAAGGTGGGGTAGTGCTGGAGTTGGAGGAAGGTGGGGTACTGCTGAAGTTGCTGGAGGAAGGTGGGGTAGTGCTGGAGTTGCTGGAGGAAGGTGGGGTAGTGCTGGAGTTGCTGGAGGAAGGTGGGGTAGTGCTGGAGTTGCTGGAGGAAGGTGGGGTAGTGCTGGAGTTGCTGGAGGAAAGTGGGGTAGTGCTGGAGTTGCTGGAGGAAAGTGGGGTAGTGCTGGAGTTGCTGGAGGAAGACGGGGTAGTGCTGGAGTTGCTGGAGGAAGGTGGGGTAGTGCTGGAGTTGCTAGAGGAAGGTGTGGTAGTGCTGGAGTTGCTAGAGGAAGGTGTGGTAGTGCTGGAGTTGCTGGAGGAAGGTGGGGTAGTGCTGGAGTTGCTGGATGAAGGTGGGGCAGTGCTGGAGTTGCTGGAGGAAAGTGGGGTAGTGCTGGAGTTGCTGGAGGAAGGTACGGTAGTACTGGAGTTGCTGGATGAAGGTGGGGCAGTGCTGGAGTTGCTGGAGGAAAGTGGGGTAGTGCTGGAGTTGCTGGAGGAAGGTACGGTAGTACTGGAGTTGCTGGATGAAGGTGGGGCAGTGCTGGAGTTGCTGGAGGAAAGTGGGTAGTGCTGGAGTTGCTGGAGGAAGGTACGGTAGTACTGGAGTTGCTGGATGAAGGTGGGGTAGTGCTTGAGTTGCTGGAGGAAGGTGGGGTAGTGCTTGAGTTGCTGGAGGAAGGTGGGGTAGTGCTTGAGTTGCTGGAGGAAGGTGGGGCAGTGCTGGAGTTGCTGGATGAAGGTGGGGTAGTGCTGGAGTTGCTGGATGAAGGTGGGGTAGTGCTGGAGTTGCTGGATGAAGGTGGGGTAGTGCTGGAGTTGCTGGAGGAAGGTGGGGCAGTGCTGGAGTTGCTGGAGGAAAGTGGGGTAGTGCTGGAGTTGCTGGAGGAAGGTACGGTAGTACTGGAGTTGCTGGATGAAGGTGGGGTAGTGCTTGAGTTGCTGGAGGAAGGTGGGGTAGTGCTGGAGTTGCTGGATGAAGGTGGGGTAGTGCTGGAGTTGCTGGATGAAGGTGGGGTAGTGCTGGAGTTGCTGGATGAAGGTGGGGTAGTGCTGGAGTTGCTGGAGGAAGGTGAGACAGTGCTGGAGTTGCTGGAGGAAAGTGGGGTAGTGCTGGAGTTGCTGGAGGAAGGTACGGTAGTACTGGAGTTGCTGGATGAAGGTGGGGTAGTGCTGGAGTTGCTGGATGAAGGTGGGGTAGTGCTGGAGTTGCTGGATGAAGGTGGGGTAGTGCTGGAGTTGCTGGATGAAGGTGGGGTAGTGCTGGAGTTGCTGGAGGAAGGTGGGACAGTGCTGGAGTTGCTGGAGGAAAGTGGGGTAGTGCTGGAGTTGCTGGAGGAAGGTACGGTAGTACTGGAGTTGCTGGATGAAGGTGGGGCAGTGCTTGAGTTGCTGGAGGAAGGTGGGGTAGTGCTGGAGTTGCTGGAGGAAGGTGGGGTAGTGCTGGAGTTGCTGGAGGAAGGTGCGGAGTTTTGTGAGGGACAGGCATCTGGTGAGTAGGTGGAAGACATCGTGTGTATCAATGTATCCTCTTGAGGTATGAATATTTTTTTCTAGATTCAGATCAATAGCACTGGACCCGAAAGGAGAACCAAGCAGAGTTCTGTTGGCTGGATCAATGGCTCGTGCTTCTGGCAAAGCATCACTAAAGTCCTCAATATCTCTCGGTTAGTAGAGACTATTACATATTTGAAGGGGTTGAACGATAGGCACCGGCTCACTCCCATGTCTTTTATTTTTCTGATATCTTCTAAGAGAAAGACTGCAGTGCTAACCATGGTACCGTCATCCAAAAACCAGATAATAAGCTCACTGGAAAGTGTTTCTGTGACTTCCTTGATGACCAGACAGAAGTGAAAAGGGGCAAGAGGGTCCCCTGTTACACCCCTTCACATGATTCACTTCATGTTGCCAAAACATGAAACTGACTCGCGTATAGCACGGTTGAATTAAAGGATTGAGGGAGAGAAAGTGTCTAGAAACGGCGTTGAGAGGAGCATCCATTCTGACTAAGTTGAATGCGTTGGCAAAGTCCAGTTCAATGTACATATTTTTGTTCTAATTTGTCATTAATATATGCCCGTCCTGCATAGGCCACCGCTTCACAGCTTTTTTAAACACTAAAACAGAGCTGAGTTTGTTTCAGCATTGTGGCAGCCTCGTGGCTCATCATTCTTCAGCCCTGGCAACAAGGCATCGAAGAGAGGCACTGGAAATGTCTGAGGGCAATGTGTGGCGTTAATATTATGCAAATTCGAAGATTGGAGATTACGTATAAGTGCGGAGTTACTAAAAGTATTATCCATAGGGCTGACGAGGGGTTGTTGAGGTGGTTTGGTTATTTAGAGAGGATGGAGCAAAACAGGATGACTTGGAGGGTATATAAATTTGCAGTGGAAGGCGGGGTAGGGGTTGTCCTAGAAAAGGATGGAAGGAGGGGGTAAATGAGGGTTTTGTACATATAGCAGGTGTGTGAGGGTGTTAGATAGGAGTGTGGACAAATTGTTTTTGGAATTTGACCGGCTGTCGGAGTGTTACCAGGGTAATATTTTGTGAAGAGCTTTAGGGAAATCAGTTTTCTGGACTTGAGTCTTGTAGGTAGGTAGGAAGTACGGTGCCAGCACTCTAAAGGAGAAATTTGGGAAATTTGTTGTTTAGAGGGATATCTAAACGGTGGTATGTGTGTGCCTCTGGCAAGACGATAATAATGTGAATGATGGTGAAAGTCTCTCTTTTTTGGGTCACCCTGCCTCAGTGGGAGACAGCCAGCGTGTTATATATATATATATATATATATATATTATATATATATATATATATATATGAGTGTGTGTGTGGTGTGTGTGTGTGTGTGTGTGTTAAACACTCTGGGCGTCTCCCAGCGAGGCAGGATGATCTGAAAAAAAAGACACCCACTTTCACCATCATCATACTG
>NC_069466.1:12931368-12973868 GCF_026875155.1 Cherax quadricarinatus
TAGCAGCAGTAGTAATAGCAGCAGTAGTAGTTATAGCAGTAGTAGTAATAGCAGCAGTAGTAGTAATAGCAGTAGTAGTAAAGTAATAGTAGAGTAGAGTAATAGCAAAACAGTAGTAGTAATAGCAGAGTAGTAATATAGCAGTTAGTAGTAATTGCAGTAGAAATAATAGCAGCGAGTAGTAGTAAGTAACAGCAGTAGAGTAAAGCAGTAGTAAATAGTAAAGCAGAGTAATAGAAAAGCGATAGTAGTAATGCAGTAGTAGTAAATAGCAGCAGATAGTAATAGCAGTAGTAGTAAAACAGTAGTGAGTAATAAGGGAGCAGTAGTAAGTAGTAGTAATAGCAAGATGCAGCTAGTAGTAATTACCAGTAGTAGTAATAGCAGCAGCTTTGTAAAGCAGAGAGATAGAGTAGTAGCAGTAATAGCAGCAGAGTAGTAATAGCAGTGTAGTAGTAATAGCATAGTAGTAAAAGCAAGCGTAGTAGTAATAGCAGCAGTAGTAGTTTAAAAGCAGCAGAGTAATAGCAGCAGCAGGTAGTAGTAGCAGCTTTAAAAGCAGCAGTAAATAGTAATAGCAGCTGTAGTAGTAAATAGCAGTAGTAGTAGTAAAGCCCGGTAGTTCGTAGTAGTAATAGCAGTAGTTTGTAATAAAGCAGTAGTAATAGCAGCAGTGGTAGTAATAGCTAGTATAGTAGTAGTATAGAGCAGAGTAGTATAGCAGTAGTAGATAGAGAGTAGTAGTAGTAATAGCAGCAGCGCAGCAGAGTAAAGAGTAATAGCAGCAGTAGTAATAGCAGTAGTAGTAATAGCAGTAGTAATACAGTAGTAGAAGTAGCAGAGGGAGTAGTTGAGTAGTATAGCAGCAGCATAGTAGTAGTAGTAGCAGTAGTAGTAGAATAGAGTAGGTAGTAGTATCAGCAGAGCAAAAGCAGGGAATGCAGCAGTAGTATAGTAATAGCAGCAGCAGGAGTAATAGCAGTAGTAGTAGTAGAATAGCAGCGCAGTAGTATAATAGCAGTAGGAAATAGCAGCAGAGAGTTTGTAATAGCAGCAGAGTAAAGTAATAGCAGAGGCAGAGTATAGTAATAGCAGCAGTAGTAGTAATAGCGTAGTAGTAGTAATCAGTAGAGTAAATAATAGCAGTAAAATAGTAGAAATAGCAGTAAGGTAATAGCAGTAGAGTAAGAGTTTAGTTTAAATAATAGAATAACAGTAGTAGTAATAGAGTAGTAAAAGCAAGCAGCAGTCAGGTAGTAATACATAGTAAATAGCAGTAGTTTAAAAAGCAGCAGTAGTAGTAATAGTAATAGCAGCAGTTAGAAACAGTAATTGGAAGCAGAAGTTAACGTAATAAGCAGTATAGAATAGCCAGTAGTATAATACAAGTTGTAGTAATTAACAGCAGTAGTAAAACAGCAGCAGCCGTTAGTAGTAATAGCACAGCAGTAATTTGCAGCAGTAGTAGTAGTAAAAGCCAACAGTGTAGTAATAGCAGCGTAGTAGTAGTAAATTAGTAATTAGCATATTCAGTAGTAGTTTAAATAGTAATAGCAGTAGTACGTAAGCAAATAGTAGCAATAGCAGCAGGTGTAAATAGTAATAGCAGTAGTTAGACAATTTTGCAGCAGTAGTAAAAAGCAGCAGTATAGTAATAGCAGTAGTTGTAATAGCAGCAGTAGTAGTAATAGCAGTAGTAGTAATAGTAGAGTAGTAATACAGCAGTAGTAGTAATAGCAGCAGTAGTTAATAGCAGTAGTAGTAGCAGTAGTTGTAGTAGTAGTAGTAGTAGTGCCGCATGCAGCTATAGTAGTCAGTTTAGTAGCAGTAGTAGTTAGGTAGTAGTTAGCAGACAGCAGTAGTAATGCATGCAGTAGTAGTAGTAATAGCAGCAGCAGTAGTAATAGCAGTTGTAGTAGTAGTAAATGGGCAGCAGCGTAGTAATAATAGCAGTAGAAATAGCAAGCAGCAGTAGTATAGCAGCAGCAGCAGTAGTATAGCAGAGTTAGTAGTATAGCATGTAGTAGTGTAAAGCAGTAGTAGTAGTAATTAGCAGTAGTGTAGCAATAGCAGTAGTAGTAATAGCAGTAGTAGTAATAGCAGTAGTAGTAATAGCAGTAGTATTAATAGTAGTAGTAATAGTAGTAGTAGTAGCAGCAGTAGTAGTAATAGCATTAGTAGTAATAGCAGTAGTAATAGCAGCAGTAGTAGTAATAGTAATAGCAGCAGTAGTAACAGTAATAGAAGCAGAAGTAACAGTAATAGCAGCAGTAGTAGTAGTAATAGCAGCAGTAGTAGTAATAGCAGTAGTAGTAGTAATAGCAGCAGTAGTAGTTATAGCAGTAGTAGTAATAACATAAGAACATAAGAACATAAGAAAGGAGGAACACTGCAGCAGGCCTGTTGGCCCATACTAGGCAGGTCCTTTACAATTCATCCCACTAACAAAACATTTGCCCAACCCAATTTTCAATGCCACCCAAGAAACAAGCTCCGATGTGAAAGTCCCACTCAAGTCAAACCCCTCCCACTCATGTACTTATCCAACCTAAATTTGAAACTACCCAAAGTCCCAGCCTCAATAACCCAACTAGGTAGACTGTTCCACTCATCAACTACCCTATTTCCAAACCAATCTTTCCTATGCCCTTTCTAAATCTAAACTTATCTAATTTAAATCCATTACTGCGGGTTCTCTCTTGGAGAGACATCCTCAAGACCTTATTAATGTCCCCTTTATTAATACATATCTTCCACTTATACACTTCGATCAGGTCTCCCCTCATTCTTCGTCTAACAAGTGAATGTAACTTAAGAGTCTTCAATCTTTCTTCATAAGGAAGATTTCTAATGCTATGTATTAAATTTTTAGTCATCCTACGCTGAATGTTTTCTAACGAATTTATGTCCGTTTTGTTAATACGGAGACCAGAACTGAGCTGCATAATCTAGGTGGAGGCCTTACTAATGATGTATAAAGCTGCAGTATGACCTCTGGACTTCTGTTGCTTACACTTCTTGATATAAATCCCAGTAATCTATTTGCCTTATTACGTACTCTTAGGCATTGCTGTCTTGGTTTAAGGTTGCTGCTCACCATAACCCCCAAGTCCTTTTCGCAATCTGTATGGCTAAGTTCTACATCATTTAACTTATAAGTACTAGGGTTATGGGCACTCCCAAGCTTCAGAACCTTGCATTTATCTACATTGAACTGCATCTGCCACTTTTCTGACCAAGAATAGAGTTTGTTTAAATCCTCCTGAAGTTCCATAACATCTACGTTTGAATCAATTATCCTACCTATCTTTGTGTCATCGGCGAATTTGCTCATATCACTAGTAATTCCCTCATCAAGATTATTGATATATATTATAAACAACAACGGGCCCAAGACTGATCCCTGTGGAACGTCACTTGTTACAGATCCCCACTCGGATTTAACCCCATTTATGGACACTCTCTGCTTCCTGTCAGTGAGCCATGACTCGATCCACGAGAGCACTTTCTCCCCAATGCCATGAGCTGCCACTTTCTTTAACAGTCTATGGTGCGGAACTCTATCAAAAGCCTTACTAAAATCTAAGTAAATAATATCAAATTCTTTATTGTGGTCAACAGCCTCAAAAGCTTTACTGAAAGAAGTTAATAAATTAGTTAGACAAGACCGGCCTCTTGTGAATCCATGCTGAGTATCATTAATCAAGCTATGCTTATCGAGATGGCTTCTTATAATCTCAGCTATAATTGACTCTAGTAATTTGCCTACAATTGAGGTCAGGCTTATTGGGCGGTAATTTGACGGTAACGACTTGTCCCCTGTTTTAAAAATAGGAGTTACATTAGCCATCTTCCACATATCAGACACTACACCTGTTTGAAGAGATAAATTAAAAATATTAGTTAATGGTTCATAGAGTTCCATTTTGCATTCCTTAAGAACCCTTGAAAAAACCTCATCTGGACCCGGCGACTTATTTTGCTTCAGTCTGTCTATCTGCTTCACAACCATCTCACTAGTGACTGTGATGTTTCATAATTTATCTTCTTCTAGCCCACTGTAAAAATTAATTACTGGAATATTGTTAGTGTCTTCCTGTGTAAAAACTGAGAGAAAATAATTATTTAAAATCAAGCACATTTCATTCTCTTTGTCAGTAAGGTGCCCATAGTTATTTTTAAGGGGACCTATCTTATCTCTAACTTTTGTTCTATATACCTGGAAAAAACTTTTTGGGTTAGTTTTAGAATCCCTAGCAACTTTAATTTCTTAGTCCCTTTTAGCTTTTCTTATCCCTTTTTAATGTCCCTCTTAATGTCAATATACTGATTCATAAGATGACCCTCACCTCTTTTGAAGCCTATAAATTCCTTTCTTACCCTAGAGTTTTTTGAGCCTATTATTCATCCTTTTTGGGGTATTTCTATTGATCTAATTTTTTATATGGGATAAAGCTCTTTGAGCACATTATAGCGTTCAAAAAACTGCATTTTGATAGCTCCTTCGTTACCCCATAAACAGATATAAGTGTTCTCTAAGCCCATCGAAATCGCTAAGCGAAAATCGGGACGTTACTGAGTTATCGCTACCATTATTTCCCTTTCAATGCAAAAAGAAATTGATTTTGGTCGCTAGACACGTTCCTCTGAAATTTCTAAATTATTAAAAAGGGATTCATTTTTCCCATAATAAGTCAAGCGGTTTTTCCCCTTGTGGGTTTTCTGTCAAAAACTGTTTCAAAAAACAATCCTGAAATACTTCTAAGAAGTCGCATGATTCAAAATTTCCCCCGTCAAGAAATTCCAATCAACATGAAAATTAAAGTCTCCTAAATTACTACATTTTCGGCCTTGTGGCCTTAAAAATTTCCTCCCATAGGTTTTCCCTTTCCCATCTAAGTTTGGGGGCGGTATATCACCCAAAAACTTTTTTCATGCCCCCCTGAAAATTTATCCCAAATTGTATGGTTACTTCAGACTTAATACCCGTTTTTAGCAACGTTCAAGCGACCGGACATACAAGCCACCCCCCCCCCCCCCAATACTTTTATCTTCTTGGAAAAATTATTTTAAAAACCCCGAAATGCATTTCCCAGGCATGTCCCCACATTTTGAATTAAACCACTCTCATTAAGGCAAATACATCAATGTTACCTGCACTAGCAAACCCAATCTCAACTCGTCCATCTTTTTTCCTAGCACACGGGGAATTAGCATAAAAAACATTGAAAGACTCTCCTTTCTCTTTACCCTTCCCGCCCTTTCTTTTTCTACTAAACCTATTTCGTCCTTTCACCCAAGGGCCCCGACTTTTCAAAATCTACCTCGTTTCCCTTATTATTACTAGTTCCCCTGAACTCGTAAAATTTCTACACTGGGACTTCCCCTGTTTTCCTGCCAAAACCCATACCCCTAACTATTCTAGTTTAAAGGGCCAACTGCTCCCTCCACTGCGGGTTCCCAGTGCCCCCCCCCACACCTAGAAAAGGGAAACCCCCATCCCAGCTACATGTCATTTCTGCCTTAGAAGAGGCCCCCAGTTGTCAATGATTTTTACCGCTTTTTCCTTAAACTATTTGTCCACCCAGCAATTGCCCCAATTGCCTGGACAACCATTCTTTTCCCAAAACCCCCCCCTTGGGGCAAAATACCACTATGGGGAGGGTTCCCCCCCTTTACTCCTAATTATTTCTATTGCAGCTTAGTAGTAATAGTAATAGAGCAGGGGTATAAAAAAAGGGTACAAAATTTGCAGCAGTAGTGGGTAGAAATTTTAAAGTAATGTACAGCAGTAGTAGAAAATAGCAGTAGTAGAAATACCCCACAGAAAGTAGAAATGCAGCGTTTTAGCATTTAGTAGTAGTAACGCAGAAAGTAGTAACAGCAGTAGTAGAAACCCAGCGCAGCAGCAGTAGTGGGAATGGGCAGTATTTATTTATAGTAGAAAGTGTAGTAATGCACGTAGAAAGTACAATAGCACCCCGGGAAAGTAGTATTAATAGCCAGTATTTAAGGTAATAACCAGTAGTAGTAATAGCCCCCAGAAGAAATAGCACGGGAAAGTAATAGCAGCAGTATTTATTTAATAGCCCCACCGTAGTTAATAGAAGCAGTATATAGTAGCAGCAGAAGTAAAAGCAGCAGTTTTAAGTAAAGTAATAGCGGCAGTATAGTAAAGAAAGAAGTAATAGCAGTAGTAATACATAGTATTTAAAAAAGCACCCCAGTAGAAATAGCAGCAGAAAGTAGTATGGGCAGTAGTAAAGCAGCAGTAGAAAGAAATTAGTAACAGCAGCAACATAGTAATAGCAGTATACTAGCAGTAGAAATTAGCAGCAGTAAATGTACTTTAGTAGTAATAGCATTTAGTAATAGCAGTAGTAGAAAATAGCAAAAGAAAATTTAGCACCGTAGCGGGTAGAAAATAGCAGTAGAAGTATAATTGCAGTATAGTAGTAGTAATAGCAGCGGTATAGAAAATTGCAGTAGTAATGAAGAAATTTTTAAAAACGGCAGTATTACATAAATAGTAATAGCAGCAGTATAGTAATATTTGTATATTTAATGGGCATAGAAATTTGGCAGTAGTAGTTTTTGTAATAGCCCAGTAGAAACAGTAAAAAGCAGTAGAAAACAGTAATAGCGCGTAGTAACAGTAATAGCACATTAGTAACAGTAATAGCAGCGTATTTTAAATAGTAGTAGGAAAGAGCCCCGAAGTAGTTATAGCAGCAGAAAGTAGTATAGAAAGCATTAAGTAGAAAATAGCAGCATTTGTAGTAGTAATATTAATACAGAAGTCGTAGAAATAGTGCAGTAGTTTTTATGGGCAGTGTAGTAGTAGGAATAGCAGAAGCAGAAATAATGGGCAGTATTTGTAGTAATAGCATTTAGTAGTAATAGCAGCGTAGTAGTAACAGCAGAAAGTAGTAATACCCGCAAAAGTAGTAAAAAGCAGCGGTGTAATAGCACAGTGGGTATTAATAGCAGCATTATAGTAATAACACCCAGTAGTAAAATTTAAAAACCCCAGCCAGAGTAGTTTACGGGCAGAGTAGTAGAAAGGTAAAGCACAACAGTAGAAGGATTAGCAGCAGTAGTAGTAGAAACCAGAAAGAAATTTAGCAGAAATAGTAAAAGCAGCAGCAGTGGGTAGAAATAGCAGTTAATAGTAATAGCAGTAGAAAACAGAAATTTAGCAGCAGTAGTAAAAAGTAATAGCGAAAAGTAGCAATAGCAGCAGTGAAATTTGCCAGTATTTAGTAAAAACAGCCGTAGTATAGAAAGTATTTAATAGCATAGTTTAGAAAGCAGTAGTAGTAATAGCAGTGTAATAGCAGCAGTAGTAGTAATAGCAGAAAGTGGGTAAACAGTAGTAGTTGAAAAAGCTAGTATTTAAAAAGCAAAGTATAAAATAGCAGAAAAATTTGTAATAGCAGCAATATAGTAAAGAAAACAGCGCAACACCCCAGTAGAAGTATAATAGCAGTAGTAATACCTTAGTAGAAATTTGCATAGTAGAAAAATAGCAGCGGTAGTAATACAGCAGCATAAAAAAAATTAGCACAGTAGTGGGATTTAATTGCAGAGTAATAGTAGAAAGCGTAGTAATACAGTATAGTGGTAATAGCAGTAGAAGTAATCAGCAGTATAAAAAAAGAGTGGTTAATAGCGCAGTAGAAATTAATAGCAGAGTAGTAATAGCAGCAGCATAATAGAAATTTACAGAAGTATAGTAGAAATTTGCAGTAGTAATACAGCACAGTAGAAATTAGCGTTTATAGAAAGCATATAGTAAAATAGAAAGCAGTAAAAGTAATAGCAGCAGTATAATAACAGCAGCAGCATTAGAAGTAATTAGATTTCCAGCAGTAGTAATAGCAGCGTAGTAGTAGTAAATAGCAGTAGTATTAATACAAGAGTAGTAGTAATAGCAGAAAAGTATAGTAATAGCAGCAGTATTAGTATAAAGCACAGTATTAGTAGTACAGAAAGCAGAAATATTAAAAAAAATAGTATTTAGTAGTAATGCAATAGTAGTAGTTACGCAGTAGCATGGGGAGCAGTAGTATTTAATGGCAGCAGTGGATATTGGGTGGGGGTTAAAGGGAAAGGCAGGTGATAGGAGTTAAGAGGGGGAAATTTTGTGAGCAAGATTTATGGGGAAAGAAAGGAAAGAGGAAGACGGACGTGAAGGAGGTTTTGATGTCAGCGAACTCAAAAACTTTTAAATGGGAAATCAATCTCACAATATCGTATTTTTATCGTTAAAAAAAAAAAAAAAGTAAATTGCGTAAACCAGAAGCCCTTTGTTAAAAAAACACGGTTTAATTCAAAGGGTCAAATTTTAAAATTTTTCCAAGTGGACTTTGTTGCATCCGCATTATTGTCTGCATCAACTTTCCCCACAGCTGAAGTAAAAACCGTAATTTATACATATGCACACCATTTGCACATGATTACATGCAAAAAGTGTTCATAATGTATTCTTTGTTCACAAGAATACATGTACATGCAACTACAAACACATTGACATGCGTACAAACATAAAACACACACTTACATGTTTCATTTTTTACGTCGTCCTGCAGCTGTTTTTTGTTGTCCACCCAAAATTTTTCTTATGTTTTTTATAGGTAAAGGGTTTCCCAGGCCTGGCAAATACACCGAGTTTTTCTCAAATTTCGCAGCCACCGGTAAGTAATGATTAGGGTAATTTTAATTTGTTGAAAACGTTTCGCCACACAGTTGTTTTTATAAATACGGAGGCAGCAAGGGGTGTATTGTGAAATAATGATTAATTTGGGCAGCCCCCCAGCCGGAAAGAATTCGGGCTCCAGTCTGGGGGACTGTGGAAAATTTCACCAATTAAGGGACAGTCCGTTCCGGGTTTCAATTCACGGATCCCCGGGTTTACAGTGGTACATATTGTGCGATCACCGGTCAGTGGTAAATTTTTTTGCGTTTCCCGGACAGGGGTACTATTGCCGTCCCCGGGTACAGTGGTACATACCGGGCACTATGATAAACCAGAGTTATCAAAAAATCCCACCACAATTTTAGTCCGGGGCTAGAATGAGTCTGGCCCCGTGAGTCATGCGACTCTCACCCCAGAGGTATTGAACACTTGTGCAATATTTGGGTCCCTTTATTCGGGAAAAGTTTCGCCACCGGGCTTCTTCAGTCCAATGTAGAGAACTGTGGGAAAATGAGGAATTTGAGATGATCAGTCCCTTTAGCATGAGAGTGAGCTCTGCCCATCAATCTTTTAAAAAATTAATAGATCACACAAAGGACTGAAAAAAAACCGAAAGTTTATAGAATAAAATCCCAAAAAAGGAGAACTTTAACAACAGTGCAACTCCCCCTGACGGTTTTCAGACAGCTTTTTTGTCAGTCCAGCCGATGGGTAACAACAGAAAACGCAGAAATGATGTGGCCATAAAAGGGGGAAAAATTAAATTGTGTGTGTTGGTGGATGCCCATCTGTGCACCCGGTGAAAGCGGTGAAAAGAACAGGTAAAGTGAGGCGAAAAACACCAGTGTAGGCCATTAATTGTCAGTCAACAAAGGATGTCAGAGGAGAAAAAATTTGTTGGTAGGACAATGTTGGGGGAAAATTTTAAAGGATATTTTTTTGCGGCAACCTTTCACTATTCATGAGTTTTACATTTGCTTAAAAAGCTTCTGGGGAGCGAAACGTTGTCACTTTAATTGCACAATTAAGATTCATCAGGTTTTTAAAATGTATGGGGAAGAGAAACAGAAAAATCTTCCCGGTCCGGGAATAGAACAATTTGTGAGCAGGAAAAAGAAATTTTGTGCTGGTTTTTGGGAAAAAACCGGCTTTATTTGCCGGGTTTTCACAAGAAAATTCAACCAAGTGAGCAATATGAAAGAGTTTAATCGGTAGACAGTTAAAGAAGCGAATGGAGACCGGAAATATATAGAATTTTGCTATTTGAACTGGAAATTTAAAACATTTTCCCCCGGGCTACTGGGGTGAATTATCGGAGTTTAATAAAGTAGTCGTTTATTTAAAACCCTTATCAAAAAAAAGTCATAAATACGCGAATTAAATTATACTCAAGATGGGGTCTTGCTTCGCTGATTCAGGGAGGAGATCACTTTATTTTTCTTTGGCAAGATTCGTCGGAAAAAGAAAGTTTTTTCAGACTCGGTCTTGGCATATGATCCGCGAATGGAGCCTTTAAATCATCTGGCTAAATCCCCACTGGCTTACGGGTCCATTCCCCTTTCAAAAAATAGATTATTAGGGGGTCTTTTTCAGGAAAAAAGGGGTAATCTGTTGTTTACAACCAGCTGGAAATTTAGTAAATTGTATAGTCCCGGGAAGGTATTCCCCCACTTTGCAAGATTTTTTGATACAGCAACGAAGAGATTTCAAGGAGCGGGTGTTTCAGTCTGGTTTCTAGACCCAAGAATTTGGGAGCTAAACTTCCATTACGGAATTAAACCTGATTCCCCTTCCATTCCCGGGAAAGCTGAATGAAATAAAAACATAAGAAAAAAATAACAGTGAGTGATGGTTTGGAGGTTTTAGGTTCAAAGTCTCCCAAAGTACACACTGGTCATATCTGTGTATCATTCATCCACAAACAACGTATATACCAAGGTACACATCTTCCCGTGTTATACCTTGGTGTGGGTGTCTAGGAAGGGAAAGTTGTGTAGCTGTAAATGATAAAAGGAAAAAAAAATCAAAGACAAGTACAGATATTTATGGAGTTCCCGGAGAGAGTTTCGGGGGTCAACGCCCCCGGGGGCCCCCTTTCTGTGACCGGGCCCCTCCTGGGGGATCAGAGCCTGATCAACCGGGCTGTTACTTTTGGCTGCCCAAACCAACGTACGGCCCAGCCCGGGGGTCAGGAACGACTTAGGTGTTTCCGGGCCAGCTTAAAGATGCCGGGCTGTTGGTAATCCCCCTTATGTATGTGGGGGGCGTTGAACGTTGGGGCCCCCTGACACTTTTTGTAGGGTCTCTTAAGGTGTGACACCCGCTTTCAGGGGGGGTTTGCTGTCGCCAAGTCTTTTCTTTCTTTTTTGAGTTTTTTCGTGTGCAAGTTCGGTACTAGTGCGGATGAATATAAAAAAAGCAAAGATAAAAGAAGCTGAAAGGATACACAGTACAGAAGAAAATATTTCCTCAGAGCATTTTTTTACAAAATGTTATCGGGTAGATTTATAATGGTAAGTAGCTTATGATGATGGAGGGGGTTTTGATGATGAAGTACTTTATGGGAGGAAGGTAGCGTTATGATGATGGAGGTGCGTTTTGATGATGAAGGTAAGTTAGTTGAAAGGGAGGTTATGATGATGAAGGTTGGTTATGATGATGAAGGTAGGTTTTGATGATGAAAGGGAGGTTTGAGTTTAAGGGAGGGTTTTGATGATGAAGGTGCGATTTGATGATAAGGGAGGTTTGATGAGAAGGTAGTGTTATGATGATGAAAGGAGAGTTTGAGTTTTGATGATGAGGGTTTGGTTATGATGATGAAAAGGGAAGTTATGTGGAAAGGAGTGTTAGATGATGAAGGGAGCGTTTTGATGATGAAGGTAGGTTAGTGATGAAGGTAGGTTATGATGATGAAGGAGGTTTGTGAGAAGGTAGGTTATGATGATGAAGGTAGTGTTATGATGATGAAGGTAGTGTTATGATGATGAAGGTAGAGTTATGATGATGAAGGTAGTGTTATGATGATGAAGGTAGAGTTATGATGATGAAGGTAGTGTTATGATGATGAAGGTAGCGTTATGATGATGAAGGTAGGTTTTGAGAAAAGGTAGTGTTTGATGATGAAGGTAGGTTATGATGATGAAGGGCGTTATGGGTGGAAGGTAGGTTATGAGATGAAGGACGTTATGTGTTTTAAGGTGGTAGAGTTATGATGGGGAAGGAAATGTTAGATGATGAAAGGGGGTTATGATGATAAAGGTTTAGAGAATTTTTATGATGATAAGTAGGTTAGATTGGGGGTGGATTGGGGAAGTTATGATGATGGAGGTTTAGTTTAATGGTTTTAGGAAGGTAAGGGTTTTTAAAGAAGTTTTGGTTTGATGTGAAAGGTGGGTTTTTGGTGGGAAGTAGCTTTTGTGAGGAGGTAGGTTATGAGATGAAGGGAGGTTTTTGTGATGAAGTAGTTTATGTGAGGGAAGTAGTTTTTTGTGAGAAGGGTTTTTTAAAATGTTATTGGGGAAAGGGGGGGTTTTTTTAGGAAGGAGGTTATGATGATGAAAGTTTTTTGTGGGGGATTATGTGAAAAGGGGGTCTTTATGGTGAGGAAGGGACTTTTTTGTGAGGAAAGGGAGTTTATTTGAGAAGGTAGATTTTTTTTTTTGATGAAGGTAGAGTTTGAAGAGAAGGAGAGTTTTGTGATGAAGGTTGAGTTATGATGATGAAGGGGGTTTTTTTTGGGGGAAAAGGGAGGTTATGTGATGAAGGGGGTTATGTGTGAAGGTAAGTTAGAATGAAAGGTGGTTAGTGATGATGAGGGGGAAAGGGGGTTATTATAGGAAGGTAAGTTTTTAGATGAAGGTGAGTTTGAGATGAAGGGGGTTTTGTGAGAAGGTAGCGTTATAGATGAAGGGAGGTTTTGATATAAAAAGGGGTTTAAGGGTTTTTTAGGGTTTTTGATGAAGAGGTTTTGATATGGGGGGTTATGTGATTTAAAAAGTAGGGGTAGAGTTATGTTTATGGGGAGTGTGTTATGATGATGAAGGTGGTTATGTATGAAGGGAGTGTTAGATGATGGGGGTAGGTTTTGAGATGAGGGAGTGTTATGTGATGAAAGGGAGTGTTTGATATGAAGGGGAAAATTTTTTGATGATGAAGGGGGGGTTATGATGATGGGGGGTTAGAGTTAGTTTTTATGATGAATTTTATGAGTAAGAGTTTTTTGATGATGAAGGTGTTTTTTGATGATAAGGTAGGGTTTTGTGTGAAGGTAGGTTTTGATGGATGAGTTTAGGAGGTTATGATGTGAAAAGGGAGGTTATGATGATGGAAAGGTAGGTTTGTGATGAAGGGTTTTAAATTATGATTGAAAGGGAGGTTATGTGAGAAGGGAGTTTAGATGGTAAGGAGGTTTATAGATAAAGGTAGAGTTAGATATAAAGGGTAGGTATGGATGAAGGTATGGATGATGGTAAGGGGGTTTTGAGTAAGGTAGGTTAGATATAAAGGTAGCGCTATGATGGTAAGGTAGTGTTATGACGGTAAGGTAGCTTATGATGATGAAGGGTAGGCTTGTGAGTAAGGTAGTGTTATGATCGGAAAAGGTAGTTATGAATGGGTAGCGCTATAAATGAGTAAGGTAGGTTATGATCGGAAAGGGGTAGCGTTTATGTAAAGGGGCGCAGGGTGGGGTGTTATGTCGGTAAGGTACGCTATATGAGTAAGTAGGTTATGTCGGTAAGGTGCGCTATGATGAGAAGGTAGTTTTATGATCGGAAAGGTAGCGCTATGATGGAAGGTTTGTTATGACGGTGGTAGCTTTATGATGAGGAAAAGTAGCGGAGATGGTTTGAAAGACACTTAAGAAAACACTGACATATTTATTGGAAAACTTTTCGGCCGGGACCTGATCACTTTAACAACAGGGGTAGAAAGACTTTTAAATGGGCGGAGAGTGAGGGTGGTGCGCACTGTGCCCTGAAAAATGCCATTTTGGGGAAATGGGACGGGTAAACCATGAGATCAGCGACTTCTGCCGGTCACCTTGCCAAATACCTTTGAGCACTTCTGGCCCCATCAGTCAAACCCACCCAAAACCAGGGGACCTCTCTCTCGAATTTCCCCCGTGTTAAAAAAACTAAACTGGCTTTTCCCTCGTGTACGCCCTCTTTACCAACGTTCCTCTTACGCTGCAATTTACATGCTGAGACAGAGGGTCATGAAAAACCCCGGGGCCCCCCTTTACCCCTTTTTTTTGTTTCATCAGTCTAGTGGATCTTTGTGTTAATTTCAAATTCTCAAATATCAGGACAACTTTAAAAACAATGCTTTGGGATGGCAAAGGGATCCCCCCTCATGCTGTGCTTGCCAAAACCCCTTATGGAAAACTGGAGATAGAGAAATTCAGCACCTCATTCCCCAACAAAGTTTCCTGGCTAAGATACTTGATGTTTTTGGTTTTTTATCCGAAACGTTCAATATCCAGGCCCTTCTCGCAAGTAATGCACCGAACCACAAAAAAGTTTACACTTGAACCGAAAAACCCGGCAAACTTCCTTTCCCGGACGTTCCCTGAGCAGATCCCCGACGTGACAAAACTTCTCTTCAAAATGTATAGAAAACCTACCCAAAAAGGACGATTTTATCACTTCTATTCACACCAAACAAACCCCCACTAAAGAGGAGTCCCATTGGTTCTTTTGAGAGCTCTTTTTCTCTCGCCCTTTTTTTCTTGAAAAAGAATGTTTCATAAGACAAGTTTTACATGTCTTCAGTTTCCCCCCTTTTTCATCCCAGAATGCAGACTCAAAAACACAAGCTTTTCCCCAACAAACCGCCATGGAAAAGGGCCCCCTTTAAGCAGTTCAATGCCCATGTGTGTGCTGCCCCGAATACTGCCGGGATTGCTTAGTAAACAAACTTTCCCCCCATAAACCCATCATCTTCAAAAACCTTACCCCGAAAAACCCGCCCCCCACCTCTAACTTTCCCCAGCAGGCGTCTAATCATCCCCTGTGGATTCTGTCCCAAGAAAAAAGTAGGGGAGCAGGGAGAGATCTTGCGGGCCGCTAACGAGCACGAAGTGCCTTAAAGACGATTTAAGGTACGCCTGTTCCTCCAAGAGACCTCCACGGGCAAATATAACGGGTAAGGCACAATAATTTTCCCCAGAACCAACCTCAGACGCCGACGGTGCCCAGAACCCCACTAAACGCCGTCCCGACACAATAGAAAAGTAACACTGGAAACCACAAAAAATTTTAAAACATTAGCAAAACAGATACTTAAGCACCCCCAAAACCCAAAAAACCATGAGTCACATGCATCGTCTACCCCCTCCTCATCCCAACATTCATTCTTCAGGGCACCCTGCGTCATTCACACCCCATTAGGCCACCATGCGTCACTCACACCTCACTTCAGGTCACCATGCGTCCTCACACGTCACTTCGGGCCCATGCGTCACTCAACGTACTTCCCCCTAATATAATGTTTTCTACCTCTGATGTTAGACGTGATCAAGGTCCCAGGACCGAAACGTTTTTTAATAAAAAGTCAGTGTTTGCTTACTGTCTTTCTAAAAAACTTGTCGGTATTTTTTACCAAAGGGTTTTTACCATGTGCGGGGATAACATGCCTCACGGGGGTGCGAGGATTAAAAGCCTCACGGGGTGTGCGGGGAATAACATGCCTCACGGGATTGCGGGGGGTAACAGCCCCCAGGATGTGTGGGATAAATGCCTCAGGGTGTGCGGGGAAACTGCCTCACGGGTTTTGCGGGGGAAAAAATGCCCCCGGGGATGTGCGGGGATAAAGCCTCCGGGATGTGCGGGGGTAAATCCTCGCGGGGTGTGCGGGGGTAAATGCCCCGCGGGGTGTGCGGGATAAAAATGCCTCGCGGGATGTGCGGGGGATAAAAAGCCTCGCGGGTGTGCGGGGAAAACTCCTGCGGGATGGCGGGTAACGCCTTTATGGGATGTGGGGGTAACATCCTCACGGGTGGCGGGGTAAATGCCCCCCGGGATGTGCGGGATAATGCCTCACGGGATGTGCGGGGATAAAAAGCCCACGGGAGTGCGGGATAACATGCCTCGCGGGATGTCGGAGACAAAAAGCCTCGCGGGGTGTGCGGGGGAAAAACCTCGGGGTGTGCGGGAAAAGCCTCACGAATGTCGGGGAAAAAAATTCCTCACGGGATGGCGGGGATAACATGCCTCCCGGGGTGTGCGGGGGTAAATTCCCGCGGGATGTGCGGGGGGTAAATGCCGCGGGGGTGCGGGGATAACATGCCTCACGGGATGTGCGGAGATAAATGGGTCGCAGTGTGCGGGATAACATGGCTCGCGGGATTGCGGGATAACAGCCCCGCGGGAGTGCTGGGTAACATGCCCGGGGGGTGCGGGGATAACATGCCTCACGGGATGTGCGGGGATAACATGCCTCAGGGATGTGCGGGGATAACTGCCTCACGGGATGTGCTGGGTAAAAGCCTCGTGGATGTGCGGGGTAAAGCCTCACGGATTGGGGGGATAACATGCCTCGCGGGATGTGCGGGGTAACATCCTCCGGGGTGTGGGGTAACAGCCTCAGGGGATGTGCGGGGGTAAATGCCTCCGGGATGTGCGGGGTAACATGCCCCGCGGGGTGGCGGGGATAAATGCCCACGGATTGCGGGGATAACATCCCCCGGGAAGGCGGAGATAAAAGCCCCACGGGATGTGCGGGGATAACATGCCTCAAGGGGTTGCGGGGATAAAAATGCCTCACGGGATGTGCGGAGATAACATGCCCCCGGGATGTGCGGGGGTTTTCATGCCTCAGGGATGTGCGGGGGTAACTGCCTAGGATGTGCGGGGATAACATGCCTCAGGGGTGGCGGGGGATAACATGCCCCACGGGATGTGCGGGGGGTAAAATGCCCCCAGGGATGTGCGGGGATAAAATGCCTCACGGGATGTGCGGGAAAAAAGTACGGGGTGTGCGGGGGTAAAAATGCCTCCGGGGATGGCGGGGATAACATGCCTCCGGGATGTCGGGGATAAAATGCCTCACGGTGTGCGGGGGGTAACATGCCTCACGGGGTGTGCGGGGAAACAGCCTCACGGGAGTGCAGGGATAACATGCCTCCTGGACTGCGGGGAAAAAAATGCCCCACAGATTGCGGAGAAAACAGCCCCACGGGATGTGCGGGGGGATAACATCCTCACGGGGATGTGCGGGGGGAAAAAGCCCCAGGGATGTGGGGATAAATCCTACGGGTGTGCAGGGATAAATTTCCTATTGGTTGCGGGGAAACATGCCCCACGGGATGGCGGGGATAAATGCCCGCGGGGTGTGCGGGGGGGGAAAAACCCCCACGGGATGTGCGGGGATAACATACTCACTGGATGTGCGGGGATAACATGCCTCCGGATGTGCGGGGAAACATGCCTCACTGGATGTGCGGAGATAAATGCCTCGCGGGGGGTGTGCGGGGGGAACATGCCTCACTTTGGGTTGCGGGGGTAACATGCCTCTGGATGTGCGGGGGTAACATGCCTCACTGGATGTGCGGGGGGTAACATGCCTCACGGGGTGTGCGGGGTAAAATCCTCGCGGGGATTGCGGGGTTTAAAATGCCCCACGGATTGCGGGGGTAACAGCCCCACGGGATGTGCGGGGATAACTGCCCATGGATGTGCGGGGATAACATGCCCGGGGGATGTGCGGGGATAACGCCTCACGGGATGTGCGGGGGTAACATGCCTCGCGGGATTGCGGGGAAAACAGGCCTCGCGGGATGTGCGGAGATAACATGCCTCGCGGGATGTGCGGGGATAACATGCCTCGCGGGACGTGCGGGGATAACATGCCTCACGGGATGTGCGGGGATAACATGCCTCACGGGATGTGCGGAGATAACATGCCTCGCGGGATGTGCGGGGATAACATGCCTCACGGGATGTGCGGAGATAACATGCCTCGCGGGATGTGCGGGGATAACATGCCTCACGGGATGTGCGGAGATAACATGCCTCGCGGGATGTGCGGGGATAACATGCCTCGCGGGATGTGCGAGGATAACATGCCTCGCGGGATGTGCGGGGATAACATGCCTCGCGGGATGTGCGGGGATAACATGCCTCGCGGGATGTGCGGGGATAACATGCCTCGCGGGATGTGCGGGGATAACATGCCTCGCGGGATGTGCGGGGATAACATGCCTCGCGGGATGTGCGGGGATAACATGCCTCGCGGGATGTCTGTTTGCGGACGACGTTAAGCTAATGAAGAGTATACACAACGACGATGGGAAATGCTAAAGAGAAAGTTGACAGACCGTGGGAATGGTCAGCCAGGTGGCTGTTCAACTTTAATCTAGGGTTAATTGATTGAGTAAATGTGGATATCGATGGTTGGCTGCAGAAAACAGAGTGGTGAAGCAAATAACAGAAATTTCAGTCAATGACAATGACCCTGATGTAAAAACACCACCAAGCATGTGGCAGGAAGATCAATTTGTAAGGTTATAATACTATGTTGGAGTATATTACTGTGTTGGAGTATATTATACACAACCCGCACATAGAAGATGGGAGCTTACAACGTTTCGGTCCGACATGGACCATTTACAAAGTCACACTAACGGAAAGGAGAGAAGGAGGGGTATATATAGGCAGGAAGTAGTAGTAGTAGTAGTAGCAGTAGTAGTAGTAGTAGTAGTAGTAGTAGTAGTAGTAGTAGTAGTAGTAGTAGTAGTAGTAGTAGTAGTGGTGGTGGTTATGGAGGTAGAAGGAAGTAGTAGTGGGGATGGTAGTGAGGAAGAGGAGCCAGTCAAATTCTAAGAAAGAGGAGCATTGCAAGGGATCTGGGTGCCCACAAAGTAAGGATGTATCGGATATCCACATCAGTATCCGTGGAACATCCGCACAATTTCTAACATCCGCATCCTTACTTTTCTAAATGAGATATCCACGTCCGCATCCGCAATCACGATTAAATCAATATCCACATTTGCATCCGCAGCACAGAGGGTAAGAGCAAGAACACAGAGAGGGGGGAAATAAATAATGAAGAAACAAATACACAAGGCAGAAGAAAGACAACCCAAAAGATTAAAAGGAAATAGGAAAGGGAAAGAGGGAGAAGAAGAAAAAGGAGGAATCAGGTTAAGTCATGGGTGTTCTGAAGTTTAGAGCATTTTACAATGTAGTGGGAGAGGAAGGCATCAACAGAGACAAAGCCAGAACTAAGATTCATACAAGGAAAGTTGTGTATTAGGGAGGATTCAACCAGACAGCGACTGTTGAAGTTGGAAGTAGGGAAGACAATTTTAACAGAGGACCAGTCAATAGGATGGCTGTGATCTCTGACATGACAGAAGAGAACATTGTTAGTGTCGGCAAGCCTAACACTACTTTTGTGCTCCCTAAGTCTGTCAGAAAGAGAACGGTCAGTTTCTCCAAAGTATTGAAGAGGACAGGAGGAACAAGAAATAGAGTAGACACCAGGAGCATCTGTAGAGGGAGGAGAGGTATGAACGAGATTAGTGCGAAGAGTGTTAGTCTGGCGGAAAGTAAGTTTGATATCTAAGGAACGCGGATAGTTGTTGAGATTAGAAAGACCGGAAATGTAGGGAAGGCAGAGGACAGAAGAGTTCTCAGGAATAGAGAGTTTGAGAGAGAAGAAATTACGTTTAGCACGTGAGAAAGCAGTCTATGAAATGGGAAGGGTAGCCAAGATGGGAAAATGAATTATGAAGAGTGAAAATTTCTGATTGAAGGAACTGAGGATCACAAATACGGAGAGCACAGAGAAAGAGGGAGATAAGAACACTGCAAACCTGCCTCCTCAACTACTAAAATAACTCTCATATGTCTGCCGCCCTCTGATGCTCCTACCTGCCTGCCCTCTCCTGCGACCTGGAAACTTCCAGCTCTCAAGACTCAAGACCTCACCTGCCACGAGACTGTTGCATACACAGCTTGCTCTCTTCCAGTTTTTTCTCCAAGTCTGTCCCACGATCGCCTTAGCTGCTGGGTTAAGCCCTGGCTCCATTTCTACGACTAAGAACACTCCTCTCCAGCACTATTCTTCGTCTGTCTCGTCTTCCCCGCTCATCCCATTGGGATCTTACCTGCACTTGTTCGTTCGTTCGTTCGTTCGTTCGCTCGTTTGTTCCTTTTCGTTAGTGTGACTTTGTAAATGGTCCAAGTCGGACCGAAACGTCGTCGTAAGCTCCTCTTTTCTATGTGCAAGTTATTTGTGTATCGTTTCAGACACGGTATTGTGCCCTTTTTGATATTTTTGGAGTATATTACTGTGGTGGAGAATATTTCTGTCTTGGAGTATGTTACTGTGTAAGATTATAATACTGTGTTGGACTATATTACTGTGGTCGAGAATATTATGCTGTGTTGGAGTATATTACTGTGGTCGAGAATATTATGCTGTGTTGGAGTATGTTACTGTGGTGAACAATATTACTGTGTTGGAGTACATTACTGTGTAAGATTATATGACAGTGTTAGAGTATATTACTGTGAATGACTATATTGTGTAAGATTATGTTATAGTGTCGGAGTATATTACTGTGTCGGAGTATATTACCGTGTTGGAGTATATTACCGTGTTGGAGTATATTACCGTGTCGGAGTATATTACCGTGTCGGAGTATATTACCGTGTCGGAGTATATTACCGTGTCGGAGTATATTACCGTGTCGGAGTATATTACCGTGTCGGAGTATATTACCGTGTTGGAGTATATTTCTGTTGCGGAGTATATTACCGTGTCGGAGTATATTACCGTGTTGGAGTATATTTCTGTGGCAGAGTATATTACCGTGTCGGAGTATATTACCGTGTCGGAGTATATTACCGTGTCGGAGTATATTTCTGTGGCAGAGTATATTACCGTGTTGGAGTATATTTCTGTGGCAGAGTATATTTCCGTGTCGGAGTATATTACCGTGTCGGAGTATATTACCGTGTCGGAGTATATTACCGTGTCGGAGTATATTACCGTGTCGGAGTATATTACCGTGTCGGAGTATATTACCGTGTCGGAGTATATTACCGTATCGGAGTATATTACCGTATCGGAGTATATTACCGTGTCGGAGTATATTACCGTGTCGGAGTATATTACCGTGTCGGAGTATATTACCGTATCGGAGTATATTACCGTATCGGAGTATATTACCGTGTCGGAGTATATTACCGTGTCGGAGTATATTACCGTGTCGGAGTATATTACCGTGTCGGAGACTGTTAGTATGATGGACTCTATCGCTGTGCTCGACTCTATCGCTGTGCTCGACTCTATCGCTGTGCTCGACTCTATCGCTGTGCTCGACTCTATCGCTGTGCTCGACTCTATCGCTGTGCTCGACTCTATCGCTGTGCTCGACTCTATCGCTGTGCTCGACTCTATCGCTGTGCTCGACTCTATCGCTGTGCTCGAGTATATATACTTAAGAGGAGTATAGTACTATGGTCGAACATAGTACTACGGTAGTACTGTAGATGAGTATAGTTCTGTGTAGGAGTATAGTACTCTGGTGGAGTATAGTTCTCTGTGGAGGAGTATAGTTCTCTGTGGAGAAGCATAGTTCTCTGTGGAGGAGTATAGTACTCTATGGAGGAGTATAGTACTCTGGCGGAATATAATACCGTGAAGTAGTATGTTACTGTAGATGGGTATATTTCTTTATGAGAGCATATTATCGTGAATGGGTATATTGGTGTGAAAGAGTATATAGAGGTAGGGGAATATGTTACTGTAAAGGAACATATTACTGTGGGAAAGTATATTACTGGAGAAGAGTATTTTACTGTGGAGTAATTTATTATTGTTTGTGAGTAGATGGATGTAGAGGAGAATATTACTGTGGAAGACTATATACTCACGTTAAAGCAATAAAAAAGTGAAGAGAGTCAGCATAATCTCCACCCGAGCCAAAGTGAAGAGAGTCAGAATAGTCTTCACTCGAGCACTCGTCTACCAGAGCAAAGGGAAAGTATCCACATATATACTAATGGAATTCTACCTTACAGCACCGGAGAACAGAACCTGGAGAAGCATGACCTTGATATTCCAGATTCCTACAGTACTCTAGTGTAGACGCAGACTGAGTGTAAGGCAGTGGGAGGAGGTGGCTTAGATGGAAATGGAAAAGGCAAAGATACCAGTGATCGACCAACGTAATAACAACTAAGTGAGCACACCATGGCAAACATACATACACACACACCGCGCGCGCGGGTGCTCCCTCACACACACACACACACACACACACACACAGCAACCGGTGAAGAGGCGAGGGCAGGAGCTATGAATCGACCCCTACAACCACAATTAGGTGAGTACACACACAAACACAGAGCGAAGAGGCGGCGCTGGGATCTGTGAATAGACCCCGACAATCACATATAGGCGAGTGCACATACACACACACACACGCGCGCGCACACACACACACACACACACACACACACACACCACACACACACAACACACACAACCACACGCTATCCGAACACACACAACACAATTAGCTGAGACACACACACACACAGGCGAGTAGGCGAGACTGGATCATAGACCAGGACAGGGATCACATATTAGGGAGCGACATACATACAGACGAGTCAACAAGCGGAAGCAGGACCAGACACATCATAGAGCGCCAGGACATCGATCACCTACACCACAATGGTGGAGGCAGCCCATACCAAGGACCAGAACAAAGCAACAACCTTGGAAGCTGATCAGATAGAGAGTCACAGATAGGAGCACAAGAGTCGTCAGGAAGTGGAATAGCCTAGCAGTAGTCACCTACAATTTAAGACGGTAACAAATCAGGAGCAAGATAGAACGATCATGAGGAGTGAGTACACACATACCCACAGACACACACAAAGAACAACTTTCTGTGGTGAAATATCAGTATAAGACTTCAACTAATAGAGTTGCACAAGGATCAGTGTCAGGTTCTATAAAGTTCTTGGTATATATGAACAACATAATTGCAGCAGTTAGCACCTACATATCCTTGTTAGCAGACGCTGTAAAAAAATAACGAGGAGACTCATTTTAAAGTATGCAGAAAATACTGATGCATGAGCGGAGTTAAGTGAGCTACAATAAAAAAAAATACACAAAAAGGCGATTACAGTTGAACCTCGGGTCACGAACTCTTCCGAACATGAACAAATCGGTTCAAGATAAAAAAATTCACTAAATTTTTGCATCTGGTCACGAACATACAATCGGGTGCCGAACAAACACAGCCGCGCCAATTTCCACATTCTGCGCCATTTTTTTCGCATAAGTCAATTTTCCCCACGTCCTGTTATTTAAGGTTTTTCTCTATTAAACTGTGCATTATTTTGTATAATTAAGGATTTCTCGTGCAATGTTAGTTTTCTCTGTTGCTAAAGGTTTTCTCAGTGATACTGAAGGTTTTAACATTTAGTTTACTATTACACTGTGCATTCTTTGGTATAATTAACTATTTCTGTGCTTAAAAATCTTTAAAAAACAATATTTACATACAGTTCGTAGAGGTCTGGAACGGATTAATCATATTTACATACAATCCAATGGGGAAATTAGGTTAGGGTCACGACCAGAGTTTTGGAACGAGTTATGATCGTGACCAGGGGTTCCACTGTATATGACATGAGAAGATATGATTGTAACATAGAAAATACTATTTAAAAGGACTGACACGAACAAGTAGAACACAAAAACGCGAAGGGATAGCTGGAAATTACCCAGAGGAGAATGAGTGATATTAGGAAATATTTCATCCAGGTAAGAATGATGACACCGTGGTAGCCAACTCTAAGAAAGGGGTATAAAAAAAGATATACGATAGAGCTCAGTCGCGTCAGTCAATCGAAAATATAAAGGCGGGACCAATGGCTAGAGGTTACTCCTATTACATCCCCGCACACTCAATGAGGTCATTACAAATTGTTAATTACACATCCGCGTGCGCACACAAACACACACACACAGATGCACGCACGCACTCATACAAACACACGTGCGCGAGCGCACACGCAACGACTTGACCCCTGCAACCACAATTAGGTGAGTACATGCACGCGCTCGCGCACACGCACGCACACACACACACACACACACACACACACACACACACACACACACACACACACACACACAAAGAAAGGTTAAGGGAAATCGGACTGACGACACTGGAGGACAGGAGGGTCAGGGGAGACAGGATAACACACAAAATACCGTGTGGAATAGACAAGGTGGACAGAGACAGGATGTTCCAGAGATGGGACACAGAAACAAGGGGTCACTCTTGGAAGCTGAAGACTCAGAAGAGTTACAGGGATGTTAGGAAGTATTTCTTCAGTCATAGAGTGGTCAAGAAGTGGAACAGTTGGCGAGTGATGTAGTGGAGGCAGGAACCATACATAGATTGAAGATGAGGTATGATAAGGCTCAGGGAGCAGGGAGAGAGAGGCTGTAGTATTATTATTATTATCAAAAAGAAGCGCTAAGCCACAAGGACTATACAGCAGAGGCTGTAGTAGCGTTCAGTGAAGAGGCGGGGCCAGGAGCTGAGTATCGACCCCTGCAATCGCAATTAGGTGAATTAGGTGAGTAACCACACACACACACACACACACACACACACACACACAGGAAATTGTTCAATGTTTGTTGAACAGGTATTTCCACCGGAAGTTATGTGGAGGTGGTTACGGTCACCGTGAGGGAAACACCCCAGCCCCCACATGTTGCAACTCAGGGATAAACTCACGTCAGAGGTTACAGAACAAGTAGTGTTAGACGGAAACGAGTCTATAAATGTGAGTGAGGCAGTAGGGAGGGTGGAGGGGGTTGTAGGTGAGTGATTCTCGGATAAAGAAGGTCACTGAAGACACGTTTAGAAAAGGTCAAGTAGAGGCATGAGCTTGCTACCATCTGCAGCTCATAAGACTGCCATCCCCACGAGCCCCTTTGAGGCGGGGTAGATGGCAGACCAGAGGCCTAGCTTCTCCCTACGAGCCCCGTGAGGGCGGGGAATGTGGCTAGGCCTGGGGACACTTGGTCCCAAAGATGAGGAGGTACTTGTACCTCCTCCCATGGGAGACTTAAGTCTCGAGACACTCCCCAGAAAGGGAGCCAAGGCCGGGTCACCACTACTTGGAAAAGACCCGGGCCGGGAGAATACCGGCGAATAAAAAAAAAAAAAAAAAACACACGTTTAATAACTTTTTATATTTATTCTCATAAAAACACCAGAACAAATGGGTGAGTAGTCTTCAAGAATTAAAAGTTAAATGTGAGGATCTAGACTATATATATTCACAACAGTATTGATGTCAGAAGGCACAAGCAACAGCACACACTAGTGCTAACTTGATATATTCTGAGAACTTATGCCCACCAATGAAATGAATTAAGTACGAAACTCTCAAGCAGTATGACAAAGCAATGTCTGGAAACTGAGTCAGGCTACTGTAATGAAACATTCTATGAGTCATTCATGCAATGAGCTGGTGTTCAATAGTATTGTATTGTTCCAGAATGGAGATAGAATACGTATAAATGATTTCCAGTAAGTTTAATGAGATAACACAGCGTCACGGGAGACAATGTTTTTGCTCAGAAAAAGGAAACAAAAACACTAGCGATGTAAACTTGCAGACGGAAGCTGGACGTCAGGGAGGAACTGTTACACTCCAAAGTATTGTAACCACTATTTCCTTCTTTTTAGAGCATAACAACTTTGGTCAGAGAGGTTAGGGTAATAATAGTGATCCTCCGGAATGCCTAATTTTAATTAAGTATATTAATAATACAACAAAAGCCAGAAATAATATACGAATTATCGTATATAAGTTAAGAATGCATGTTCTATATTATCCAAAATGTATATAAGGCTTTCATAACAGATGATTAGGAGGAGATCCTAGATATAACATATATGTATATAGAGATTACTTTAATGTATGAAGTCTTGTTTCCCAATTGGAAGCAGTCAGAATAAAACAGAATATGTCCAGGCCGGATTTTAAACCTTGGCCAGTTACCAGAGACGAGCAGGAGTGTTCTCGTTGGCTGCTACCTCTTCACTGCTCGTCCCTCAACCTTGAGCATACAGGTCAAGTGGGTCACGTGACGTGACTCACCAACACTCGGTATAGTTGAACATAAAGGGGGGGGAAGGGGGGTATAACCATCGAACATCACGGCTAACCATACACCGGCACAGCGGGCGGCAGGCATGTTACTATACCTCCAATTAAACTTATGGCCATGTTACATAAATTATAATAATTGTTAATAAGAATTAGCCTTAATAATACAAGGACGTTCATTTCCAATTTAGCTATTAAAGGAAATAACCGCAATGTAATATTTAAGAAAGGTTAACCATAGGGGCATGACAGGAACCTAAAATGAAATTTAAGAAATGGAATGTTTTAACACGTCGGCCGTTTTCCATTGACCTTGACTATCCAAGAGTTCAATCCTATCTTTGAACACTTACCTGGCAAGTCAAATGTAGTCGCAGATGCTTTATCGCGACATGTTAGTATAGTAACTGCAGACCCTCCGTTTACTGCCGAGGACGTAAAGAATGCTCAAAGAATAGATCCCATGTGGTCTGGTGTGATTCGATTCCTGCTCCAGGAAGATCTTATTCTGACTGTGAAGACACCAGCACCCATTAGTGACTTTGTCATGAGTCAAGAATTACTGTATCGCACAGCCGAGTTGGGTACTCCAAGCAGAAGGGTATACCAATTAGTAAATCCACAGTCACTAGTGAATGTAGCTGTACAGCTAGTTCACGATGCACCAGGTGTTTCACACCCTGGTATGGATCGTTCTGTGAAACAAGCCAGAATAAAATACTTTTGGCCAAGTATGGCAACTGGCATTTCCGAGTATGTTAAGAAATGTAGTGTCTGTATGCAGCATAAAGGAAATATCAATGGTCCTAACCCAATCCAGGTGTATCCAACTACTAGCGAACCGTGGGAAAGAGTTGCGCTTGATTTGTTAACCAATTTTAAATGTTCCCTCCAAGGTAACAAACATCTTTGTGTTTTGGTAGACAATTTCACCAGATATTGTGAGTTAGTTCCTATTGCAGATAAGACTGCCGAGACAGTAGCTAAAGCGTTTAAAAGAACGCATTATCTGCAGGCATACCACCCCTAAGTCCCTAGTAACAGATAATGGAGGTGAATTCTGTAACGAGATACTTAAAAATTTGTGTACCATGTACAAGATCTCTAAGTCAACCATTGTTCCCCATCATCCTGCGAGAAATGGTTTGGCAGAAGGAACAAATAAGAAAGTACTTGATGTTTTGAGAGCCACTATCAACCCCAATAGTGAAACTTGGGATGAAGTTATACCGAATGTTCAATGTGCTATAAATTCTGCTTACAATGCTTCTATAGGTGACACTCCACATTATGCGTTGTACGGTGTAGACAAACGTTTGCCTTATGAGTTGTTATATTCCACTCCGAAACCCAATTATAACCCTGATGATTTCATAGTAACTCATACCAGCACAGCTCAAAGTGTTTTTAGAAGAATCTGTGAAACACTTCATAAATCAACAGCAGAATTTACTAGAATAACTAATAGCCATGCTAAGCCGACAGAAGTTAAAGTGGGTTCCAGAGTAATGCTGACTAACTTCAACAAAACATCTGCAATGCCTAAGCTCGATCAAAAGTTTGTTGGCCCTTATCGAATAGTTGAACATATCAATGGTAATAAGTATAAGGTTAGAGAAATTAGTATTGGTCAGTATAAGGAATAGCATTTAGATCATATGAAATTAGTATGCGATGTCGAGGATGATATTTCTACCCAGACTAATGTGTCAGTCGCTGACAATCCTTCTGACTCTGTACCCTCTACCTCTAATACTCAGTCAGATAATCAGCCTAAATGTCATTATTCTTTGCATACACGACAAGTGATGAGAAACCCCCAAGTATCTTTTGTAGATACTCGTTCAGATCCCCCTCAGTCAAGGCATGTGTTAGCCAATGCAGAAGAATTTGATCCACCCAAAGATGATAACCATTCTGCATTTGTAAATCTTACCCTCTCAGAGTTGGGTTTAAATGTACATAGCCTGCATAATTAGATGTTCAAGACGAATGAAGTTGTCCACTGTGTGTTTGTAATTAGCTGATCAGTTTTTCAGATTTTTTTTTTTTGTGTTCACGATCCCTCCAAATTCTGAGATTAGCAGTAATGATCTGTGCGTGCCAGATCTGCCTTTGCTGTTAATTTACTTTCACCTTTGTAAATATATATATATATATATTCTTCCTCAGAATCCGTAGAGTGCATGAATACAGATCGATCGATCAATTCCATCCTTTATTATACCATGATTTGTTCTTATAATTCGTAATGCATTACGTTAACACCCATTACGTTAACACCCATTACGTTAACACCCATTACGTTAACACCCATTACGTTAACACCCATTACGTTAACACCCATTACGTTAACATCCATTACGATACCATCTATTAGTTCTAAGTTACACATGTCCTTGCCATTGTATAGAATCAGCCCAGAGCCACATGCCTGTTCAGTCTATAGCATAGTATTGTATGTCGAGACGACATACGTAACATGACCGAGCTGTCAGCATAGTTGCTGATCCCGTATATGTGTATGTTATCTGAGTATCATAGTACCATCCATATGTTTTACATACACGACCCCTTGCTAGGCTCAGTGACTAGCTTGTGTGACGTCACATGATGCGGATGTGAGCGCTATTCTCCCGGCCCTAGGCCTCAGTTCTCCGTAGCCCTAGCAGGCGATAGGACAGGCAGTTTGGGCTCTCCCTTATCACAGTCTGCAATATAAGCGTTAACACCCAACGACTTGTGTTTAACTCCAATCACCAAATCTCCACGAACCCTCCCAACACTTCGTGAGTGTTACCTTACACACCAACCCTTCATGAGTGTTACCTTACACACCAACCCTTCATGAGTGTTACCTTACACACCAACCCTTCATGAGTGTTACCTTACACCCCAAACCCCTTCATGAGTGTTACCTTACACGCCAACCCTTCATGAGTGTTACCTTACACACCAACCCTTCATGAGTGTTACCTTACACACCAACCCTTCATGAGTGTTACCTTACACACCAACCCTTCATGAGTGTTACCTTACACGCCAACCCTTCATGAGTGTTACCTTACACACCAACCCTTCATGAGTGTTACCTTACACGCCAACCCTTCATGAGTGTTACCTTACACTCCAACCTGCCATGAGTGTTACCTTACACTCCAACCTGCCATGAGTGTTACCTTACACTCCAACCCTTCATGAGTGTTACCTTACACTCCAACCCTTCATGAGTGTTACCTTACACACCAACCCTTCATGAGTGTTACCTTACACTCCAACCCTTCATGAGTGTTACCTTACACACCAACCCTTCATGAGTGTTACCTTACACTCCAACCCATCATGAGTGTTACCTTACACACCTAAGGGAATGTTAAACCTCGTGGCATTCTCTATGTACTGCGTCCCAGACAGACAGGATTCCCAATAGGCGAAACGTGCAGGGTAGGTGCGGAGAACGCTGGTCTAACATCACCAAATCCTCACGAGGACCTGTTACATAATGAGCAATCCAGAGAATTTGAATAGCATCCTTGCTTAGATTGACTACTAAATAGCTATCATGTTTCATGAGAGAGAATTTAATTATGTTCCTTTTCATAATGGAAATATTGGGTACAGTGACCTGAGCTGCTGCCCACCCCGGCGGATGATTGCAAGTGCTAACATGATTAAAGATTGCATTCGACTCCCGAGCTGTCCTTACTGAGCACTGAGTTCAGAATAATATCCCCATAACTTACGATTCACTGTAAATAACGCATGTTCTGTCGTAAACAGATTACTATTGTTTATGCGACACCATGCCTAAACATGCAAGCATATTAAAATTTGGTTAATATCTGGATCACTATTTCATCAGTTATAGTAACTCCAGTACACTTATGTTACTATATGAGTTACCACTTTACTATGATACATCTAACATACCTATTGTTTTAAGACGCAAACAAGTGTTAATTTTATGCCTAACATTAACTCCGAATGAGTCATACTATTTAACAACACAAACAATTCACAGAACGAGCTAATACATTACTACTGACTTTAAATTAATGAGGTTTACTCCTACAGCATCATTCACTAGAGTACTGCTGCTGTATTTACCCGATTATCTGCTGCCTCTCAATCTAGCCTTAAATACTAATGCGTTTATCATTTGTTAAAGCTTAGTATTGTTGACTGTAAATTTGAATTTAACACTAGTTTCTACCTTCAAAAATTTATTATGGTCATGGGAAACCAATTATTCCCAATACTGAACATCCTGTACATGAAGTTTTCTAACAGCAAGCTCGTGAAAGACATTTGGCACCTCAAGCCATACATATGAGATTTATAAACATTATATCACTGGCCTTGCAATGAAAATACAGATGATTTTCTAATTCGACTTAACAATCCTGGCACATCTATTAAATTTACCCTCTGAAAAGAAAATGAATGGAGCTATCTCCTTTTGGATACTTTATATATATATATATATATATATATATATATATATATATATATATATATATATATATATATATACAGGTAGTAGGTTGGTAGACAGCAACCACCCAGGGAAGTACTACCGTCCTGCCAGATGACTGTGAAACAGAAACCTGTAACTGTTTTGCATGATGGTAGGACTGCTGGTGTCTTTTTCTGTCTCATAAACACGCTAGATAACAGGGATATCTTGCTACTCCTACTTACACTTTGGTCACACTTCACAGACACGCACATGCATATATATATACATACATCAAGGTTTTTCTCCTTTTTCTAAATAGCTCTTGTTCTTCTTTATTTCTTCTATTGTCCATGGGGAAGTGGAAAAGAATCTTTCCTCCGTAAGCCATGCGTGTCGTATGAGGCGACTAAAATGCCGGGAGCAATGGGCTAGTAACCCCTTCTCCTGTAGACATTTACTAAAAAAGAGAAGAAGAAAAACTTTATAAAACTGGGATGCTTGAATGTGCGTGGATGTAGTGCGGATGACAAGAAACAGATGATTGCTGATGTTATGAATGAAAAGAAGTTGGATGTTCTGGCCCTAAGCGAAACAAAGCTGAAGGGGGTAGGAGAGTTTCGGTGGGGAGAAATAAATGGGATTAAATCTGGAGTATCTGAGAGAGTTAGAGCTAAGGAAAGGGTAGCAGTAATGTTGAAGGATCAGTTATGGAAGGAGAAAAGAGAAAATGAATGTGTAAATTCAAGGATTATGTGGATTAAAGTAAAGGTTGTATGCGAAAAGTGGGTCATAATAAGCGTGTATGCACCTGGAGAAGAGAGGAATGTAGAGGAGAGAGAGAGATTCTGGGAGATGTTAAGTGAATGTATAGGAGCCTTTGAATCAAGTGAGAGAGTAATTGTGGTAGGGGACATGAATGCTAAAGTAGGAGAAACTTTTAGAGAGGGTGTGGTAGGTAAGTTTGGGGTGCCAGGTGAAAATGATAATGGGAGCCCTTTGATTGAACTTTGTATAGAAAGGGGTTTATAGGTAATACATATTTTACGAAAAAGAGGATAAATAAGTATACAACATATGATGTAAAGCGAAATGACAGTAGTTTGTTGGATTATGTATTAGTAGATAAAAGACTGTTGAGTAGACTTCAGGATGTACATGTTTATAGAGGGGCCACAGATATATTAGATCACTTCTTAGTTGTAGCTACACTGAGAGTAAAAGGTAGATGGGATACAAGGAGAATAGAAGCATCAGGGAAGACAGAGGTGAAGGTTTATAAACTAAAAGAGGAGGCAGTTAGGGTAAGATATAAACAGCTATTGAAGGATAGATGGGCTAATGAGAGAATAGGCAATGGGGTCGAAGAGGTATGGGGTAGGTTTAAAAATGTAGTGTTAGAGTGTTCAGCAGAAGTTTGTGGTTACAGGAAAGTGGGTGCGGGAGGGAAGAAGAGCGATTGGTGGAATGATGATGTAAAGAGAGTAGTAAGGGAGAAAAAGTTAGCATATGAGAAGTTTTTACAAAGTAGAAGTGATGCAAGGAGGGAAGAGTATATGGAGAAAGAGAGAGAGGTTAAGAGAATGGTGAAGCAATGTAAAAAGAGAGCAAATGAGAGAGTGGGTGAGATGTTATCAACAAATTTTGTTGAAAATAAGAAAAAGTTTTGGAGTGAGATTAACAAGTTAAGAAAGCCTAGAGAACAAATGGATTTGTCAGTTAAAAATAGGAGAGGAGAGTTAGAGGTATTGGGAAGATGGAAGGAATATTTTGAGGAATTGTTAAATGTTGATGAAGATAGGGAAGCTGTGATTTCGTGTATAGGGCAAGGAGAAATAACATCTTGTAGGAGTGAGGAAGAGCCAGTTGTGAGTGTGGGGGGAAGTTCGTGAGGCAGTAGGTAAAATGAAAGGGGGTAAGGCAGCTGGGATTGATGGGATAAAGATAGAAATGTTAAAAGCAGGTGGGGATATAGTTTTGGAGTGGTTGGTGCAATTATTTAATAAATGTACGGAAGAGGGTAAGGTACTTAGGGATTGGCAGAGAGCATGCATAGTTCCTTTGTATAAAGGCAAAGGGGACAAGAGAGAGTGCAAAAATTATAGGGGGATAAGTTTGTTGAGTATACCTGGTAAAGTGTATGGTAGAGTTATTATTGAAAGAATTAAGAGTAAGATGGAGAATAGGATAGCAAATGAACAAGGAGGCTTTAGGAAAGGTAGGGGGTGTGTGGACCAGGTGTTTACAGTGAAACATATAAGTGAACAGTATTTAGATAAGGCTAAAGAGTTTTTTTTGGCATTTATGGATTTGGAAAAGGCGTATGACAGGGTGGATAGGGGGACAATGTGGCAGATGTTGCAGGTGTATGGTGTAGGAGGTAGGTTACTGAAAGCAGTGAAGAGTTTTTAAGAGGATAGTGAGGCTCAAGTTAGAGTATGTAGGAAAGAGGGAGATTATTTCCCAGTAAAAGTAGGCCTTAGACAAGGATGTATGATGTCACCGTGGTTGTTTAATATATTTATAGATGGGGTTGTAAGAGAAGTAAATGCGAGGGTCTTGGCAAGAGGCGTGGAGTTAAAAGATAATCACACAAAGTGAGAGTTGTCACAGCTGCTCTTTGCTGATGACACCGTGCTCTTGGGAGATTCTGAAGAGAAGTTGCAGAGGTTGGTGGATGAATTTGGTAGGGTATGCAAAAGAAGAAAATTAAAAGTGAATACAGGAAAGAGTAAGGTTATGAGGATAACAAAAAGATTAGGTGATGAAAGATTGGATATCAGATTGGAGGGAGAGTATGGAGGAGGTGAATGTATTCAGATATTTGGGAGTGAACGTGTCAGTGGATGGGTCTATGAAAGATGAGGTGAATCATAGAATTGATGAGGGGAAAAGGGTGAGCGATGCACTTACGAGTCTGTGGAGACAAAGAACTTTGTCCTTGGAGGCAAAGAGGGGAATGTAGGAGAGTATAGTTTTACCAATGCTCTTATATGGGTGTGAAGCATGGGTGATGAATGTTGCAGCGAGGAGAAGGCTGGAGGCAGTGGAGATGTCATGTCTGAGGGCAATGTGTGGTGTGAATATAATGCAGAGAATTCATAGTTTGGAAGTTAGGAGGAGGTGCGGGATTACCAAAACTGTTGTCCAGAGGGCTGAGGAAGGGTTGTTGAGGTGGTTCGGACATGTAGAGAGAATGGAGCGAAACAGGATGACTTCAAGAGTGTATCAGTCTAGTGGAAGGAAGGCGGGGTAGGGGTCGGCCTAGGAAAGGTTGGAGGGAGGAGGTAAAGGTGGTTTTGTGTGCGAGGGGCTTGGACTTCCAGCAGGCATGCGTGAGCGTGTTTGATAGGAGTGAATTGAGACAAATGGTTTTTAATACTTGACGTGTTGTTGGAGTGTGAGCAAAGTAACATTTATGAAGGGATTCAGGGAAACCGGCAGACCGGACTTGAGTCCTGGAGATGGGAAGTACAGTGCCTGCACTCTGAAGGAGGGGTGTTAATGTTGCAGTTTAAAAACTGTAGTGTAAAGCACCCTTCTGGCAAGACAGTGATGGAGTGAATGATTGTGAAAGTTTTTCTTTTTCGGGCCACCCTGCCTTGGTGGGAATCGGCCAGTGTGATAATAATTATATATATATATATATATATATATATATATATATATATATATATATATATATATATATATATTATATATAAAATGATAAAGATGATGATACTTAAAATTCTCTGTGAAGAGAAAACCAACCAACGTGTGGCATTATTATTATTATTACTATTCTAACCACGCAAAGAATGCAAAACGAGTGTTTTTAAATCAACATTCTTGCGTACACTGCTTGTAAGCCCACTTTTTTACACTGAGCATAAGAGAATTTTTTAAATTGGAGCAAGTGTTTAGTACCTATGGAGGTGAGTAGAGAAGGCCTTAAACAGAGCTAAAAAAAAATTATAGAACATCTCCTAACGTTAAATATAAATATATGAGAATGTTCTTGTGCTTCCTTGTAATAAAAACCTACGAACCTTAGAACAAGGTAAGCAGTGCTTTACCAATCTACCCA
Organism: Cherax quadricarinatus; assembly: GCF_026875155.1. NCBI lineage: Eukaryota > Metazoa > Arthropoda > Malacostraca > Decapoda > Parastacidae > Cherax > Cherax quadricarinatus. The sequence goes on from NC_069466.1 coordinate 12,965,760, forward strand.
CACTGGACCAATACGTTGGAGTCCAGCTTGCGCTAGACTTTGATCCAAGGCAGCCAGCTTGCGAATTCCTTGCATTGTTAATATCTTTAGTAAGGCTGATGCATGCAGTGGATGAGATGAAAAGATGTAAGCCTTCTCCCTGAAAGCTGGCTGCCTTGGATCAAAGTCTAGCACAAGCTGGACTTAAAGGTATTGGTCCAGTGTGGGTAGATTGGTAAAGCACTGCATGTATAGTTCCTGCCTCCACTACATCGCTTGCCAGACTATTCCACTTCCTAACTACTCTATGACTGAAGAAATACTTCCTAACATCCCTTTGACTCATCTGAGTCTTCAGCTTCCAATTGTGACCCCTTGTTTCTGTGTCCCATCTCTGGAACATCCTGTCTCTGTCCACCTTGTCTATTCCACGCAGTATTTTGTATGTCGTTATCATGTCTCCCCTGACCCTCCTGTCCTCCAGTGTTGTCAGACCGATTTCCCTTAACCTTTCTTCATAGGATATTCCCCTTAGCTCTGGAACTAGCCTTGTTGCAAACCTTTGCAGTTTCTCTAATTTCTTGACGTGTTTGACCAGGTGTGGGTTCCAAACTGGTGTTGCGTACTCCAGTATGGGCCTGACGTACACAGTGTATAAAGTCTTGAACGATTTTCCCTTTCTGAGGTACCGGAAAAGCTATTCTCAGGTTTGCCAAGCGTCCATATGCCGCAGCAGTTATCTGGTTAATGTGTGCTTCTGGCGATGTACTCGGTATTATACTCACTCCTAGGTCTTTCTCCTTGAATGAGGTTTGTAGCCTTTGGCCACCTAGCCTATACTCTGTCTGCAGTCTTCTTTGCCCTCCTCCGATCTTCATGACTTTGCATTTGACGGGGTTAAATTCTAGAAGCCAGTTTCTGGACCACACATCCAGCCTGTCCAGATCTCTTTGTAGACCTGTCTGGTCCGCGTCTGATTTAATTCTCCTCATTAACTTCACGTCATCTGCAAACAGGGACACTTCTGAGTCTATCCCTTCCGTCATGTCGTTCACATATACCGAGAATAGCACTGGTCCCAGGACTGACCCCTGTGGGACTCCGCTCGCCCACTGTGATACCTCATCACGGACCATGACTCGCTGTTGCCTCCCTGTTAGGTATTCTCTGATCCATTGCAGTGCCCTTCCTGTTATACGTGCCTGTTCCTCTAGCTTCTGTACTAATCTCTTGTGAGGAACTGTGTCGAAGGCCTTCTTGCAGTCCAAGAAAATGCAATCAACCCACCCCTCCCTCTCATTTCTTTCTTCGGTTACCTTGTCGTAAAACTCTAGTAGGTTTGTGACACAGGATTTGCCTTCCATGAATCCGTGCTGGCTGTCGTTTATAATCTTCCGCTCCAGGTGCTCCACCACTCTCCTCCTGATAATCGTTTCCAAGACTTTGCATACTATACATGTCAGTGACACTGGTCTATAATTTAGTGCTTCATTTCTGTCTCCCTTCTTATAGATGGGGACTACATTTGCCTTCTTCCATACTTCAGGTAGTTGTCCAGTTTCAAGGGAAGTGTTGAAGATTTTGGTTAGTGGCACACAGTGTCCCTGCTCCCTCTCTAAGGACCCATGGAGAGATGCTGTCTGGTCCCACCGCCTTTGAGGTATCAAGGTCACTTAGGAGCTTCTCCACCTCCTCCTCAGTTGTGTGTAATTCATCCAACACTTGTTGGTATATCCCTTGTTGCTGCACGCCACTGTTTTGTCTCCCCGTTATTATTATAATCAAAAAGAAGTGCTAAGCCACAAGGGCTATACAGTGTCTCCCCGTTGTCCCTTCAGCCTCCACTGTAAATACTTCCTGAAATCTCATGTTGAGCTCCTCACATACCTCCTGGTCGTTTCTTGTGAGCTCCCCACCTTCTTTCCTCAGCCTGATTACCTGGTCCTTGACTGTTGTGTATACAAATGTATATACATATACGTGTATATGTGTATACATATATTTGCATACATATACGTGCATGCATTTAGGCACATCATATATACATATACGTGTATATGTTGGTTTAGAAAGACACGTAAGCAAACACTATAACATATTTATTAGAAAACGTTTCGGTCCTGGGACCTTGATCACTTCTAACATACAGAGGTAGAAAGACATTATGTATATAGGCGGAGAGTGAGATGTGACGCACGTGACCTGAGGAATGTCATAAGAACATAAGAATGGAAACACTGTAGAAGGCCTACTGGCCCATGCGAGGCAGGTCCTTATCAAAACAACCTCTACCTATGATGAGGACGGGTAGACGATGAAATCATGTGACTCCTGTGTTGTTGGGTTGGTGCTGCTTAAGTATCATGTATGCCAATGTTTTTGAAATTTTGTAGTTTCCAGTGTTGCGTTCTATAGTGTCGGTGACGGCGATTAGTGAGGCTTCTAGGCACCGTCGGCGTCTGAGGTCTGGTTCGGTGAGAACGAGTTGTGCCTCGTTCCAGTTCATCAAATGCCCCGTGGAGTCTCTGTGGAGGACAGAGGCGTACCTTACATCGTCTCTGTTAGAGGCATTTCGATGTTCATTCAGGCGGACTGCAAGATCTCTGCCTGCCTCGCCTACATATTTCTTGGGACAGAACCCACAGGGGATAGTGTAGACGCCTGCTGTAGAAGTTAGAGGTGTGGGGCTGCGTTCCGTAGTGAGGTCTTTGATAGATGATGTGTTTATGGTGGAAACGTTGATGTTACTCATAGCAAGTGCCCGGCGAGTATTCGTGGCAACATCGCCACATGGGAGTACTATGAACTGTTTAGGGGGCTGTTCCATGGGCGGTTTTTGTTGAGGATAGCTTGTGCCTTGAGTCTGCAATCTCGGATGAAGAAAGATGGGAACTGAAGACGTGTAAAGGCTTGTGTTATGTAAGTGCATTCTTCTTCTAGAAAACAAGGGCTGGAGATGCGAAGAGCTCTCAAGAAGAAGCCAATGAGGACTCCTCTCTTAGTGCGGGTGTCTTGGTGTGAATAAAAATGTATAAGATCGTCCTTGTTGGTAGGTTTTCTATACACTTTGAAGAGAAGTTTGTCACTGTCGGGAGATCTGCACAGTAGAACGTCGAGGAAAGGAAGTTTGCCATCATTTTCGAGTTCAAGTATAAACTTTATTGATGGTTTAACTGCATTGATCTTGTTGAGAAGGGCCTGGATATTGAGACGTCTCGGATAGAAAACCAATATATCATCAACGTATCTTAGCCAGGTAACGGTGTTGGGAATGAGGGTGCTGAATTTCTCTGTCTCCAGGTTTTCCATGAAGAGGTTGGCAAGCACAGCACTGAGCGGGCTGCCCATTGCCATCCCAAAGCATTGTTTGTAACAGTTGTCCTGATACTAGATTTCATCAATCTAGTGGAACTTTGTGTTAATTTCAACTTCTTCAAGTATCAGGACAACTGTTACAAACAATGCTTTGGGATGGCAATGGGCAGCCCGCTCAGTGCTGTGCTTGCCAACCTCTTCATGGAAAACCTGGAGACAGAGAAATTCAGCACCTCATTCCCAACACCATTACCTGGCTAAGATACGTTGATGATATATTGGTTTTTCTATCCGAGACGTCTCAATATCCAGGCCCTTCTCAACAAGATCAATGCAGTTGAACCATCAATAAAGTTTACACTTGAACTCGAAAATGATGGCAAACTTCCTTTCCTCGACGTTCTACTGTGCAGATCTCCCGACAGTGACAAACTTCTCTTCAAAGTGTATAGAAAACCTACCAACAAGGACGATCTTATACATTTTTATTCACACCAAGACACCCGCACTAAGAGAGGAGTCCTCATTGGCTTCTTCTTGAGAGCTCTTCGCATCTCCAGCCTTGTTTTCTAGAAGAAGAATGCACTTACATAACACAAGCCTTTACACGTCTTCAGTTCCCATCTTTCTTCATCCGAGATTGCAGACTCAAGGCACAAGCTATCCTCAACAAACCGCCCATGGAACAGCCCCCTAAACAGTTCATAGTACTCCCATGTGGCGATGTTGCCACGAATACTCGCCGGGCACTTGCTATGAGTAACATCAACGTTTCCACCATAAACACATCATCTATCAAAGACCTCACTACGAAACACAGCCCCACACCTTTAACTTCTACAGCAGGCGTCTACACTATGCCCTGTGGGTTCTGTCCCAAGAAATATGTAGGCGAGACAGGCAGAGATCTTGCAGTCCGCCTGAATGAACATCGAAATGCCTCTAACAGAGACGATGTAAGGTACGCCTGTGTCCTCCACAGAGACTCCACGGGGCATTTGATGAACTGGAACGAGGCACAACTCGTTCTCACCGAACCAGACCTCAGACGCCGACGGTGCCTAGAAGCCTCGCTAATCGCCGTCACCTACACTATAGAACGCAACACTGGAAACTACAAAATTTCAAAAACATTGGCATACATGATACTTAAGCAGCACCAACCCAGCAACACAGGAGTCACATGATTTCATCGTCTACCCGTCCTCATCATAGGTAGAGGTTGTTTTGATAAGGACCTGCCTCGCATGGGCCAGTAGGCCTTCTACAGTGTTCCTCCATTCTTATGTTCTTATGACATTCCTCAGGTCACGTGCGTCACATCTCACTCTCCGCCTATATATATAATGTCTTTCTACCTCTGTATGTTAGAAGTGATCAAGGTCCCAGGACCGAAACGTTTTCTAATAAATATGTTAGAGTGTTTGCTTACGTGTCTTTCTAAACCAACTTGTCGGTATTTATTACCAAGGTTTATACCACGTGTATATGTATATATGATGTGCCTAAATGTAACTTAAAATACCAAGACATACCTTCTTTCTAGCATGTTTTTAAGACAAAGAAAAGGACACCAACATTCCTACCATTGTGTACAACAACTACAGGTTTCCCTTTCACATGCATTTTACAGGATGGTAGTACCTCCCTGGGTAGTTGTCTACCAACCTGTGTTCTGTCCCTCAGCTGTCATTCTGTTCTTCTTCTGTCGCAGTCTAGGAACACCCTCTTGCATGTAAATGATTCCTTTGGCATGGTTTCTCTTGCAGGACCCTGTTCCGCACCATTTCTGTCTTGAAAATCGGTTTGACTCGCCAATTTCTCCCCTTCAAGTACCCTCCTATTCTCTGAAAATTTACTATCTCAGCCATGTCCTCCTTGCCTATTTCTCTGATGTTTTCAGTTTCCTGTTTTTCTTCTTGCCATCTTTCATTGTGTGTCCTCCACTTGCTCTCCTGAAGCCCATGAATAAACATTGACTTCTCCCTCTCCTCCTCCCATTGCCTTTCCCTCTGTGCCTCTGGGTCCCATTTGTACATGGCCATTTTTTTTTCCTGTAACTCTTGGTGGTATGGTCGTGCCTCTGTTCTCTTCAACTTTTTCCTCCTCTCTTACTGCTATGCCTTCTGCCAACAGCTCTCCTCCTTCATTCCTCAGCCCTGCTTGGACTTATAGGACCTTGGCGTAAGTCCTGTCTCCTTCCTTTCCATTGGGCTCCTCGTTCAGTAGGGGTGTACCTGCTTCAGATGTCATGTCTCCTCTAGGCAACAGCACTGTAACTTGCTTCAGCCTATTTACCTCATATTCTAGGGCCCATAAACTGACTTTTGTGGCTTCAGCATGCGACTTCCATTTCTTCTTCTCTGCCTCCATCCTCTTCTCCCTTGTTGCAGAAAGCTCGCTTAGTTTGCTCTCCCACTCTTGTTCCATCCTTTTACAATGTGCTTCCATCCATTCTTCCTTACCTGGACCATCTTCTTCTGAACCCCTGAGCCTTCGACTTTCCCTCTGACCCATTTTTTATGGGTTAGGTGTTGTAATGTGTATGTGTGCTGTTTTTGTATGTGTGGGGGACAGGGAGAGTGATAGGTGGATAGTGGGAAAGGGGCTAGAGGGAGAGAAAGGAGGGAGATAAAGGAAAAGAGAGGGGAATAGGGGGATGGGGAGGAAGAGAAAAGGGAGAGATGAAAGAGAGAGAGAGAGAGAGAGAGTAGGAAAGGAATGGGTAGGGTACTATCAAGTCACAGTGAGGTGCCAACTGGCTTGTGTGCATGCATATGTGTGTACGCTTGTGCTTGTGTGAGCGTTAGTTTTGGGACAGAGTGCGTGCGTCGACGTGTGTGTGTTATGCGTGCGAGTGCTCAGAATGTGTGCGCGCACGTGTTGGGTGAGTGTTTGAGTGTGGGTGTGTGTTTGGGTGTGGCTGGGTGTAGGTATTCGTGTGTTTGGGTGTGGCTGGGTGTGGGTATTCGTGTGTTTGGGTGTGGGTACTGGTGTGTGTGTGTACTCTCCTATTTGTGGTTGCAGGGGTCGAGTCTTAGCTCCTGGCCTCCTGGTGTGTGTGTGTGTGTGTGTGTGTGTGTGTGTGTGTGCTTTGTGTGAGTGTACTCATCTAATTTTGGTTGCAGGGGGTCGAGAGAGGTATTGAGTGGGAGGTAGGTGAAAAGGGGAGAAGGGGGGGTGAGGGGTAATGCCTGAGAGGGTGGAGGGGTGGACTGTGGTGGGCCAGAATAGGTATTGGAGGGAGGGGAAACAGTGAGAGAGTTGGAAACCATGAGGGGGTTGGACTGTGAGGGGAAGGGACCGTTTGCTTGTACTCACCTATTTGTACTCACCTATTTGTGGTTGCAGGGGTCGAGTCCTAGCTCCTGGCCCCGCCTCTTCACCGGTTGCTACTAGACCCTCTCTCTCCCCGCTCCATGAGCTTTATCAAACCTCGTCTTAAAACTGTGTATGGTTCCTGCCTCCACTACGTCATTTTCTAGGCTATTCCACTGCCTTACAACTCTATGACTGAAGAAATACTTCCTACTATCTCTCTGACTCATTTGTGTCTTCAACTTCCAATTGTGGCCTCTTGTTTCTGTGTCCCCTCCCTGGAACATCCTGTCCTTGTCCACCTTGTCTATTCCACGCAGTATTTTATATGTCGTTATCATGTCTCCCCTGACCCTCCTGTCCTCCAGTGTCGTCAGGCCGATTTCCCTTAATCTTGTGTGTGCAAGTGTGTGTGTGTATGGGTTTGAGAGAGAGGGGGGGAGGGAAATAGGGAGGGAGGATGTGCCAGGTCAGTTTTCAAAAGGTGTGAAACCTTGTGTGTATCCCTTTGTGCGTATGTGTGCGTGGGTGCTTATGTGTGTGTGTGTGTGTGTACTCACCTAGTTGTACTCACCTAGTTGAGGTTGCAGGGGTCGAGTCCTAGCTCCTAGCCCCGCCTCTTCACTGGTCGCTACTAGGTCACTCTCCCTGAACCGTGAGCTTTATCATACCTCTGCTTGAAGCTATGTATGGATTTTGCCTCCACTACATCGCTTCCCAAACTATTCCACTTCCTGACTACTCTGTGGCTGAAGAAATACTTCCTAACATCCCTGTGATTCATCTGTGTCTTCAACTTCCAACTGTGTCCTCTTGTTGCTGTGTCCCATCTCTGAAACATTCTGTCTTTGTCCACCTTGTCCACACACACACACACACACACACCTTGTGTGTGTGTGTGTGTGTGTGTGTGTGTGTGTGTGTGTGTGTGTGTGTGTGTGTGTGTGTGTGTGTGTGTACTAATTTGTAGTTTATACTAATTATTCTTAATCAGAAATTACAATTTCTATTCACATGATGTGTGAGGCAAGCAAAGTCTTGCTCGTGCTTCTTCGATGATGTTATCTAAGGATAAACTGGAATTGCTGGAAGCTAATAGTTTGCATAGCTTATACTAACGGTCACGGTACAGTGGCCGAATAAGAGACAGCGTGGTGGTGGAGGAGGGCACGTTGATGATAGATGTGTGGTGGTGGAGGAGGGCACGTTGATGATAGTTGTGTGGTGGTGAAGGAGGGCACGTTGATGATAGTTGTGTTGGGAGAGCAGGTCACGGGTTGGAAGGGGGAGAGGGAGATTCCTGATTGGTTGGTAGCAAGAAGCTCGGGCTTTAGTGGGGAGTGAAGGGTTGATGGTAGGTGGAAGGCAGGAGGTATGAGCATCACTTGGGAGTGCGGGATTCATGGTAGGGTGAGGGGGGTTAGGCGTGGGTCAGGAGAGGGCATAGGTGGGAGGGCTAGATATTGATGAAGAAAAGTTCGTGGTAGGTTGAATAAA
>NC_069466.1:12978868-12991368 GCF_026875155.1 Cherax quadricarinatus
GAGATGCAGAAGTTTGATAAACAAGAATATGCTGTAATTCTAACTTAATAGTTCTTTTCACACAAATATACAACATTTATTATTCAATTCAATCACACATCAACTGTATGTGAAACAATATTGAATATATAATGAAGAATAAGAGAGAGAACGAGCGTAACTAAAATCTCTCTCATTAAGCATAAATTCCTCTCCTACCAACCGTATGGTCCTGTATGACCAAAACAAACTTTAAAGAACGCTCAAGGCTACTGCATTGAAATATTCACAGACTCTTGTGGGAACAGTGCAAGCCTCAAAAACATACAGTGGCTAAACTGTGCAAGTATTTAACTTCCTGTCTCATTAGCATTCGGTCACATGGCAACACGGGACATGCATAACACAGTATACCATAACATTTATATACCAATATCTGAAGTCTTGTTGCAGTCGTGACTTAGAAAGAGATGACAGGATAGTATTAATATTCTATGTATACAATAATGATAATGCTAATAATTTTTCTAATAATAATAATAATAGGTTAGTGTTTCTAATGTGCCAACATGATAAGGAAATTATGCTAACGGTGAAAAATTAATGCCAAACAGAAGATTTATTTTCCGGTTATGTCGTGGATTTCAACAGTTCTGAATTTGATTTCATCAACAAATTTGTCTGTACACAAACGACACTTAATAAGTAATGTCCTGGTCTCAAGATTCATCAGCCAATAGTGTAAACGTGAACGACAGGTAAACTAAAAACAATTTAACGTGATTTTCCCACTAATTTAGATATAAAACTGTCGTATCTATTCCTACACAGGAATTTCACTCTCTGCTGTCGTCAAAATTTGTGGCTCTTTTTCTTAACATATGAAGTTACTCCACTGAGAGTATTGAAAGTCTTCTGAGCCATCTAGGATGCTGGGACTGGGTTCTACAACTTTAGTAATACGACATGTGACCATACCAATTGTACCAAGAATTTGGCCCTCATTACCGTACACAAGTGATGAAAACTTGAATTCGACTGGATGAGTCGTTCTCGAGTGATAAACAATATAAATTCGAAAAACTGGATCAATTTGAAGCTGAAAGGGGACATAGTAGGTAAAAATTAATATATACCCAACTTGTTAGAACAACGTTTCACTTGAGCAGCAAAGAAATTTCTTCATAAATAAATATAGATAATATTGTTTTAATATAAATGATGTCAGTCTAATAGGCTTGGGAATTACATTGCTAAGTGTGGATATTTTACGGTACTCTTCCGAGAGAAGTAAGATGATGGTGGGAACGCCAGAGTCTGTTGACCTCAGCCAAGCGTGGGAGTCTCCAGCGAACCTTTTCTGCCCGAGGCTGCTGGTGACTGTGTCCTGTGGCAGTGTTGCTGGTGACTGTGTCCTGTGGCAGTGTTGCTGGTGACTGTGTCCTGTGGCAGTGTTGCTGGTGACTGTGTCCTGTGGCAGTGTTGCTGGTGACTGTGTCCTGTGGCAGTGTTGCTGGTGACTGTCCTGTGGCAGTGTTGCTGGTGACTGTGTCCTGTGGCAGTGTTGCTGGTGACTGTGTCCTGTGGCAGTGTTGCTGGGACTGTGTTCCTGTGCAGTGTTGCTGGTGACTGTGTCCTGTGGCAGTGTTGCTGGTGACTGTGTCCTGTGGCAGTGTTGCTGGTGACTGTGTCCTGTGGCAGTGTTGCTGGTGGCTGTGTCCTGTGGCAGTGTTACTGGTGGCTGTGTCCTGTGGCAGTGTTACTGGTGACTGTGTCCTGTGGCAGTGTTACGGGTGACTGTGTCCTGTGGCAGTGTTGCTGGTGACTGTGTCCTGTGGCAGTGGTGGTAGTGGTTGTATTCCTTGGCAGTGGTGGTGATAGTATTCTGCAGCAGTTGTGGTATCTGTATTCCGTGGCAGTGATGGTGGCTGTATTCCGTGGCAGTGGTGGTGATTGTATTTTGTGGCAGTTGTAGTAGCTGTATTCCGTGTCAATGTTGAAGGCTGTATATCATAGCAGTGGTAGTGGTTGTATCCCGGAGCAATTATAGTGGTTCTCTTGTCAGTAATGGGGGTTGTATCGCTTGGCAGCGGTGGTGGCGGCTGTATCCCTTCCAGAGGTTAGGATTTCTGTTTCCCGGTGCAGTGGTGGTGGTGGCGGCGGCTGTACCACGCGCAGTGATGGTAACTATCATGCGGCATTGGTTTTGGCTATGTCAAGCGGCAGGTGTGGTGGTGACAGTATTACCGAGCAGTGGTCGATGTGTCATTGGTCAATGTTGCTGGTAGCTGTGTCATGGGGCAGTGTTGCTGGTAGCTGTGTCATAGTGCAGTGTTGCTGGTAGCTGTATCATGGGGCAGTGTTGCTAGCCGCTGTGTCACGGGGAACAGGAGGAAGTGGCTGTATCACTAGGCAGTGGTGGTATTAGCAGTATCCTGGGGCAGGTAATGGTGGTTGTGTCCTGAGGCTATAGTTGAGAGACTGTATCACCAGACATTGATGGTATCAGTATCACGGGGCAGTTGTGATGGTGACGGCTGTGTACAGGGATGGTAATGGCGATGAATGTGGCATGGGGCAGTGATACGTGTTTGTGGCATAGGGCAGTGATACGTGTTTGTGGCATGGGGCAGTGATACGTGTTTGTGGCATAGGGCAGTGATACGTGTTTGTGGCATAGGGCAGTGATACGTGTTTGTGGCATGGGGCAGTGATACGTGTTTGTGGCATGGGGCAGTGATACGTGTTTGTGGCATGGGGCAGTGATACGTGTCTCTGGTGATTTGTTACAGTGTAGTGAGTGATGGCAGTTGCCGTGTCACGGTACACTGGTGATGGTAGAAGAGGCTATTTTATGCGATAATGGTGATGGTGATGGTTGCTGTGTCAAGGGGTGAGTGGTGATGGTGGTGGTTGTGTCAAGGGGCAGTGGTGGTGATGGTTGCCGTGTCAAGGGGCAGTGGTAATGGTGATGGTTGCCGTGTCAAGGGACGGTGGTGGTGGTGGTAGTGGTAGTGGTGGTGGTAGTGGTGGTGGTAGTGGTGGTGGTAGTGGTGGTGGTAGTGGTGGTGGTAATGGTGGTGGTTAGTAGTGGTGGTAGTAGTGGTGGTGGTGGTAGTGGTGGTGGTGGTAGTGGTGGTGGTGGTAGTGGTGGTGGTGGTAGTGGTGGTGGTGGTAGTGGTGGTGGTGGTAGTGGTGGTAGTGGTGTGTGGTGGTGACGGCGGCGGCGGTGTCATTGACAGGTATACTGCTTTCTGTTTCGCGGTGCAGTGATGGATCGTGATACGTGTGGCTGTGTCACGGGGTAGTGGTGATGGTGGTGTGTCACGGAGCAGCCCTGTTGATGGTGGTGGCTATGTCATGGGAGAGTGTTGATGGTGATGGCTGTGTCACGGGGCAGTGGTGAGGGTTGTGGCTGTGCCATGGGGTAGTTGTGGGGGGGTAGCTGTGTAATGGGGCAGTGGTTAGGGTGGCTGTGTCATTGAGCAGTGGTTGGGGTTGTGGCATTAAGGAATGCACTGCAGCAGTTGGGGGTGACGTGGAATGCAGCCAGGTAATGACGTAATGTGGCTGCGGCCTGGGATGGTGTGATGTCATGCATGTGTGGGCAGCGAACTGCAGGTGAGGCGGGGCCGGGATGAGGCTACGTGAGTGAACAATGTGGACGACCTCCCGCTTTCAGGCTGAGTAAAGACTTTCTCGTGCGGTGGTATAAAGATAAAGGACAGCTTCGGGACCACCTCTTCTTTCAGACTGACACAAAGAAACACCCTGGTGTACTTTCTTTTCCATTTGAATACACAATAACCTGCATTTAGAAGGAAAGTTATGACGTTGTTGGTCCAACTTGGACCATATATGAGTCACAAATGAAGCGAGTTTTTTTATTGATTGATTCGTCAGGAACTGCGTCCTGATAAGACTCTTCATCCTTTAATGTTCTGTCCGAGGATCTCGAGTCGAAATGTCTTTGAGAGTCTGAGGTTGATAGCTATTATGTGGCCGTGATCATGCTGTAGTCCCTGTGCATTCCACTGCAAAAAAAAAAAAAATGCTGAGCTGAGGCCATCAGGGAGCCCATGATTATCTCTGGGCCCTGTGTTGAGTAGTCAGGTATATTTGCTAATAAACGTATGGACTCTGTTTTGTCCTACCATGCATATATTCAACATCTTTACAACAGTTAATCCAAATATCTTTGCTTTATACATAGTATATCAGGTCGCAAATGACCTCGTTGACGGACTTGTTTATAGACATCATTTGATAGCTCAGCGGTAACATGGCATGGCTTGCTCTGTTTCATAAGAACATAAAAAAGAAGGAACACTGCAACAGGCCTACTGACCCATGCGGAGCAGGTCCATGTCTCCCCCCAGAATAGCCCAATGACCCACCCTCCCCGGATTAGCCTAATGACCCACCCAGTCTGGTCACCTCCACTCAAGGATGGAGCACGGAACCAGACCCAGCAGCACAAGCTAGTCGGGTCCAACTCACACCCACTCATGTGGGTGTGAGTTTGTTCCACTCATCCATGACTCTATTACCAAACCAGTGCTTTCCTATATCGTTCCTGAATCTGAATTTTTCCAACTTGAAACCATTGCTGCGAGTCCTGTCTTGGCTGGAAATTTTCAGCACGCTATTTACATCCCCTTTATTTATTCCTGTTTTCCATTTATACACCTCGATCACATCTTCCCTAATTCTACGCCTTTCGAGAGAGTGCAGATTCAGGGCCCTCAGTCTATCCTCATATGGAAGATTTCTGATACATGGGATCATCTTTGTCATCCTCCTTTGTACGTTTTCCAGAGCATTTATATCCATTCTGTAATACGGTGACCAGAACTGAGCAACATAGTCTAAATGAGGCCTAACCAAGGATATATAGAGTTGAACAACATGAGGACTTCTATTATTTATACTTCTTGATATGAAGCCAAGAATTCGGTTAGCATTATTGCGAACACTAATGCACTCTTGTCTGGGTTTTAGATTCCTGTTAACCAGAACTCCTAAATCCTTTTCGCAATCAGTAGTATTAAGATCTACATTATTTAGTTTATATGTGGCATGGTTATTTAACTGTCCAACATTTAGAACTTTGCATTTGTCAATATTAAACTGCATCTGCCACTTTTCCGACCATTGCATCAGTCTATTCAAATCATCCTGGAGTGCTCTAGTGTCCTCATTAGAATGAATTGGACGGCCTATTTTGGTGTCATCAGCAAATTTGCTTATGTCGCTATTTATTCCCTCATCTATGTCGTTTATGTAAATTGTGAACAACAACGGGCCCAACACTGACCCCTGAGGAACACCGCTTGTGACGTGCCCCCATTCTGATTTCTCCCCATTTATGTAAACTCTCTGCTGCCTATTTGTCAGCCATGCCTCTACCCAGGAAAAAATTTCTCCTCCTATTCCGTGTGCCTTAAGTTTCCTTAATAGCCTCTGATGTGGAACTCTATCGAAAGCCTTACTGAAGTCCATATACACAATATCATATTCATTACCATGCTCTACCTCCTCAAACACCTTAGTGAAAAAAAAGTTAGTAAATTCGTAAGACAGGAACGCCCCTTTGTAAAACCGTGTTGAGATTCATTAATCAATCTGTACCTATCAAGATTACGAATTGCTTCGGCAATTACAGATTCCATAAATTCTCCCACTATGGAGGTAAGGCTTATTGGTCTATAGTTCGAAGCCAAGGACCTGTCACCTGCCTTGTAAATAGGTATTACATTTGCCATTTTCCAATTATCAGGCACTATGCCAGTTTGTAGTGATATGTCAAAAAGATTAGCCAAAGGTATGCTAAGTTTCTCTTTGCATTCATTTAACACCCTTGCAAACAGTTCATCAGGGCCTGGGGATTTGTTAGGTTTTAGTTTCTCTATTTGTCTAAGGACCATGTCACTAGTTACCGCAATCGTACATAGTTTATTATCCTGTTCTACATTATCTATTATTTCAGGAATATCGCTAGTATTTTCCTGGGTGAAAACTGAGAGGAAGTAGGTATTGAGAATTTCACACACATCCTTATCACTGTCAGTGATCTAACCAGAGTGGGCAAATCTTGTTCCTAATCTTATTCTGTTCCTGTAGCATGGGGCCTGTTGGCTGCTATTGTGGGGTGGGAGTTTATGCTGAAGCGTCAGGAGCCTGCTGAGCAAGGGTGTGACCATGTCATTGATGTTTCCTCCGTCGCTGTCATGGAAAGTGACCTGGGTACTGCTGCTCAGTGGTGATAGCTCTACTCTAGGATGGAGGTTGGACAACTGGGATTTTCTATGCTGCTCTGACCCGGCGGAGTCTCTCCGGGCAGTACAGGTTCCAGCCATGATTCTTTTTGCCGCAGTACGGACACAGAGGTTCCGTACCCTCACCTCTCTTTAGTTTACACAAGCAGTCCTCGGTCGGGTGAGACCATCTGCAAACGCCTCACAATTCCTTAAATTGACATCGGGGGGCTGAGGTGGTTGTACCTCTGGCACCTGAATAACCTCGAAAGATTCTTGAGCGTACGTCCTAGCTAGGAATTTTTCCCAGTTTTACTATATGCTGAATCAAGATGTGCCTCGTTGTTACGTTGCTGTCCTTCTTGGTTCGGAGCCGCTCAGCTTTCGGCATGTTTTGACTACTGTTGTTTTCATCTAGTGGATAGCACATTGATTAATACGCCTTTTGTTACCCGCTCTATGAATTTTAACTCTGTGAAAACAAGTAGTGATTCGAGGTTGTTTACCTTCTGCAGTACCTCATAGAACTATGTTTCAGGAAATGAGAATAAACGCCCCATACATATTTGGGGACAATGATATCTTCAGGCAGTATTTCCTCTCCAGGTGAATTATGGCAGCATATGGGGTGTCATGGTGTCCTTTTTGATCAACCTGAATTTGCTACCTGTCGATGACTTGGCTTGCCCGATATGAGGCAAGGAAACTCTGTCACTTCTTTGACTTCGGTGATCACTTCCTGTCAACCTTCCTCATCCAGTATTTCTGTGGTTGGGACGGGCATATCTTGATCCATCCATTTTCACTGTTGTCACTGGACTGATTGGTTTCCCTTGCCTCGCTGTCCGTTGAATCCAAAGAGTGGTCTCTTAGCTTATTCGCCTGATTGCACCCCACATTTCCTCATCCGAGTCCTCGGTTGCGTCTCTGGAACATCCTCGCGTCCTCTTCCATTCGAGAGAAGCCATGTGCAACAGCCGTGCTGTGTATGTGTGGCGAGAGGGATCATGATAATACATTTGCCAAGAACGAAGTCGCGACACGGGTCTTTCCCAGATGATGACCCATCATGGCTCCCGAAAGGATGTCGGAGTTTATAAAAGTGATGTACCGTTTACTGTACTATGGTAGGGGCACGGTGAGTCTTCGTGTTAAGTGGAGTAACGTATACAGCCCCATGGCAAGGGCACAGCGATTCATCTTTGGATCAGGTGGGCTACTGTTTACAGCCCTATGGCGAGGGCAGCCACATGACATGGGCACAGTAAGTTCCCTTCAGCACACGTGGTGTAGCTGTTAGCTATAATCGTCAGACGGCCGAGTAATTAGAGCACAGCACATCTTCAGTTCAACTAGTGTCTTCGGTCTGGTGTGTACGATGGTACGATACGTCTTCGGTCTGATATGTACGATGGTACGATACGTCTTCGGTCTGATGTGTACGATGGTACGATACGTCTTCGGTCTGGTGTGTACGATGGTACGATACGTCTTCGGTCTGGTGTGTACGATGGTACGATACGTCAACTCAGCACACCCGCCTGTTACTCCCCACTCACGATGAGTTCGCAGGGAGTAGCAGAGGTGCTGTGTAGGAGTCAGGGCCAAATCTCTGGCATCCAAGGGCTGGTATTTTCGCTGGTATGAGGCTCTCGACTCACAAAATCTTTGCTCCATTTGAGCCATTCCTGGCACTTGGGCCGCAGCCAGAGCGCCTGACTCCTGGGCGAGAGGTAAAGAAGGGCTAGAAGGGGCGGGGGACGAAGGCAGAGATAATGGTAGTGGAAGAGTGGACAGTAGTAGTAGTAGTGTTGAAAGTGAAAGCAGAAGTAACATTATAAATATTAGTAGTGGTAGTAGTATTAGTGGTAGAAGTGGTAGTAGTGCAGCAGTGGTAGAGGCAGGAATAAAAAGGTAGCAGTAACATAAGTGTAAATCTGGGGAAAATTATGGCAGATAGTGTAAGATTAACTTCTACTACTGCTACTTCCACTTTCGATGCGACTACTAGTACTACTACTACTATTCTGTTCCACTACCATTACCTCTCACTTCGTTACCTGTCCCCTCTAGTATATATTCTGGCCCTTCTCGTCTCTCTTCATTGTGACTCGTCATTGGTCCAGGTAGGATCATCGACACAGGAACGAAGGCACTATCACCACATCGTTGTCAATAGCCAGTGTTAATACTACTTTGTCGACTCATAACCTAAAGGTTCCGAGTTCAATCCTCGGCGAGGCAACTGGAGTAAATAAATAACACTTTTTGTCCCTGGTCACGTAAGAGAAAATAGATACGTATACGAGAGTTAGTCCAATGTTATACCTGGAGGTTATTCCGGGGATCAACGCCCCCGCGGCCCGGTCCATGACCAGGCTTCCCGGTGGATGAGGGCCTGGTCAACCAGGCTATTACTGCTGGCCGCACGCAGTCCAACGTACGAGCCACAGCCCGGCTGATCCGGCACTGACTTTAGTTATGGGTTGTATCTTTGATAAAGGCCTAAGAACCTCAACAGAATAAAGTCACACTGCTTGGAGGGGGCTTTAGGGGGGCTATTCTGGGTTATTATCTCAAGGTTAATGATCAACAGGTATCCTGATTACCGGACAATCATTTTCACCTCAGTCAAAAGATCGAAATCATCGGTCTCCAGCCATACAGGTATTAACGGTACCTGTACCTTGACACCAGTGACAACTAAGATCCACGTCGGGACTCAGTCTCCACACGAAGAAAGTACTTACCTAAACATCCACCTCTACTGCACCCCGATCTCTGCTGTCTTAACCATCTAATTACAGGCCATGTTAACGGTTGGAATATACCAGCCGACCTTGGCTCTACCTTCAAGTTCTTCCGGAGATCCCGTCTCTGGGCTAGTCTCATGCCACTTATCAAGTGCCCTCTTGTAGACACTTAAGCGCCTCTTAGCATACATGCCTATATAAATACGTCGTGCCGAATAGGTAATATTTAAGGTTTTGGCTTAAATAGCAACGCTCTTTTTGCCGAATAAAACAGCCTAAAATTTGTGCATACAGTAATTTCGCAAAAATAATTCTGAACTTAACGGAAAAAAGTATATTTCATTGTGTTTATTATTAAATTATTGTAAACTTATCTAAAATATATTTAGCTGGATAAGGCTAACTTAAATTGCGCTTGTTACAATAAAGCTAGGTAAGATTTCTAAGGTTCTTTTGGTAAAAAATTTTTACGTTAAAAAAAAAATGAAGAAATATGCCTTTAAACGCATAAGAGAAAATTTTAGAAAGGAGTTAATTTTAAATCAGTTCTTGCTAATTCACCAGTTTTACCTATTCGGCACGACATAAACACACACACACACACACACACACACACACACACACACACACGCGCGCGCCTTAAGATCACAGTAAACAGGTGATATCGCAATATGCAGAACAACAACTGTAAAAGAATAGAGAAATTCCAAGCGCATTCCTGACTTCTTACATTATATATATATATAGTATCAAGAACTATAGTTCCTTGATACTATATATATATATTATTTTTTTTTATCACACGCCGATTCCCACCAAGGCAGGTCCTTTGGTTCCCCCTTTTTTAAAAGGGAATACCCTTTTTTGGTTTGGGTTTTTTTTAAAACCCCCCCCCCCAAAAATTTTTTTGGGGGGAATTTAAAAATTTTTTTTAAACTTTTTTTTTTTTTCCCCCTTTTTGGGGGGGAAAAAAGGGGGTTTTCTTTTTTTCCCCTTTTTCCCCCGGTTTTTTTTTGGGGTTTTTTAAACCCCCCAATTGGGCCCCTTTCCCCCCCTTTGTTTTTAAAAGGGGTTTTTTTTCCCCCCCAAAAATTTTTTGGGGGTTTTTCCCCAATTTTTCCCCCTTTTTAAAAAATTTTTTTTATTTTTTCCCTTTTTTGGGGGGGGGTTTTTTGGTTGGGGGGGGCCCCCCCCCAAAAAAGGGGCCGGGGTTTAAAAAACCCCCTTTCCCTTCCTTTAAAGGGGGAAACCCCTTGGGGGGGGAAAATTTTAAAAAAATTTTTAAAAAGGGGGCCCCCCCCGGGGTTTCCCAAAAACCCCCCCAAAAATTTTTTTTTTTTTTCCGTTTTTTTGGGGGGGGGTTTTTTTTTTTGGGGGTTTTCCCCCCCGGGGTTTTTTTTGGGGGGGTTTTTTTTCCCAAAAGGGGGGGGGTTTTGGGGACAAAAGCCCCTCAGCACCCCCCCCTTTTTTTCCCCCGGAGGGGGGGAGAAAAAAAAAGGGGGGCCCCCCCTTTGGGGGGGGTTTTTTTTTTTTGGGGGGGGGTTTCCCCCTTTCTTTTTTTGGGAAAGGTTTGGGGTGGGGCGGGCCCCCCCGGGGGGGCCCCAAAAAAATTGGAGGGGGGGGGTTTTTTTTTGGGGGGGTTTTTTTAAAAAAGGGGGTTTTTTTTAAAAGGGGGTTGAAAAAAATTTTTTTGGGAAAAGGGGGGGGGGAAAAAAGGGAAAAAAAAAAAAAGGGGGAAAAAGGGGGGGGGGAAAATTTTTTTTTTGGGAAAAAAAATTTTTTTTTTTTAAAAAACCTTAAAAATTTTTTTTTTTTTGGGGGGGTTTTTTTTGGGGGGGGGGAAAAAAAAAGGGGGGTTAAAAATAAAAAGGGGAAAACCCCCCCCCCCTTTTTTTTCCCCCCCCTTTTTCCTTTTAAAAACCCCAAAATTTTTTTTTTGGGGAAAAACCCCAAAAAATTTTTTTTTTTAAATTTTGGGGGCCCCCTTTTTTTGCCCTTTTTATTGGGGGGTTTAAAAAAACCCCCCCCTTTTTTTCCCCCCCTTTTTAAAAGGGGGAAAACCAAATTTCCCCCTTGGGGGGGGTTTTTTAAAAAAAAAGGGAAACCCCCAAAAAATTTTTTAAAAAAAAAAACCCCCCCGGGGGGTTTTTTTGGGGGGCCCCCCCCCCTTTTTGGGGGGGTTTTTTTAAAATGAAAAACCGGGCCCACCCCCAAAAAACCCCCCCCAAAAAAAATTTAAGGGGGGAAAAAAAAAAAGGGGCCCCCCAAATTGGAAAAAAGGGGGGGGGGGGGGGGGGGTTTTTTTTTCAAAAAAAAAACCCCCCCCCCCCAAAAAAAACCCCCCTTTTTAAAAAAAATTTTTACCCCCCCCCGGGGGAAAAAACCCCCCTTTTTCCCCGGGGGGGCCCCCCCCAAGAAAAAATTCCCTTTTTTCCCCCCCCCTTTTTTAAAAAAAATTTAAAAATTTGGTTTTTTCCCCCTTTTTTCCCTTTTTTTGGGGGTTTTTTTTAAAAATTTCCCCAAAAAAAAAAAAATTTTTTTTTTAAAAAATTTTTAAAAAAAAAATTTTTTTTTTAAAAAAAAAAAAACCCGTTTTTTTAAAAAAAAAAAAATTTAAATTTTTTAAAAAAAAAAAAAAATTAAAAAAAGTTTTTCCAAAAAATTTTTTTAAAAAAAAATTAAATTTTTAAAAAATTTTGTTTTAAAAAACCCCCTTTTTCCCCAAAAAAAAAAAAAAAAAAAAAAAAAAAAAAAAAAAAAAAAATTTTTTAAAAAAAAAAAAAAAGAGTTTTTTTAAAATTTTCCCTTGTTTTTAAAAATTTTTAAAATTTTTTTAAAAAAAAAAAAAAAAAAAAAAAAAAACCCCCCCCCCCCCCCAAAGGGGGGCCCGGGGGCCCCCCAAATTTTTCCCCTTTTTCCGGGGGAAAAAATTTAAAAAAAAAAAAAACCCCCCCCCTTTTTTTAAAAATTTTTTCCCATTTTTAAAAAACCCCCTTTTTTAAAAAAAATTTTTTTTTTTTTTCCCCCCCCCCCCGGGGGGGAAAAAAAAAATTTTTTCCCTTCATAAAACGGGTTTTGGGGGGGGTTTTAAATTTTTGGAAAACAAAACCCCTTTTTTCCCCCCCCCCAAACTTTTTTTTCCCCCCCCCCCCCCGGGGGGAAAAACCCCTTTTTTTTTTTTCCCCCCCCCCCAAAACCCCCAAAAACCCCCCTTTTTCCCCCCCCCCAAAAAATTTTCCCCCCCCCCCAAAACCCCCCAAACCCCCCCTTTTTTTCCCCCCCCCAAATTTCCTCCCCCAACAAAAACCCCCCCAAATTGTAAAAATTTAACCCCCCGTTTCCCCTTTTTTGGGGAAACCCAAAACCTTTTTTTCCCCCCCTTTTTAAAAAAATTTTTTCCCCAAAAAAAACCCCCCTTTTTTTTTTAAAAAAATTTTTTCCCCCCTTCCTTTTTTTTTCCCCCCCCCCCAAAAAACCCCCCTTCCCCCTTTTAAAATTTTTTTTTAAATTC
>NC_069466.1:13001368-13056368 GCF_026875155.1 Cherax quadricarinatus
TTGTCATTTTAAAAAAAGGAGAGGAGGGTTTTTTAAATGGAGAGTTAGGGGGTTTTGGGAAAATGGAGGGTTTTTTGAGGAATTGTTTTAAAAGTTGTTTAAGTTAGGGAAGCTGTGATTTCGTGTTTTAGGGGGCCCAAGGGGAATAACATTTTGTAGGAGTGAGGAAGAGCCGTTGTGAGTGTTGGGGGGAAATTCGTGAGGCGAAAGGGAAAAAGAAAGGGGGTAAGGGGACCGGGGTTGATGGGTTTAAAGGTAGAAATGTTTTAAAAACAGGTGGGGATTTAGTTTTTGGGGGGTTGGGGCAATTATTTAAAAAAATGTATGGAAGAGGGTAAGGTACCCAGGGATTTGGGAGAGAGGGGAGGGATGTTCCTTTGTATAAAAGGGAAAGGGGATAAAGGGGAGTGCAAAAAATTATAGGGGGTTTAAATCTGTGGGGTATACCCGGGAAAGTGTTTTGGTTAGGGGTTTTTATTTAAAAAAATTAAGAGTAAGCGGAGGGAAAAGGATAGCAGAAAGAAAAAAGGGGCTTTTGGGGAAAAGGGTTGGGGGGGTGTGGGGCCAGGTTTTTTCAGTGAAAAAATTAAGTGAACAGTATTTAGAAAAAGGCCCAAAAAGGTCTTTGTGGCATTTATTGATTTGGAAAAGGCGTTATGGGCAGGGTGGATTGGGGGGCCCAAAGTGGGAATGTTTCAAGTGAATGGGGTAGGAGGTTTGGTTATGGGAAAACAGTGGAAAAGTTTTTTTTTGGGGAGTGGGCTCAAATTTGAGGGATGTGGAAAGAGGGAAATTATTTCCCCGTAAAAGTAGGCCTTTGACAAGGTGTGTGATGTCACCGTGGTTGTTTAATTAAAAATTTATTGATGGGGTTTTAAGAGAAGTAAAGCGAGGGGCTTGACAAGAGGGTGGGTTAAAAGATAAAAAAATCAACCCCAAAGTGGGGGGTTGCACAAACCCGCTTTTGTGGGTGCCCCTTGCTTTGGGAGATTTTGAAAGAAAAAAGTTGCAGAGATTGGTTGATGAATTTGGTAGGGTGTGAAAAAAAAAGAAAATTAAAAAGGGGGAATACAGGAAAAGTAAGGTTATGAGGATAACCCAAAAAAATTAAGGGGGATGAAAAATTTTAATATCAGATTGGGGGGAGAGTTTAGGGGGGAGGTGGGAAAAAATTCAGATATTTTTGGGGGTGGGGTGTCAGCGGATGGGTCTATGAAAGAGAGATGAATTTTTAGAATTGGTGAGGGGAAAAAAAGTGGTGGGTGCAAATTTGGAGTCTGTGGAGGGAAAAAAAAACTTTGTCCTTGGAGGCAAAGAGGGGAATGTTTTGAGGTTTTGTTTTTTTCCCAAAAGCTCTTTTTATGGGGGTGAAGCAAAGGGTTGGGTTTAATGTTGGGAGCGAGGAGAAGGCTGGAGGGGAGTGGAGATGTCATGTCTGAGGGGAAAGTTTTGGTGTGAATATAATGCAGAGAATTTGTAGTTTGGAAAATTAGGGGAGGGTGCCCGGGGTTTCCCCAAAAATGTTGTCCAGAGGGTGAGGAAGGGTTGTTGAGGTGGTTTTTGGGCATGTTGAGAGGTGGAGCGAAAAAGAATGACTTCAAGAGTGTATCAGTCTGTAGTGGAAGGAAAAAAGGGGGGGTAGGGGTCGGGCCCAGGAAAGGTTGGGGGGGGGTTGGTTGGGAGGTTTTGTGTGCGAGGGGGCCCCTTTGGGCTTCCAAACAGGTATGCGTGAGCGTGTTTGATAGGAAGTGAATGGAGGGCAAATGGGTTTTTTAATTTCTTGAAAGTGCTGTTGGAGTGTGAAACAAAGTAACATTTATGGGAAAGGGGGTTTAGGGAAACCGGGAGGCCCGGCTTTAGTCCTGGAAAATTTGGGGAAATACAGTGTGCCTTTTGAAAGGGGGGGGTGTTAAAGTTTTGCAGTTTTTTAAAAAAGTAGTGTAAAGCCCCTTTTTGGCAGGGCAGTGATGGAGTGAAAGATGGTGAAAGTTTTTCTTTTTCGGGCCCCCCTGCCTTGGGGGGAATCGGCCAGTGTGATTTTTAATAAAAAAAAAAAATTTGTCCCGGGTTTTTTTTAAAACCCTTTAGGGAAAAGGTCCTGTGACTTGAGAAAATAAATTTCTCAGGGAAAATTTTTTATTAAAGGATTGTATTATTCTGTGTAACCTATTTAATTACTTAAAAAAAAAAGGAAATAAATGTTTCCTTTTTTTTATTTTTTAAAGTCTTGTTCCCGAAAGTTTCAGGGGTACTGAAGGCGTATCCTTTTTTTACTGTTACTATTTTCTCGTTTTTGATTATTATGCCTTAAAATTTGGGGTTTTCTATACCATTTCCCTTAATTTTTTCTAAAGTCCGATTTCTTTTTCTAAAATCCCTTTTAAACCCCCCACCCCATGTAATCAGGTAAACTTGTCAAAGTATGGGGCAATCACAGCTAAAGGGGTTTTATAACCATTCACAACTGACGTTCCTTTGGGGTTTTGGTGCGTAGACAAAAAAGGTCGGGGCCCTCAGCAATGTTTCCTGTAACTGTCCCTCCATCAGTAATGTTCACTGTAACTGTCCCTCCCTCGGTAATGTTCCCTGTAACTGTCCCTCCCTCAGTAATGTTCCCTGTAACTGTCCCTCTCACAGTAATGTTCATTGTAACTGTCCCTCTAACAGTAATGTTCACTATAACTGTCCCTCCATCAGTAAGGTTCCCTGTAACTGTCCCTCCCTCAGTAATGTTCCCCGTAACTGTCCCTCTCACAGTAATGTTCCTTGTAACTGTCCCTCTCACAGTAATGTTCACTGTAACTGTCCCTCTCACAGTAATGTTCACTGTAACTGTCCCTCCCTCAGTTATGTTTCATGTAACTGTCCCTCCCTCAAAGGGAATGTTCCCTTGTTAACTGTCCCTCCTCAGTAATGTTCCCTGTAACTGTCCCTCCATCAGTAATGTTCACTGTAACTGTCCCTCTCACAGTAATGTTCACTGTAACTGTCCCTCCCTCAGTAATGTTCCCTGTAACTGTCCCTCCCTCAGTAATGTTCCCTGTAACTGTCCCTCCCTTAGTAATGTTCCCTGTAACTGTCCTCACAGTAATGTTCACTGTAACTGTCCCTCTCACAGTAATGTTCACTGTAACTGTCCCTCTCACAGTAATGTTCACTGTAACTGTCCCTCCCTCAGTAATGGTTCTGTAAAATGTCCCTCCTCAGTAATGTTCCCTGAACTGTCCCTCCCTTAGTAATGTTCCCTGTAACTGTCCTTCCCTCAGTAATGTTCACTATAACTGTCCCTCCTCAGTAATGTTCCCTGTAACTGTCCCTCTCACAGTAATGTTCACTGGAACTGTCCCTCTCACAGCAATGTTCCTTGTAACTGTCCCTCCATCAGTAATGTTCCTTGTAACTGTCCCTCCATCAGTAAGGTTCCCTGTAACTGTCCCTTCCTCAGTAATGTTCCCTGGAACTGTCCCTCTCACAGCAATGTTCCCTGTAACTGTCCTTCCCTCAGTAATGTTCACTATAACTGTCCCTCCCTCAGTAATGTTCCCTGTAACTGTCCCTCTCACAGTAATGTTCACTGGAACTGTCCCTCTCACAGCAATGTTCCTTGTAACTGTCCCTCCATCAGTAATGTTCCTTGTAACTGTCCCTCCATCAGTAATGTTCCTTGTAACTGTCCCTCCATCAGTAATGTTCCTTGTAACTGTCCCTCTCACAGTAATGCTCCTTGTAACTGTCCCTCTCACAGTAATGCTCCTTGTAACTGTCCCTCTCACAGTAATGTTCCTTGTAACTGTCCCTCCATCAGTAATGTTCCTTTTACCTGTCCCTCTCACAGTAATGTTCCTTGTAACTGTCCCCTCAGTAATGTTCCTTTTACTGTCCTCTCAGTAATGTTCCTTTACTGTCTCTCACAGTAATGTTCCTTGTAACTGTCCCTCCATCAGTAATGTTCCTTTTACCTGTCCCTCTCACAGTAATGTTCCTTGTAACTGTCCCTCCATCAGTAATGTTCCTTTTAACTGTCCCTCTCACAGTAATGTTCCTTTACCTTCCCTTCAGTAATGTTCCTTTAACTGTCCCTCTCACAGTAATGTTCCTTGTAACTGTCCCTCCATCTGTAATGTTCCTTGTAACTGTCTCTCCATCAGTAATGTTCCTTGTAACTGTCTCTCCCTCAGTAATGTTCCTTGTAACTGTCCCTCCATCTGTAATGTTCCTTGTAACTGTCTCTCCATCAGTAATGTTCCTTGTAACTGTCTCTCCCTCAGTAATGTTCCTTGTAACTGTCCCTCCATCAGTAATGTTCCTTGTAACTGTCCCTCCATCAGTAATGTTCCTTTTAACTGTCCCTCTCACAGTAATGTTCCTTGTAACTGTCCCTCCATCTGTAATGTTCCTTGTAACTGTCTCTCCATCAGTAATGTTCCTTGTAACTGTCTCTCCCTCAGTAATGTTCCTTGTAACTGTCTCTCACAGTAATGTTCCTTGTAACTGTCTCTCCCTCAGTAATGTTCCTTGTAACTGTCTCTCACAGTAATGTTCCTTGTAACTGTCTCTCACAGTAATGTTCCTTGTAACTGTCCCTCCCTCAGTAATGTTCCCTGTAACTGGCCCTCCCTCAGTAATGTTCCCTGTAACTGTCCGTCCATCAGTAATGTTCCCTGTAACTGTCCCTCCATCAGTAATGCTCCTTGTAGCTGTCCCTCCATCAGTAATGTTACCTGTAACTGTCCCTCCCTCAGTAATGCTCCCTGTAACTGTCCCTCCATCAGTAATGTTCCCTGTAACTGGCCCTCTCTCAGTAATGTTCCCTGTAACTGTCCCTCCCTCAGTAATGCTCCTTGTAACTGTCCCTCAGTAATGTTCCCTATAACTGTCCCTCCCTCAGTAATGCTCCCTGTAACTGTCCCTCCATCAGTAATGCTCCTTGTAACTGCCCTTCCCTCAGTAATGTTCCCTGTAACTGTCCCTCCCTCAGTAATGTTCCCTGTAGCTGTCCCTCCATCAGTAATGCTCCTTGTAACTGTCCCTCCATCAGCAATGCTCCTTGTAACTGTCCCTCCCTCAGTAATGCTCCCTGTAACTGTCCTCCATCAGTAATGTTCCCTGTAACTGTCCCTCCCTGAGTAATGCTCCTTGTAACTGTCCCTCCCTCAGTAATGCTCCCTGTAACTGTCCCTCCCTCAGTAATGCTCCTTGTAACTGTCCCTCAGTAATGTTCCCTGTAACTGTCCCTCCCTCAGTAATACTCCCTGTAACTTTCCCTCCATCAGTAATGCTCCTTGTAACTGTCCCTCCATCAGTAATGTTTCCTGTAACTCTCCCTAGGTGATGCGTCTCTGTTGCTACCTCAGTGATGTTCCCTCCCCTGTCCTCCCTCAGTGATGTTCCCTCCCCTGTCCTCCCTCAGTGATGTTCCCTCCCCTGTCCTCCCTCAGTGATGTTCCCTCCCCTGTCCTCCCTCAGTGATGTTCCCTCCCCTGTCCTCCCTCAGTGATGTTCCCTCCCTGTCCTCCTCAGTGATGTTCCCTCCCCTGTCCTCCCTCAGTGATGTTTCCCTCTCCCAGTGTCCTCCGCCTCAGTGATGTTCCCTCCCCTGTCCTCCCTCAGTGATGTTCCCCTTCCCCTGTCCTCCTCCCCTCAGTGATGTTCCCTCCCCTGTCCTCCCTCAGTGATGATCTCTCCCCTATCCTCCCTCAGTTATGTCCCCTCCCCTATCCTCCCTCAGTTATGTACCCTCCCCTATCCTCCCTCAGTTATGTCCCCTCCCCTATCCTCCGTCAGTGATGTCCCCATCCCTGCCTCTTCCTCAGCGACCTTTCTTAGCAATGACCCTCAGTGATGTCGGACAGCAATCACAAGTGTGGTAGGTAATTCCATTGCACATGACTCACGGGGAAGAGCACGGCGTGATGGAAGTAGCGAGTGGGAAGATCCAGCCAACTCAGCATGAAGGTCGACCAGCCCGTCATCCTTACCACACTCTCTTCCCTCCTCAAGCTTTCCTTCTGTCTGTCCACTCGTTCTTCACTGCCCCATCCTGTCACGAGTTTCTCTCCCCCATGTCCTTTCTCTCAAAGCCCTTCCTTTTTCCATTCCCCAATCAGTGCAAACTGCCTCATTTCACCTCTGGTCTCACTTCCTCTTTCATTCTCAACAGCTCAAAATTAAATGGTGACTAATTCCAACTGCTCAGATATGGAATGAAGAATTCAAATGGGAACTGAACACAACACACAGGACGACCACCTAATAGAAGGAAAGAAACATGTGAAAGACCTAAATGTAGTAATGTCAACTGGGTTATTTATAGAACACAACTTGGGAAATACTACAAAATCCAGAAAAAAATAAATGATAATGAGAACTTTCAAAATTGAAGTATGTCATTGGTGAAGCTATTTAAATAACTTGAAAGGCTCAATTCAAGGGGGAGATCAGAGCTCAAACACACAGGGACCAGTTGCTGCCAATAAGGTTTTAAAACTACTCGGAATGGCTCCAAGTACGACTACGCACTCTTCGGAGCACAGGAAAGAGAGGTGCTTAATAACATATACATGGAAGATACCTGAGGGCATTGTCCCAATCCTCTACAGAATTTAGCTAAAAAATATTACGTTAGGTTAAGTTACGTTGGGTGAGGTTTTAGGTTTGGTCCAAAAATATTTTTCTTACGTCATTGCCAAACGAAAAAAAAATAAGTTCCTTCAAACTGTAAAACAAAATAAATTGGAATATCCCAATTTTTAAGGGAGTTCGGCTTATTCGGTTTTTCAATCGCTAGCTCAATTTCGACTTCAAATTTCGAAATAGCGTTCTCGTATTACGTAAGAGCACCTACATTTACCTCTGACGCAGATAAATGATGGCATAACTCGCCGAGAAATGGCGGGGCAGAAATTAAATAATCAACACTGCTATTGAAAATGATATAAGGATTCAAATTTGAAATCATAAGTTCTTCGTAGTAATATTAGAAGTAAAATTAGTGTTTAGAAGTAGTTAGAGAAAAATAATCGAAAGACCGAAAATACAGTAATGAAAAAGGTCTCGTTAACAAATGGGGGAATAAGAGAAATCATGACAATACCACATATAATACAAAAGAATATAAAAAAGGAATGTTATTACCACAATCATGAAAGAGAATAGGAGTCCACTGCTGAAAAAGTAGCATTGAAAAAAAGCTACTGGTTACTGAAACATGTACCAAGAAATACAACCACCCGAAACATTGTATAATTACAAAAAATATACTTTCGACTGGACGCTATGAGCAAATCTCTTTTCCTTCACTTACATATAAATAATTACAGGGAAATTCGTGGAATGGTATGAGGCGCTCTCATGCCGGTGTTAAAGAGAATCAGGTCACCGATGAGTAAAGCTTAATGAGATGAAGCTTAATGAATGATGAGGGCTTAATTAATGCTAATGAAAAGCAGAAGAGTGGAGACCAGTGTGTGAAGTTGAGTGTTGGGGATCTTTCCTATGCCACTTTACCCAATCCTCGTGATGGCACTGATTGGATTTGCTTCTTTGATTCCTTTCACCAATCTCACTTTCAGAGTATCGCTGACATCTCTACTGTTCATGGCGCTCTCATTCCTGCCCTTGATTGTCTTTTTACAGAGAATGACTACCTTCCTCGTTACCATGAACTTTTTCTCTTAGATACGCTTTTGTTATTGTATTTCAACAACTGCAATTCGGTGGATGTCCGCAATCGCGAGAATTTCTTCCGACAAGCCAAATCCTTGTTCTCTGACTGAGGCACCGTCATTTCCCTTCTTGATCGCGTCACAGCTTTCAACCTTAAACTTCGCACTCTCTGCAATCTTTTTCCTGTTTAACGTTTCTGTTATCTTTCTAAGATCCATAAACCTGGTATTCCTCTTCACCCAATCATTTCCTCTTGAGATTCTGTTTCTTATATCTTACTTCCCAGCTGGCCAAAATTCTCACTAACTTTCATATCTTTTTTCCTGCTTATCTCTATAACTCTCAAGACTTTATCGGACGTGTTTAGCCACATCTTAGAAGCTAAACCTTGACGCTAACTCTCTCCACTAATGTTCTTCTGGATGTTCTCATATTCCTCAGTGAAGGCCAGTGAAGGGCTACTTCATCTTCCTATACATACTAACTTTTCTTGATAGTATTCGCCATAGTGTGGTTTCTTTTTTTTTCTATGAAAATTTTGGTGTTGCTATGAGCTCTCCTATATCACCTGTCCCTGCAAATCTTTACATGGAGTATTCCAAAGCTGTTCTACATACTACAGTTTGGGTAAGTCTTCTCTGGCTTCGCTATGTAGTTGATTCTTTTGCTCTCTGGTCACGTGACTAGTTTCTTCGAACCTTTTCTTGATCTTTCAACGTCTATTAAGTTCATATCTGAATGGGAATCTAACTCTTTGCTTCCTTTTCTTTATGTTCATGTCCACAGCTCTGTAATAGGATTTTTTTCCTCGCTTAGCGTCGGCCTATGCACAGTGGAATGTACATTCACTCATTTTTTACTTGTTCCTACCGCCAAGGAAAGTTCTAGTGTTTCTCTTCCTCTGTACTTTCCGAATCTATGATCCTCAGTTCCTCAATTATGAAATTTCCACTCCTCGCAGCTCCTCCTCTCTCCTTAGCTATTCTGCCGATTTCATAAACCCTTCCTATTATCATACTAAACAAGCTTTGATATCTCCTGTTATTTGCTTTTTTCCAGTATTTCCAGTCTTCAAAATCTTAATAATAACTGTCATCTTAAGGATATCAAAATATTTTTTTCGTCGAACTAATAGATACCCTTCGCATAATCTTCTTCATACTTCTATTGTCACTGATGCTTCTGGTGCATACTCCATTTCCTGCTTTCCTTGTCAATTCTAATACTCTGGTGAAATTGGAAGCTCTTTTCCTGAAAGCTCTAAAGAACACAAAAGATAAGTTTGCCTTGCCGACACTATCATTGCTCGGTTCTATCATGTCAGTGTTCATAGACTCCTATTAAGTGGCCCTCTCCCAAGACTATAAATACTTTCTCTAGCCTTCAAAGACGTGATCTTGTGACGTAGTTCAGCTGGGCTTGTGAGGTCTCTGGGGAGACCTAATTTAACTAATTATATGGTCACCTTGCCTTGGCAAATGGTTATTAGCCACGCCTTTTTGGCTTAACTCTCAGCTCCATTTTTCGTCACTGGCGTCAGATCTCGGCGTTAGGTCGTAACACGTGGTGCACACCCCGTTGTGGAGGGTGCTTGGACCACCATATAAGCCCAAGGAACAGCATGATTGAGATGCCACACATCAATCACACACACACCTTCATCGACCAACGATCTCTCCTCTCTAATTACCCCATGTTGTGAGTGACTTTCCTCAGAGTGGTGGTTACTGGACCTTCGTCTTCACCATCAGGATTGGTGCGTCGGTGGCTGCCTACCCAAGGGCAGGAAGCCTCCCTCTGCACTCCTGTTGCTGTCTGAAGTCTCCATGCCTCAGACTGTACGTGTAGTCTACATGCCTTACAGCCAGTGTTGCCTCTCCTCGCTGCTGCCTGAAGTCTCCACGCCTTAGCCTGTATGTGAAGTCTGCATGCCATACAGCTAGTGTTGGCTCTCCTCACCGCTCAACAGCCAGTGTTTGCCTCCTTCATCCATGGTGGTTATGACCTTTTGTGCTTACCATCAGAGATGGTGCGTCGGTGGCTGCTACCCAAAGACAGGAAGCCTCTCTGCACTAGTTGCTGTCTGAAGTCTCCACACCTCAAGCCTGTTACGTGTGGTCTCGCAAGCATACAGCCTATGTGTTGCTCTACTCCGCCTTTTTCGGATACATGCTGCATCAAGTTACAGCTCATCTCAGTGTCCTGTGCCTCCAGCGATGGACTCCACAAAAAAACTCTAAAATGTTCAGACAGGCAAGTACGTCTACTTCACACGTACTGCTATCCGAGCTATTCTCACAATTTGGCGCGCCACTCTGATTTACGATGCCTTCAATGCTTCACACATTCCGTCCCTTCCTCTCCTCCTCTACTGCCAACCACCTGCTCTACTTTGCCGTCTACTCCTGCCTCTAAGGCCTACCTGCACTACTCTTCCAAACCCAATGTTTTCTCGCCTTAACCTCCAAATACTCCTAATTTGTCATGCCACTATCTGGTCTGGATAATTTATTGTACCAGTCACCGGTGCTCCTCAGCTGAAGTCTTTAAAACCAACTCAAGCTTCAAACTCTCCTTGACAGCCTTCATACAAACTACACCTTCACCGAGACCAGGCAAAAACTTCTCACGAAGCTTCACTATATTTGGACTCTGAGGCACCACGCCAAATTACACATGATTGCAAAACAGTAGACTATTCTCGTCTTGACTGCCCTATGAAACGACAAAGAAGACTTAATCAAGACATTAGTATAAGAACAAGTCTGTTAACGTATTTACAGACTGAAAATCTACCATTCTCAAAATACATGTTCAATCCTGATCCCTTTCCCCTACACTCTTCAATCAAGGAAGCATCTTTGCCAAGACCTCCACATCTCCAAACCACTCTCTCATCCCAACTCTTTCACCATCACACAAGTCTGAAATGCTACAAATTGGGCACGTCACAAATCTCATTGCACTCCACACAAATCTGCTCCAGATGTTTACAAATGGCCACTTCTGGAACACTCAACCTCACCGCTTAAATTCTAACGCGGCGGCGTCACAACCACTGCAGTCCCCGCAAATTCCATGACCCTTCTAGAAAAGGCATTCTCTCCTCCTCACAGCAAGCAACAGCTTCCCTCCCCAAAGCCCTTCCTCAACCTTACCCCCTTTCATAAATCACTGCACTACCACCCTTGCAATAATTTCTCCCCCTACCCCAATGCCTGGGTTACTCCACATTTGGTCTACCTCTACTCTAACTTCAAACACCAAACCATGACTACAAATCTCCTTTAGCAACTCACACCGGATACAATGCAACTGTCAATCACTGCGCTCCACATCTGCATGCTAATCACCACTCTTAGAATACATTCCTTAACCTAACTGCAACAACTTTCCTCCCAACCTGCTGCCCACCCCCTCAATTAACTCCTCACCTCCTTACCATTCCTACACTACCCACCATGTACCTCCACCCTTTCTTCTCTCTACACACATCTTCCCTAAACACCCCTTCTGCTTTCTTCTAACCCCCGCTACAAACCTCAACTCCCCTCTCCCTTCATACTCCACTTCCATCAACCTACCATGCTCCACCTCCTTTCTGTCTCTTTATTCCTCTTCCACTTTTCTACCCCTCACTACTAACTTTTTACCCCAACTGTGCTTACTACCACACCATCCTCCCCTACCTCTTACTATTTCTACCTCCTCATCCTTACCATACGTTCTTACTTACCCATCCCTTCCATGCTTCACATCCTCATCCCTTACCATAGCTTCCACTTCCTCATCCCCTACCAAAGCTTCCACTTCCTCTGCATCTACCTTTGCCCACTCCACCACAACCAAAACTTCATCCAGGTCCAACTCCACCTCCTCCAGACAAAATCCACTCAAACCTAAACCTTCCCCAACTTCTGAGAGACAGACCAAAGAACATTAAACTAGATCCATCTCTTCCTCCCCCTCCAGGAAATGGGTCCGTAACACCTACAAACACACATCCACTGATGGCACCACTATCACGGGTTTTAATCCAAACTCCTCCCCCGACATTAACTTTGCTATGACGAAACCATTAAATCATGTTTAAAGTGATTCAGTTCAACGTACGTTCTTACTTTACAATTAGACACCTACTGACCGAGCTCCTTGAAGCAGAGAGGCCAGATATTGTTTTGCTAAACAGTACCTGCCTCAAAGCCCCTCAACATATCCGCCATTATGGTTATACTGCACTACAGTCCCCCTATGATTCCCACGATGGGGTTGCCATCCATGTCAAATCCAACATAAAACACGAATTTCTCCCAATCCCTTTTATTCATCAACACTGTCTTGCAGTCAGAATACACACCCACCTTGGTCCCTTTATCTTTTTCACCACCTATGCTCGCCCAAACACTATTCTCAACATACACGACCTTTCCTTAGTCTTCAACTACACCAACACTCCAATATACCTACTAGCTGACATGAATGCCAAACACACCACCTTTCATCACACCAGTAACAACCAACTTGGTCACCAATTACTCAACTTCACAAACCATAAACACTTAATTCATCTCGGCCCAGACTTCAAAACCTTCTACAACCACACGGGCCAAGGCAAACCAGACATTTTTCTGGCAAACCGAGCCAGTTCTCTATTTCAACACTACATCTCACCTGGCCCTATTACAGGCTCTGATCACACCCCAGTCATCTTACACATCTCCTCCAACCCTATCCTCATTCCAACCACACCTTCCTTCTCACAGAACGCTGACTGGATGCCTTCAAACAACACATAGACAATACTAACCTCACCTATGACTACAACAAACCTATCTCTGACATAGATACTCAACCTGATCTCATCAGGACACCGTTACTCAAGCAGTGAACACCACAATACCAAAGAAATCTCACACCACTCGTTATTCCTTCAAACTCTCACTCAGAACAAGAAGACTCATTATTTGCTACCACAACCGATTCCTCTACAACACACACAGATTTAATCAAGTCCGATTAGATCTCACCCTAGAAACAACATTCTACATAGCCTAGACCAAGACCACAACAATCACTGGTCATAACTCATACAACAAGCGGACAAACAGCGTATTAAAAACACTAAAGCCTTCTGGAACTTTATCAAAAAAATCAGAGGCACAACTCCTACCAACAAATTCAAACACATTACCCACAACAACACACACATCTCAGACCCGCAGGCTGCTACTAACATCTTCAAACACATCTGGGAGAACATCTTCCACTCTCACCCACCTCATCCTAACGCTACTCAACACATTCAGAACATAGAACTGGAACACTGCACACACACAAGAAACAACACCAGACAGCCACATACATCTAGACTCTCTTACCTCATCCCAAGAACTCGACACTCCTTTCACCAACACAGACATTAAAACTCTCCTCAAACACCTTCCTCCCAAGGCTCCTGGTGCCTCTGGCCTAAACCATATTATCCTAAAACACCTTCCTGACTCTATCATTACTGCCTACACAAACCTCCTCAGTACCTCCCTTGCCTCTGGATACTTCCCTTCCCTCTTCAAAGCTGCTACTATCCTCCTTCCTAAACCCAAAAAAGACCACTCTGATCCTAGAAACTATCGTCCTATCAGCCTCCTCGAAACTTTA
This sequence comes from Cherax quadricarinatus, assembly GCF_026875155.1. NCBI lineage: Eukaryota > Metazoa > Arthropoda > Malacostraca > Decapoda > Parastacidae > Cherax > Cherax quadricarinatus. The sequence continues at coordinate 13,014,692 of NC_069466.1, forward strand.
GGAAAACTCTCTGAAAAACTCATCGCCTTCGCAGATACCTGGAACACAACTCTCTACTTTCTGATGGCCAGTTTGGCTTCAGAACTCACTGATCCACACATGATGCCATTAACATCATTCTCAACTACATCCACATGAACACAAAACAAAGAAACAGGACAGCCCTGGTTGCAAAAGACGTTGAAAAAACTTTTGACACTGGCTCGAAGGGCTCAAGTACAAACTGCACTAACTTTAACCTGCCTCTCACTACTCGTAAACTCCTCTGCAACTTCCTAGAAGGCCGTACCATGAGAATCAAATTCCAAGGCTGTTACTCTGACTACTTCACACTAAATGCTGGAGTACCCCAGGGATCTGTCTTCTCCCTTACCCTCTACATTTTTATACACTAACGACATTCCAACACCTGTATACCACAACTCCATCACACTAGCCTATGCAGACGACATGACACAACTTATCACTCATGCCAATATAGATACACTCACACACAAAACACAAAATGAGGTCGACAGGATAGCCATCTGGGAACAAAAATGGAGGATCATAACCAATGCAGCTAAATCCAGCATTACATATTTTAACTACAGGAAACGTGATCCTCCATTACCTGTCGAGCTCAAAACACCTGACACCCGCACTTACATCCCGATCACACTATCTGTCACTGTCCTTGGCGTTAATCTTGACTGCCTTCTTCGTTTACACGGACACATTCACTCAAGGCATGCAATAGCTAGTAAGGCCCTTGCGGGCCTCTACAAACTTAAACATGCCTCTCAACGCACCAAACTACACCTCTACAAATCCCTAATACATCCTCTGATAACTTACTCTCCTCTAGCCCTCTCTTTTGCAACAAAAACAAACTTAAACTGCAGCTTGTCCAGAACAACGCGCTGCGCTGGGTGCTTGATGTAGATGGGAGGACTTAGCCACAAGCGAGTCTCTCCATGCCCAATTAGACATCCCTGCGCTGAATCTGTTCTGGAAGACGCTCAGTGACAAACTTGAGACACGACATGACTACTGGACCTCTCTCCATGACGAAGACATTCGCAGACCCACAAACCAACACAACCTTTTCTACTCCTTGCAAGATCTTGCTCCTAACCCTATTTACAAATAACCTTGGATTCTCTGACAGGTACCTTCTCGGACAGGTACCATTCTCTGACCCACATTCGCCTTAGCTTTAGGGTTAAGACATGGCTCAGTTCTATACTCCTCTCTAGCCCTAATCTTCGCCTGTCCCGTCCTCCCCGCTCACCCCACCGGAGTCCCAACAGAAGAGCCTGAATTTCTCTTCTCAATATCTGTCCCACGATCGCCTTCGCTGCTGGGTTAAGCCCTGGCTCTATTTCTACGATTAAGAACACTCCTCTCCAGCACTATTCTTCGTCTGTCCCGTCTTCCCCGCTCATCCCATTTGGGATCTTACCTGAACTTTCGTTCGTTCGTTCGTTCGTTCGTTCATGATCGAGAGACTTCGAGCAGAGCTGCTGCCGTGTACAGAGCTCTGAGCAGGAGATTCGAGAGGAGCTGCTGCTGGGGTGCAGGGCTCCGGAGAAGGCTGCTGAAGTCTCTGGAGGAGACTGTTGGAGACACTGGGCAGAGTACTGGCTTGGAGCAGTACTCGTGCTGTGTAGGTCTTGGGGCCTGTGGCTTAGTTCCTGTGGTGAACTGTCCTCTGAACTATATTGTAAGTTATGTTCCTTTTCGTCAAGTTGATTGTATTCCCTGTCTCAATGCTTATATATATCATCCCATTTATCTAAACACAATAATGTACTCCTGTTCCCAAATATATTATTGTACAAAGACTTAATAATAAACTGTTTGAGTAGAATAGTAACATTCACTGTCCCCCTTATTTGCTCTTTTATTCATTATTATATTTCAAGTAGTGAGAGGGTGAGTAGGGTGGTGGGTAGCGTAATGAGAGGTGAAGGTATAGTCACCAGTGACCTCACATTACCTACCTTCGTTAATCACACGCCTCCCCTCTCCTGCCTACTCCCTCCGATTACTCCGTCATTCCTCAATTATCCCTACGTTTCAATACCCCCTCCCTACATGACAATCTTGTCGAATCAGCCTTCATACGAAGCTTTGCATTCCACTCTCAATGCATTATCAAAAACTTTAACCGCCACAAAACATGTGACTTGACATTTGCCTCATCACCTTTCCTCTTGACATGTCTTCTGCATTTTCTTTGCCTTCCCAGATTTCTGATACTTCCGTCTTCACTACCTTGAAATGTAATTCACTCTCATTTCTCTACTATTAGTCTAGCCAAGCATGAATTAGTAGATCTCCTTCGGTGTTTTTTCTGTTATGTTCCTTTGCTATTACTACTACTACTACTACTACTACTACTGCTACTACTACTACTACTGCTGCTGCTGCTGCTGCTGCTGCTGCTGCTGCTGCTGCTGCTGCTTCTCTTACTGCTATAAATTCTTTCAATACCACTACACAATACTACTGCTACTGCTTCATTGGCACTGCTATTTTTTTCATTTATTCCTTACCGCTCAGAGAAAATTAACCACAGGTGTTACATAGAAAAACGAACATGGTCTTACAAACCATACCACGGACGGGGATGGAACCCGCGATCGTGTCATTACGATTTCGTGAGTCATGTTAACTGCTTTGAGGGGACTTGAGCTAGAGTTCGTCACTGCCACGCTAGCTGGAGATTAGTCTGTAAAAACTTGCATTTGTGGTCACAGTGGTGCCTATGCTAACCTTCCTATGGTGTACAAACATAGCTAGTTGGACGAATCTTATTGTGGCTAGCTGGTCCAGTGGCTAACGCGACGATCTACAGTTTTGAGACACTGATCGCGGGTTCTATCCCCGTCCGTGGTATGGTTTGCTTGCAATCGTGTCATTACGATTTCGTGAGAACATGGTCTTGCTCCGTGGGCGGACGGACAAGACCATAAGGTCAGGCCAACCGCTCTGAGAACATAGACAAACATCACTACCATAAAAATCACCGATAAACAACAATAAAAATATAAAAGGAATGTATGGTGTTAGTGACTAGTTTATTAATCAAAACAAATATACCAGTGAATAGGGGGTGGCGCCCGATGACAGCCGGACGCCGCCCCAGCGACCCGTTATGCAGATGCAATATTAAGTTGCAAGACCAAAGGAAGCGACACAACCCAGCCAGGACACTGCCCCACCAAGGCACCACTAGCCATGTCCCTAGGGCAGTTCAAAGGGCAAACCTGTATAGCATCAGCGGCCTGCCCCACCTGCGATTATTATGAAACTAAACCTTTGAAGCTCCCGTAGCTGATGACCTCTAAATGGGATTCTTATCTCCAGTGTCCTACTGAAGCCTCCCAGTTCAGGCTTTCGAATTTCAACACTGTGTATGAACCTCGTCTGCATGAAGGAAATTGACAGGAAAATATAGTTAGGCTTTGTTCCTAGTGAGTAATTATCTTTTTGAACTGGGCAGGAGGACGAAACTGACGTATCTAATTTTACCCAAAAATTAAAAACAAATCTACTTTTCTTGAAATATGTAAATAACTTGCCAGATGAGATTGTATCTCATGTTATTTCTGTTTGGAGTTGAAAGTTAAGACACTCGTGCAACATCTGGTTATCTTTATTGTAGACGTTTCGTCATCCAGTGGCTTTATCAATGAAGCCACTGGATGGCGAAACGTCTACAATAAAGATAACCAGATGTTGCACAAGTGTCTTAACTTTCATAATATCGGTATTGTATTCCTGTCTTGCACTGTTTTGAGTTGACGTGAAGCTGTAAAGATGAACACGAGCAGGAGAGGACAGCGAAACACTCCACAGAGATTCAGACATGTTACTACAATTGTCAAACAAATGGCTGCTAGAGTTCAATCCAGCGAAGAGATATGTCATAAAATTTGGTGAAGGGGAGCGTAGACGAAAGAAAAACATCTAGGAGTAAACCTCACACTGAACATGCCACAGAAAAAGCATGTAAACCATATGACTTAAGCAGCCAATGCAAGCCAATCACATCTCAGAAGAGCCTTGAAGAATCTGACAAAAAATTCTGTGTCTATACGCAACGTATACCAGGTTTATTTACAATATGCCTCAACACCTTGGAGCCCCAACCTTAGCATCTTTCTAAACCTTGCAAAGGTGCAACCAGATAAGGTGGTAACAAAGTCCTAGTTGAGAGACGTACAGGGGAGATACTATTGCTACATATAAAATTTTCAGATAAATTTCTAATACAGATAAGGACATATATTTTACAATGGAATGACAAAATGTAAGCAGACATAGATATAACTGAAAACAAAGATGAGTCCCCGGATATTACGGAGTTCTCTTTCAGCCACAGGAAACTAAGAAAGAGGAATGAATTAAATGTCTAAGTGGTGGTGGCAAACTTTATTTTAGCTTTAGGCGTATGTATGATAGGAGTTAAATGGCCAGAAACCAGCAATGCTGAGTTGAGAGACGAGGGACCACCAGCCAACATTAAACCTAGCAAGCATACTTCAGGGAACACAAATATTTCCTGTCTGTCTGTCTGTTCTGTCTCTCTCTCTCTCTCTCTCTCTCTCTCTCTCTCTCCAGTAAGGACCTTCACCACAACACTGTCAGGAGGATCCCTCTCCGGAAATCGAGTCACCGTCCTTCATGCTTCACTCGCCTCTCTGATCCCGCGGTCACCACTTTGTGGTGTGAGTGTACCCATGTTGTGGTGTGAGTGTACCCATGTTGTAGTGTGAGTGTACCCATGTTGTGGTGTGGGTGTACCCATGTTGTAGTGTGAGTGTACCCATGTTGTGGTGTGGGTGTACCCATGTTGTGGTGTGGGTGTACCCATGTTGTGGTGTGGGTGTACCCATGTTGTGGTGTGGGTGTACCCATGTTGTGGTGTGGGTGTACCCATGTTGTGGTGTGTGTACCCATGTTGTGGTGTGGGTGTACCCATGTTGTGGTGTGAGTGTACCCATGTTGTGGTGTGAGTGTACCCATGTTGTGGCGTGAGTGTACCAATGTTGTGGCGTGAGTGTACCAATGTTGTGGCGTGAGTGTACCAATGTTGTGGCGTGAGTGTACCCATGTTGTGGCGTGAGTGTACCCATGTTGTGGTGTGAGTGTACCCATGTTGTGGTGTGAGTGTACACATGTTGTGGTGTGAGCGTACCCATGTTGTGGTGCGGGTGTACCCATGTTGTGGTGCGGGTGTACCCATGTTGTGGTGTGGGTGTACCCATGTTGTGGTGTGAGTGTACCCATGTTGTGGTGTGAGTGTACCCATGTTGTGGTGTGGGTGTACCCATGTTGTGGTGTGAGTGTACCCATGTTGTGGTGTGAGTGTACCCATGTTGTGGTGTGGGTTTACCCATGTTGTGGTGTGGGTGTACCCATGTGGTGTGGGTGTACCCATGTTGTGATGTGAGTGTACCCATGTTGTGGTGTGGGTGTACCCATGTTGTGGTGTGTGTACCATGTTGTGGTGTGGGTGTACCCATGTTTGTGGTGTTGACCATGTTGTGGTGTGAGTGTACCCATGTTGTGGTGTGGGTGTTCCCATGTTGTGGTGTGGGTGTACCCATGTTATGTGCGTGTACTTGGGTTGTGGATGTACATGGGTTGTGGAGTGAAGGTACCTGGTGGGTTATGGCGTGGGTGTACCTATGTTGTCTTGTGGGTGCACCTGGATGGGTTGTGGTGTGCGTGTACCCATGTTGTGGAGTGGGTATACCCATGTTGTGGTGTGAATGTACCTGGGTTTTGGTGTGGATGTACCTGGGTTGTGGTGTGGATGTACCTGGGTTGTGGTGTGGATGTATCTGGGTTTTGGTGTGGATGTACCTGGGTTTTTTTTGTGGATGTACCTGGTTGTCGTGTGGATGTACCTGCGTTGTGGTGTGGGTGTACCTGCGTTGTGGTGTGGGTGTACCTGCGTTGTGGTGTGGATGTACCTGCGTTTCGTGTGGGTGTACCTGCGTTGTGGTGTGGGTGTACCTGCGTTGTGGTGTGGGGTACCTGCTTTGTGGTGTGGGTGTACCTACGTTGTGGTGTGGGGGTACCTGCGTTTTTGGTGTGGGTGTACCTGCGTTGTGGCGTGGATGTACCCAGGTGGTGAATGAAATGAATGTTTGTGATACCACCTGTGTGACAGTTGCTTCAGCCTGTCACCACCTGTCTGATGGTTCCCTCACCCTTTCCTTTGTGAACCCTTGAGCAGCACCGTTGAAATTGTTCCCCCTTGTTTTTTGGTAAGTCCTTATCCCCCATGTGGAAAAATCTTGACAATAGATTTATACCAATTTGTTTTTTGGTTGCACCAGGTTGTCTTAATACCAAGGTTTGACTTACTTTAAAAAAACTAATACGCCAGTTTTTTTTCCCCCCCCGGATAGCAAAATTTATTTGTTTAAGAACAATTGGTCTCCTCCCCCGCAGGTATTTTTGTTACCCTGTTTCCCCTCCTTGGGAAAAGCTCTATGACTCTTTGCGCAAAAAAGTTTGATAGCTTGGGTAGGTAAAAATTCAAAGTGGTTTAAAATAAGGGGGAAACACCAGGATTATTACTTTAAGGTTTTTCTTTAAAATATTCAGGTTTTTTACGTGTCTTTTTCCCCAAATTGCGTTTCTATTCCAAATTTAACCTTTTCAATATTCCTTATGCCAAACCCCCCCGACCTGGGAGAATCCCACCCAAGCGCTTTTCACAAGATTGTTTTTCCCCCCCAAGAGCCAGGGCTTTCCCCCCTGGTCCCTCCTTAGAACCCAAAAACTTTCCCTGTGTTTATCAACAAAAATGAGGGTGGAAAAATAACAAACCCCTTATCCGTTATTTCCCAGGAGTTTGCTTGAAAAATTTTCCACCAAAAAAAACGGGTCCGGGGTGTCCCGGCAGACCCGTGTCCAAGGGAGACCCGGGGGCCAAGGGCGACCCGTGCCCAACGGAGACCCTTTTCCCCAACGGCAGACCCTGGTCCAACCAGCCCCCTTTTTCCAAGGGCAGACCCGTGCCCAAAAACAGACCCCGGCCCAAAGGCAGCCCCCGTGCCAACCAGCCCCCTGGCAACGGCGACCCTTTTCCCAAAAGGGGGAAACCCCGTGTCCAACAGCAGACCCCGTGTCCAACACAGACCCGCGTGTCCAACAAACCCGCGTGTCCAACAGACCCCGTGTCCAACCAGACCCGTGTTCCAACCAGACCGGTTTTTCCAACACAGACCCGGTGTCCAACAAAAAAACCCCGCTTTCCCAACAACAGCCCCTTGGCCAAAACAGACCCGGGTGCCCAAACAAAGACCCGTGTGTCCAACAACAGACCCGTGTGTCCAAAAACCGACCCGTGTTCCAAAACTGACCCTGTGTCCCTCAGAGATGGGGGTCAAATGGCGCTTTTAAATACACTTAATACAACAACGTCCGGCAGATAAAACAAAATTGAATAAAATTTTTGGGAAACCCCACTTTAAAAAGAAATCTAAAAAAAAAGCAACAGAATACAGAAAAATCCCAACCCAAAAACACGACCCTTTAAAAAAATAAATAAATTCAAATCACTAATTAGGATATTTGATCATTTTTTTCAAGTGATACTAGCAAATATAGAAAAAAATATTTTATTTAACACATACAGGAAAATACCTTGAATGGAAATTTCTCTCAGCGTATATATATTTTAAAGTTTTTTTTAATCCCCGCTCCGGGGGATAAAAAATCTTGTCTGTGGTGAGATGGTTTCGTGCACCCTTAAGACCCTTGTAGTCGATGGGCCCTTTAAATCCCCTTAACGAACCAAATTTACCAAACATGGGATAATACCCAACGGTGAATTTTCCCTCCAAGTATATATACCGAGAATTTATTTTAATAAACTCGTTGGGGACTACAGTTTTTTTGTCGGTAGTGAAATTTACCGTGCAGCCTTAAGCCCCCATTAACCCAAACAACCTAATTGCCACCAGGTACATACACCAAGAGGTGTATTTCTCTCAGTATGTGTAGTTGAGACTTTACTTAGATACTCATTTTAGGGAATAAAGATTCTTGTTTGGTGTAACAAGATTACCGCCTTATTTACCCCATGTACTCGATAGGCTTTTATACTCCATTGCCAAATATTACTAAAATTTCTAATGCAATACATTAAAAGAAAAAAAAAATAACTGAAAAGGGGCCAAAAAAATGCTTCTAACGTCAGATCTTTTAATTTTACCATTGTTACCTCCAGCCCCCAAGGCGAGTTATCTCCCTCCATGTGACCTTTAAACCCTCGTATATGACCGTCACTTAATTCCACAAGAAATCTCCTTCATAACGCAGATAAGATAAATTTTTTATTTCTTTTTAAAGGTTACAATGTGTAATTACAATTTTTTATTTGCTAAGTACAAAGATAGCCATGTCAGCTACCAGAAAACAGTGTAGAAAATACAATTTTTTGAAAACTGATAGTCAATTGGGGTAATTGGTTAATGACGTAATATATATAATATAAAAAAATATAAAAAAAATTTTTAAAAATAATAATATATTAAAATATATATATAATAATAAAAAAATATAATATATTTAAAATATATATATTAATTTTATATATTAATATAATAATTAATTTTTATTTATTTATATATATATATTATTATAATAATATATAATATTTAAAATTTTTTATATATATAAATATAATTTTATTAAAATATATTATTAAAAAATTTAAAATATATATATATTATATATAAAATTTAATATTTATAAATATATATAATATATTAATATATATAAATATAATATATATTTTTAAAATATTTAAATAAATATATATATATATAAAATTTTATATATTTTAAAATATATATAAAAATAAAAAAATATATATATTATAATATATATATAATATTTAATATTATAAATAATATATTATAAATATATATATATATTAATAATATATTTAAAATATATTTTATATATATATAAATATATATAAAAAAAATATATATTTTATAAATAATATATTAATATATTATATATATAAAATAATTTTATTAATATATATATATATATATATTTAATATATTTAAATATATAAAATATATATATAAAATATATATTAATTAAATATATATATATATATATTAAAAAAATATTTTATTTATTTATAAATATATTATATAATTAAAATATAAAAATATTTTTTAAAATATAAAAATATATATTATAATATATATATAAAATATAATATAATTATAATATTATATATTATATATTTAATATATATATATATATAAATATTATATTTAAAATATAAAAAATTAATATATATATATATATTAATATATTATAATATATTTTTATTTAAAAATATATATATATTAATTTTATATATAAAATAATTATATATATTTAAAATATATAATATATAATATTTTAAAAAATATATAATAATAATTATATATAAAATATATTATAAATATATAAAATATTTAAAATTAATATATTAAATATATTTAAAAAATTAATATATATTTTATAAAAAAAATTTTATATAATAAAAAATAATTTTTATTAATATAAAATTATATATAAATATTATATATATATTAAATATATATATAATATTTATATATATATTAAAAATAAAAATAATTTAATAATTAAAATTAAATTAATAATATATAATAATTTAAAATTAAAAAAATAAAAATATTTATTTTTAATATATATAATATATTAATATATTAATTATTTTTAATTTTAAAATATTAAAATAATAATATATAAAAATAATATAATATATTAATATATATATATATATATATAAATTTTTTATATTAAAAATATATAAAATATATATATATATTAAAATATATAAATAATATATATATATATATAATAATTTATAATAATTATTTAAAATAAAAATTTTTATATAATATATATATAAATAAAATAATATTTATATTTATTTTATAAATTTTAATTTAATAAATATATATTTAAAATAAAATATAATTATAAAAATTAAAATATATATAAAAATATATATATATATATATAAATATAATATAATTTAAAATAATAAAATATATAAAAATAAAAATATTTAATATTTTATATATATATTAATAAAATATTATATATATATATTTTAAAATTAATATATTAAAATATATATATTAATATATATAATATAAAATTTAAAATATAAATAATATATATTTTAAATATATATATATATATTATTAATTTTTTTATATATTTTTAATAATATAATTTAAATTTTTATAAATATTATATATAAAAATTTAAAATATATATATAATTAAAAATATATAAAATAAATATATAAATATTATTATATTATATATAAAATATTAAAATATAATAAAATATTAATAATATATAAAAAATATATATATATTAAAAATAAAATATATATATATTAATATTTTAAAAATAATATATTATAATAATATATTTAAAATATATAAAAATTAAAAAATATATATATAAATATTATATATATATAATATAATTATTAAATATAATATATATTAAAATATATATAAAAATTAATATATATATATATAAAAATTAAAAATATTATATATATATATAAAAAAAATTAAAAATTTTAAAAATTAAAAATAATTTTTAAAATATATAAAAATATAAATATAAATTAAAATATATATTTAATATTATTTTAAAAAAATAATTAAAATTTAAATATAAAAAAATATATTAAAAATATATAAAAATATATATAATTTTTATAATTATATTAAAATATATTAAAATATATATATATATATTAATAAATTATTATATATTAAAATATAAAAATAATATAAAAAAATATTTTTATATTAAAATATATTAATAAAAAATATAATTTTTAAATATATATATATATATTATAAAATATTATATAAAATATAAAATAAAATATTATATTTTATATAATAAAAAATTTTAAAAAATAAATAAAATAAAATTTTAATTAAATTTTATATATATAAATTATATATAATTAATATTTTAAAATTTTATATATAATAATATATATATATATATATTATAAAAAATATATATATTTTTATATATATATATTTTAAAATATTAAATATATTTAATATATTTTTATATTAAATAATATATTATATAAATATTAATAAATAAATTTTAAAATAAAAATAAAATTTTATATTAATATATAATATATTATTAATAATATAAATAAATTTATAATATATATATATATTAATATATATATATTTTTAAAATATATATATATATATATTATAATATATTAAATATAATATATTTTTAAAAAATATTAATAAAATAAAATATATTTTAATTAATAAAAATATATATATATAATATAAATATAATATAATATATTAAAATATATATTAATATTTTTAAAAATATATATATATAAAAAATTTTAAAAATTTTTATTAAATATATATATAAAAATTAAAAATATATATTTAATATAATTTTATAAAAAAATAAATAAATAAATAAAAAATAAATTAAAAAAAAATAAAAAAATTAAAATATTAAAAAAAATTTAAAATAAAAAAAAAAATTAATAAATAAATAAAAAAAAAAAAAAAAATAAAAAAAATAATTATATTAAAATTTTATATTTTTATAAATTAATAATAATATAATAAAAAAAAAAATTTTTATATATAAAAAATAATATATTAAATAAAATATAAAAAAAAAAAAATAAAAATATATATTTATTTAAAATTAAAAAATTAATAAAAAAATAATAAATAAAATATTATAAAAATAAAAAATAAAAAAATATATATATTAAAAAAATATATAAAAATTTTATTAAATATATATTTTAAATTATATATTTAAAAAAAAAAATATTTAAAATATATATTAAAATTAAAATATTAAAAAAAAATAAATATAAAATAAATAATAATAAAAAAAAAATTATATATTAAATAAAAAAAAAAAAAATATATATTAAAAAAAAATAAAAATAATAAAATAATATAAATAATAAAATTAAATATAATAATAAAAATATAAAAAATATTATAAAAATAAATATAAATATATATTAAAAATAAATTTTAAAAATAAATATTAAAAATAAATATATATTTAAAAATATATATTATTTAAAATATATAATAATAAAAATAAAATATTATTAATAAAATAAAAAAAATAAAAAAAATATAATATAATAATATAAAAATATAATAAAATTAAATTTAAATTTTATAATAAATTTAAAAAAAAAAAAAAATAATTAAAAAAAAAATTTAAAAAATAATAAATAATTATAAAAAATATATTAAAAATAAATAAAAAAAAAAATTTAAAAAAAATTTATAAAATTATTTAATATATAAAAAAAAAAAATAAATAATTAATAATAAAAAAAATAAATATAAAATAAAAAATTTAATATATAATAATATAAAATATAAATATTTTAATAAAAAAAAAAATTAAAAAATAAAAAATAAATATTTAAAAAAAATAATAAAAATATATATAATTTTATAAAAAAATATAAAATATATATAAAAAAAAAATAATAATAAAATATTAATTAAAAAAAAATAATTTTAAAAATAATTTATAAAAAATAAAATATATTTCTTAAATTTAAAAAATAAAAATAATAAAAATAAATATAAAAAATATAAAAAAATTAAAATAAAAATTTTTAATAAAAAAAATTTTTTAAATAATTTTTTAAAAATTAAAAAAAAAAAAAAAAAAAAACAAAAAAAAAAAAAATTTTAAAAAAAAAAAAAAAAAAAAAAAAAAAAAAAAAATAAAATTAAAAAATTATTAAAAAAAAATAATCCCTAACCCCAAAAAAATTTTTAAAACAACCAAAAAAAAATAAAAAAAAAAAAACCCAAAACCCAAACAAAATAAAACCCCCCCCAAAAAAAAAAAAAAACAAACAAAAAACCCCAAAACCCCCAAAAAACCAAAAAAAAAACAAACCCCAAAAAAAAAAAATAAAAAAAAAAAACTAAAAAAAAAAAAAAAACTAAAAAAAAACCCCAAACCCAGCCACAAAAAAAAAAAAAATAAAAAAAAAAAAAAAAAAAAAAAAAAAAAAAAAAAACAACATAAAAAATAAAAAAAAAAAAAAAAAAAAAAAAAAAAAAAAAAAAAATAAAAATTTTCAAAAAAAAATAAAAAAAAAAAAAACAAAAAAAAATAAAAAAAAAAAAAAAAAATAAAAAACCCAAAAAAAAAAAAAAAAAATCCAAAAAAATTAAAAAAAAAAAAAAAAAAAAAAAAAAAAAAAAAAATTAAAAAAAAAAACCCAAATAAAAACAAAATAAAAAAAAAAAAAAAACAAAAAATTAAAAAACAAAAAAAAATTTAAAAAAAATAAAAAAAAAAAATTTTAAAAAAAAAAAAAAAAAAAAAAAAAAAAAAAAAAAAAAAAAAAAATTTAAAAAAAAAACAAACACAAAAAAACAAACAAATTAAAAAAAAAACCCAAAAAAAAAAAAAACCCAAAAAAAAAACCAAAAATCATTATTTTAAATCTTTTTAAAAATTTAAATACCTAATTAATTTAAAAATTTATAAATTAAAAAAAAAAAAAAAAAAATAAAAAATAAATAAAAAAATAAAAAACAAAAAAATTTTAAAAAAACATAAAATTTTAAAAAAAAAAAATAAAAAAAAAATAAACCCTAAAAAATTTAAAAATAAAAAATAAATCCCCCCAAAAATTTCAACAAAAAAATTTAAAAAAACAATCCCCAAAAAAAATTTTCCCATAAAAAACAAACCAAACCCCCCAAAAAAAAAAAAAACCCAAAAACCCAAACCCAACCAAAAAAAAAAAAAACCCAAAAAACACAAATAAAAAACAAAAAAAAAAAAAAAAAAAAAACAAAAACAAAAAAAAAAAAAAAACCCAAAACACAAAAACTAACAAAAAAAACAAAACCCCCCCAAAAACCCCAAAAAAACCAAAAACAATTTTAAAAAAAAAAAAAAAAATAAACAAAAAAGTTAAAAAAAAAAAAAAAAAAAATAAAAAAAAAAACCCAAACAAAAAAAAAAAAAAAAAAAAAAAACAAAAAAAAAAAACACAAACCCCCCCAAAAAAAAGAAAAAAAACCCAATTTTTCCCAAAAAAAAATTTCAAAAAAACCCAAAAAAAAAAAAAAAACCCCCCAAATAATAAAACCTCAAAATAAACCCCAAAAAAATTTTAAAAAACCCCCCCAAAAAAAAACCTCAAAAACCCCAAAAACCCCCCCCAAAAGACCCACCACAAACCCCAACCCAAAACCCAAAAACACAACAAAACAAAAACCCCAAAAATTACCAAAAAACCCCCTTAAACTAAATTAACCCCCCCCCCCAAAAAACTCCTAGGAGCAGACACTGGCCACAAATCCTCTCTGGGAACTATCCTTGACCCAACTGACCCATTCACTCTAACTCTCTCACTACTTTTTAAGAAAATAATTCTTGTGTGAAGAGTGTACACTTGATTCCTTGTACCTTAGCAAAGACACAAATAAACGGTAAAGAGCGACACAGTATCACAACAACGAGACGTTGTACCCGCGACTTAGCATTATAAACACAGGTGCTGCAACTGCCTCCCTGGAATATTGACTTGTTTACCACCCAAAATTTCAGAAGGGAATGAAAAGTCTTTAGACATCACACTAACACTTATTACATAATTCTGTTGATAGGGTTTTAGAACATTTTTTTCCTCAGTATATTGTGCAGTATTTGTAGTTTGACACTCACAGCTGGGAAATTTTGGGAACTTTTAAAAGTTTAATATTAATGAAATTATTTCAGCCCTCAAAGATAAAACATATTTTAATATTTAATGTATTTTGATCTAAAACTATTTTTAACAATATAAAGAGAGTACATTATTGCAGATTTGTGAGGCTGGTCAGCATTGGGAATTACTAGACATTAAAAGGTGAGCGACATTCACTTATTTCGTGATTCAGACGGCGTGTTAATGTTTGCCCATGACGTCACGAACAATCGTTTCTAACCCCTCAAGGAAGGTTTCTTGATGTTGGTGAGGGGCTCTTGATTTAGGGAATTGGATCTGTGCTCCAGTTCCCCGAATTAAGCCTGAATGCCTTCCATATCCCCCCCCCCAGGCGCTGTATAATCCTCCGGGTTTAGCGCTTCCCCCTTGATTATAATAATAATAATCGTTTCTAAAAGTGGGGGAAAATTCGTATTGGGCTTCCAAAGGACCCCCCTGTAGGCCTATGAAAATTCCATACTCCCATGGCCATACATATCGTAGCAACTAAATTTCGTTATTATTAATACTGTTAAAGAGATATTTTTACCGTAAACGTTCTCTAAAAAAAACTATAATAATCAATACTGCTATCCCGGCCACAGACATACAGGTGTGTATATATATGTCGTGCCTAATAGATAAAACTTATGATTTTTGCTTAAATAGCAACGCTCTTCTTGCCGAATAAGGCAAGCGAAAATTTGTGTATGCAATAATTTCTCAAAAATTATGCTGAACCTAACGAAAAAAATATCTAAAACATATTTAGTTGTACTATAATAAATTAAATTGCGCTTGTTATAATAAGGTTAGGTAAATTTTCTAAGATTCTCTTGGTACAAAATTATTAATATTTACATTAATATAAATTAAAAATATATCTTTAAACGTATGAAAGAAAATTTTAGAAAGGACTTAATATAAATGAGTTCTTGCTAACTGACCAGTTTTAACAATACATATAGTATCCCATTACAAAGGAGCCATGAGAGAGAACTTCTGTCGACCTGTTGACGAACTTCTCGACCTCAGAATAGGGTAATAAACACCTGTTTGTAATGTTTGTACTGTGAATTAGTACCCATTCCTGATAAAACTGCCGAGACTGTTGCAAATGCTTTCCATGAGCATGTCGTTCTCTGTCATACCTGCCCACGTGTCCTGTCAGAAAATGGGTCGGAGTTCATAAACGACATAATGCAGGATCTTTGTTTCTGATTTAATATTCACCAAGCGCCAGTAGCTCCACGCCACCCTGCGAGTAACGGCCTAGCTGAACGTACTAACCGTAAGGTCCTAGAGGTACTCAGAGTAACCATTAACCCGAGTTGTACCACATGGGATGAGGTCATTCCAGATGTTCAGTGTACTCTAAACTCGTCCCTCAACAGCTCAATTAGTGAGACACCTCATTTTGCATTGTATGGCCGTGACAAGCGTTTGCCATGCGAAATTCTGTTTGCTCTGCCTCAGCCTACCTACAGCACTGATAACGCCAGTGTAAATAAGATGCGGACCACACAGTTTGTTTTTCAGAGTACGAGAGAACTTTGCGAAAGGTACAGATAAATTCATGTCTGATCGTAACGCCAACGCTAAGGAAAGTAAAGTTGAACCAGGTTGCAAAGTTATGTTGCTCAACCCTGTGCACACCCTAGGTATGCATTAACTCGTCCCCAAATTCGTTGGTCCTTACCGTGCAATAAGTTTGGGGTGAGGGACATTGCTACAGGAATGAGCAGGGAAGCTCACCTTGACTACATGAAGTATATTGACAACGTGCAAGCCGAAGCAGAGCTGGAGTCACGTGTGTTGGAAAACCACAGTCAGACTCGTACTGGTGACAACCTATCTACTTCTTCACCCGCTACTACTACGACAGATGACAATCCTGTGAGGCTCCATACTTACGGCCTGAGACCCAGGACAGCAGTACATTTCTGTGACATTGACGTACCTACTAACTTGTCCGACTCCTACACTAACTAAACTAACTATCTGCTCGTGGAAATGGGTATTAATGCACACACATTGTATTGGCAGTTTTAATAGCGAAGTCAGGGTGGACAACACCATGTAAATATGTAAATTGTTTTAGAAGGGTACCCGTATTACGGTATAATAAGTCCCCTTGGGAATTATATCATCGTAAGTATGCACCCAGTGTGTATTTTAAAGTCTGCATTAAGGTCCGCACAGCCAATTACAGTTGGTATCTCACAGGGAAGTGTCCTAGGCCCTCTTCTCTTTCTCATATACATAAACGACCTACCAAATGCATCGCAGCTACTCAAACCCACACTATTTGCAGATGACACTACATATGTCTTCTCTCACCCGAGCCCAGTCACGCTAGCCAGTACTGTAAATACCGAATTACAGAAAATATCTACCTGGATGAGTACTAACAAACTTACTCTAAACATTGACAAAACCTACTTCATTCAGTTTGGTAACAGAGCTACAGACGTCCTCTTAACATAATGATAAACGATCCGATCACCTATCACAAAACTCACAGAGGGAAAATTCTTAGGAATCCACCTTGATAACAGACTCAAATTTCAAACACATATACAACAAATTTCCCAAAAAATTTCCAAGACCGTAGGCATACTATCGAAGATACGGTACTATGTTCCACAGTCAGCCCTCCTGGCCCTATATCACTCACTTATTTACCCCTATCTCACCTATGGAATTTGTGCATGGGGCTCAACAACAATAAACCATCTCAGACCATTAATTACCCAACAATAGGCTGCAGTCAGAATGATAACAAATTCCCACTACAGGCAGCACACTCCACCAATATTCAAAACTCTAAACCTACTCACCATACAAAACATCCATACTTACTACTGCATCTACTACATTCATAGAACACTTAACTCTGATATAAACCCTCCCCTCAAACGTCTCCTTACCAACCTCAACAGAACACATGACCATAACACAAGGCACAGATCACTCTTTGATGTTCCTCGTGTCCATCTCACTCTATGCAAAAACTCAATGCACATAAAAGGCCCTAAAATTTGGAATTCATTACCTGTGAATATAAAAGAAACACTGTTTATAAATTCAAGTCTCTTCTCAAAAATTACTTACTCACCCACAACTAAATAAATACTGAATAATCGTATCTCATAAATTGTATCTCATAAATGTTTCTCATTATTGTATCTCATAAATGTCTAACCTGTGACCAAATCAAACTTTTTTTTTTAAATACAGAATACTCCATTCTATTGAATGCTCAGTAACACAGTAAATGACCATATGACCTGTCTTTGTAATATTCATTTGTGCTAAATTGTTATCTGTTTACAATAATGTTTTTACCACTGAATATATCATTGCTTAGTTAATCTTAAGTTAATTTTAAGCCTGCCCATAATGCTCTGCAAACAAGGGGCTTTGGCATGTTGCACTTTAATAACTGTATTCCTTTGTACTTCACTGTATCATGTTCTAATAAATAAACAAATAAATAAATAAATAAATATATAAATAAAGGTCAGGGCAGTGCTGCCCCCTTATGTCACATGTCACACCCTAGGAAATGCTACTGTCAGTCATTGTTTGCAGATGTGAGGATGGTACAGTGTTCCTGGATTCGCAGTCAAGCCTGATGTCCAGCCCTGCAGACAACCTGTACATAGAAGATTTTTAGTTCCAGTGCTGATGTCTCCTGGCTCCGTCCTCAGTCAAACTGTACTAGCACGCCAATTTAATCTTCCCTCAGGATGGGAGAGTTTATGAGGCCTGCTAGATCTATGTCTATTTTGATTTTAGGGTGAGGAAAAGCCAGTCTCCCCAGGGTTAATCATTGTATATAATTTATTTCCTCCCTTGCACCTTCCTGCCCACCTGTAGTCGTGTCGAGACGACACGAGGTGCGTGGCTGAGTGAATGAAGACAGCCTATACTGTCTGCATAGACAGCCTATGCTGTCTGCCAGCTGAGTTCATATCTCGCAGCCCTACAGTGCTGCCCTCTCTAGGCCTGCCCAGGTCAGTGAGACACGATACCCACTCGCTCTCACTTGACAGCCTTCCCACCTAGGATCAACATCTTCCCCCTTCGTGGACTGGCTTTCGGCCCCCTCATCTCTGCCCGCTGTGAACCCACTTACTGTTCAATAAACCAGAAACTAGTCTACGGCCATGTTCCTTCAACCTTCCATGCTACCCCTGCAAGTACCTACAAGTAAGACTCAGCACCTTTATCTGCAAAACTCCATGATAACACAGGTGTTTCAGCTCCTTCAGTACCCTGGTGATGGACCAGGTGCTTCAGCTATTTCAGTACCCTGGTGATGGACCAGGTGCCTCAGCAATTTCAGAGCCCTACTGATGGACCAGGTGCTTCAGCTCCTTCATTACCCTGGTGACGGACCAGGTGTTTCAGCTACTTCAGTGCCCTGCTGATGAACCAGGTGCTTCCTGGTGATGGACCAGGTGTTTCAGCTCCTTTCAACGCCCTGATTGGACCAGGTGCTTCGGTCTCCTTCAGTACCTTGATGATGGACCAGGTGCTTCAGCTCCTTTCAACGCCCTGGTGATGGACCAGGTGCTTCGGCTCCTTCAGTACCTTGATGATGGACCAGGTGCTTCAGCTCCTTTCAACGCCCTGGTGATGGACCAGGTGCTTCGGCTCCTTCAGTACCTTGATGATGGACCAGGTGCTTCAGCTCCTTTCAACGCCCTGGTGATGGACCCGGTGATTCAGCGCCTTCAGTACCCTCTTTAACAGTGCCCTGGTTATCAAAGTTTATTCTATGGGTGGAGTAAAAGGTGGGTTGGGCAGATGTTTTTGTTTGTAGGTGTGATGGACACCTACCTAGCGTGGGTCGGTTGGCCAGCTGCAGTGTTTCTCCTTTCTTGTGTTCTTATGAGTGAGAGGAGTTGGGTTCTCTCTTGGATACCCGTATTAATGGATTCAAATTAGATAAGTTTAGATTTAGAAAGGATGTAGGAAAGTACTGATTTGGAAATAGGGTAGATGATGAGTGGAACAGTCTGCCTAGTGGGGGTTATCGAAGCTGAAACCTTGGGTAGTTTCTAATTTAGGTTGGATAAATATATGAGTGAGAGGTGTTGAATTTGGGTGGGACTCGCACATGAGTAAATAGATTTATCAAAGCTTGGGTAGCGTTGAAAAGGCCAGGCACCCTGTTGCAGTGTTCCTCCTTTCTTATGTGTGAGTTTATTACGAGTTTTTCAACTGTTTTTTATGCCATATTTATACAGTAAGCCGCACCAATCCAAGACCTTCTTTATAAGTAATTCAAAGATCTTTTTATGCATAATAAAACATCCCGAAAATTGAGTCTGTTGTAGCATAGTTTGTGTGAAAGCCAATACCGTTAATAATATGAGATTTATTGTAACATTGCTTTTGGTTAACTAACTTAATTATGTTTCTGTACTTTATTCTCATAGGCATGTGTACTTTATTGTAGTTTAAATACTACGTATTTGCTTTAACTTTATTGTAGAGTTAAAATAAAAGTTTTAATAACTTAAGTTTCATGAAGACCCAAAGTTTTTAGAGTGTTACTAGTTCAGACGGAAGTTTTAGAGCTCCACACTTTTTCAATGGGTCTTTTGGTTTCACTTTCAAACTGAGATGCCACCATGCAGGGTATAAATCTCAGAACATAGTTCTCTATTTCATTTCATTTTTTCACTGGCTGTATAACTCACAGAGGATCATCCCAGGTGACAGCTTGGGTCTCATAAATTTCAGTTTAGTTTCGTGTACTTCTAGGTGAGTACAAATAGGAAGCGCGTCTGTGTGACGCTCAGCAAACGGAGGATCAAGCATCGACCACGTCTTGCGCTGAATGACCCACACATGGGTTTAGCGCTTAACATGAATCATATATACATATCAGTTTAGTTTCAAAGAAAACAGAGCAAATTTAAGACCATTATTTGTTTCATCTGATTTAGTAAATAATTGTTTATATGTTTATAAGTACACTCATAAGTCATCTATTGTTCTCTGTTCTTTTTTACCCGTCGCTAACAACAGTTTGCAATAATTTAATATTAACAATATCTAAGGTGTACGTTAATGTTACAAATAACGCGATATCTAATGTTGACAGATCTCCAGTGAATACTAGAAAGGACTGCCCTTCTAGCATCCAGCCTGTTACTGGGTTTTTGTAACAAGTAGTCAGTATCCTGGTCCAATTATCCATTAGAATTTAATAGGATTCAACAGTGCTTCAGGATTACAACTGGTAGGCTACTAACTAAAGAAATTAAAATTTAATAAGTTTATTAATAACAATTAAGTTGTCTAGGCGTATATTATCAAAGTAAATTATAGTAATCAATTGAATATAATATAGGATACAAGTTCCTTCACTTCTCTCGTGTACAGTAGTATTGTGCTGAAGGCACATATCACATCTTTATGGCTTTTAAGTACCGTCTGGTACACTGTTAGCATTTATTAACAATACAAATATATACAAGTAAGTTTGTGTGTATGTGTGTAAGTGCTCTAAGTAGTTTGCTATGTCTCAAGACTCGACTAGATTTAACCAGCGACTGATTAAAAGTCCTCACATCAACTTCTTGACCAACCTGGCAATCAGAACAGCTTGCTTGAACAATAAAACGACTGATAAGCCGAACAGCAATAGAACAAACAACAGCGACACAGAATCAGGAACAAGGAGATAATATAACGACACTAAGTAGGGACCATCTGCAGATCCTCCACAAAAGTCACAAAACTCCCATACTACTGAATCTAAGTTCAGCATAAGAAAATCTCCGACTGTGATAGTACACAGATACCAGTACAAATTAGGTCAGAAGCTGCAGCTCAGGATCTGAGTTTCTCAGTGTCTATGTGACACACAACCTCAGTACAACGTCGAAAATCACTAAGTCTAGGCTATGTTCTATGAACAGAGTTACACAGAACCAACAACAAGAAAGCGACAGAGAAGATCTTCCAACAAGGGCCCACAAGGTAGAGCTGGTGTGGGACCTCTTGTTAGAAGCAACGTCCAACAGACAATAGCTAGCGCAGGCCAGCTAGACTCTCCCTCCAGGTGAGGTGTGATCACCCCACCCTGATCACATAACTCTCTGTGGACTGCTGCTGCCCAGCAACACAGAGAAGCAGGCAGGGAAACAAGCGGAGCGATAATACAGTAGTTAGACAAGGCTGTCAGCTACTTAACACTCTCGGACTATGAGCACTGAATAATATATAGTAATAAAGTTGGTAGAATTACCTTTACCTCCCGGAGATTTTGTTGACTTGATTGAACTCTGTGTTAACTTCAACTGTTTTTCTTTCAATAACAAGCTCTACAAACAAACCTACGGCATGGGAATGGGGTCCCCAATAAGTGCCGTCCTAGCCAACTTATACATGGAACACCTAGAGTCCGAACACTTCGCCAACATCATCCCTTCAAGCGTCACTTGGTTACGTTACGTGGACGATGTCCTCGTAATAACTCCAAAACGTTTTGATGTACGGGATCTTCAGGCAAGGCTCAACGCAGTTGAACCAGCGATTCAGTTTACACTAGAAGAAGAGTCCAATGACAAGCTACCTTTCCTCGACGTCCTCATTCACAAAGTAGACAACAACCTAAGATTTCAAGTTTATCGGAAACCCACCAATAAAAATGATCTCACACACTTCTATTCCAGTCAAGATACCAAGACCAAAAGAGGCATCATCATCGGGTTTTTTCCTAAGAGCATACCGAATTTGTAGTCCTGAGTTTCTTGACGAGGAATGTACTTACATTCACCAAACATTCACTGAGTTACAATTTCCTTCTTTTTTCATCAAAGACTGCAAGAAAAGAGCTCTTCAGATCATCAATTCTCCACACATCAACACCGCTCCCAACAAAGTTATAATTCTTCCCAACAGCCAGGTTGCACTAAACGTCTCAAAAGTACTTTCACAAGCTAACACCAGAGTCGCCATCGCTTCTACCACTTCAATAAAGGATCTAACCAGGACAAAACCCAAGCACCACGAACCAGTCAATGCAGGAGTTTACACTATACCTTGTGGAGGCTGTGACAAGATCTACGTAGGTGAAACAGCAAGAAACCTCGACACCCGCCTCAATGAACACATATACGCATGTAGGAACGACAACTTAAACAAGGCCTGTGTACAACACCGAAATTCCACCAATCATCTTATGAAATTCAGAGACGCCCAATTAGTGATAAAAGAAACTAATTTCCGCACACGCAAGTGCCTTGAATCAGCACTGATCGCTGTTTCGAATACAATTAAACAAAACAACGGCAGCTTCACCATCTCCGAAGTCTTAGCAAGAATCCTCCTGAAAACAGTAAACCCTGCCATCACATAGTCTCTCCTGTTATACTACACAAGCACGTTACAGAGAGTGAACACCGGAAAAAAACCTGCCTCTTTCCAGTCTATATTTGTCCAACCTATTTTTTATGTTACCCAAGTAATAGCTTTTATATCCTTTTACTCATGTACGAATTATTTGCTCTTCCATATTGTATTATTTTTGTTACTACTACTACCACTAGTGAACATCGAAATGGTACCTCACTAGTATTGCACCTCACTCAGAGCCTTTATATACCCTCTGTGTCCATGTATTGTTTGTAATGGCTTGATAAAGCTCCTGGAGAGCGAAACGTTGCCACAATAAATGTCACATTAGTTGCACTTGTGTCCTTTTACTTTACATACAATAATATATAAATGTCACATCCTACCTAATAATATAACTAAGTCAAATAATAATATAAAGCAATATATTTATGATTTAACTAATATCGCAAATATAAGCAATATAAAATTATATGAACAGGTAATATACATTATATACATTGTGACCCATTCAGGGGTCGCAACAGTTAAGTTTTCATTCGTCCCAGGGAATTATAAGTGCATTCTAAATTTCGAAGTTAATACTATACGTCATATAGACACCTGTCGCTTCAAAAACAAAACCTTAACGAATAAATGTGATTTTTTTATATCGACTTATATTTCGGGTGACTAGCATCAGGAACATGAATGCTATTCAGGAAGAAAACATGTTACAACAAATGATGTGTGTCATCACCACGTCACGTTGACCCACTCCCAAACTATTAAAACATTTTCAGACTCTGATACTCTTTAATTATGTATTTTCTCATTCGGCAGAACAAGAAAATTAGTACACATTTATTACTGCATATAACTTATTAAAATATTAAAATTACTTTCATAATACTGGAATCATAGCATTCCTGAGTAATGATAACCTGTACATCAAGTTAGCCATAGGTTAAACTCTGCAAGTTGTTGTTAGTTTGGTTAATTGGGTTTAAAGCCTTTCAACTGCACGAGGGTACGATGGTTGCATATAATCTGTTTCCCAGCAGTCAAAAATTCTTTAATTTCTAAAACAGGGATTAAGTAAATGCTCAGTTTATACACGTTGCACTATGAGACATGTATGTACTTCTCGTTGCACATATTCTTGAGAGTTACTGTACGTAAATCTAAACCTATGGAGCCGAACAGTTTTCTGCTCCAGCTTGTTATACATACATTTACACACAAAACACATACACAGACACACACACACACTGCAGGAAGGCCTTTGACACAGTTCCCCACAAGAGATTAGTGCAGAAGCTGGAGGATCAGGCGCACGTAAAAGGGAGGGCACTGCAATGGATAAGAGAATACCTGACAGGGAGGCAACAACGAGTCATGGTACGTGAAGAGGTATCACAGTTGGCGCCTGTTACGAGCGGGGTCCCACAGGGGTCAGTTCTAGGACCAGTGCTATTTTTGATATATGTGAACGACATGATGGAAGGAATAGACTCTGAAGTGTCCCTGTTCGCAGATGATGTGAAGTTGATGAGAAGAATTAAATCGGACGAGGATGAGGCAGGACTGCAAAGAGACCTGGACAGGCTGGACATGTGGTCCAGCAACTGGCTTCTCGAATTCAATCCAGCCAAATGCAAAGTCATGAAGATTGGGGAGGGGCAAAGAAGACCGCAGACAGAGTATAGGCTAGGTGGACAAAGACTACAGACCTCACTCAGGGAGAAAGACCTTGGGGTGACCATAACACCGAGCACATCACCGGAGGCACACATCAACCAAATAACCGCTGCAGCATACGGGCGCCTGGCAAACCTGAGAATAGGGTTCCGATACCTTAATAAGGAATCGTTCAAGACACTGTACACTGTGTATGTTAGGCAAATACTGGAGTATGCAGCACCAGTCTGAATCCCACACCTGGTCAAGCACGTCAAGAAATTAGAGAAAGTACAAAGGTTTGCAACAAGGCTAGTCCCAGAGCTCAAGGGGAAAGTCGTACGAGGAAAGGTTAAGGGAAACCGGACTGATGACACTGGAGGACAGAAGGGTCAGGGGAGACATGATAACGACATACAAGATACTGCGGGGAATAGACAAGGTGGACAGAGATAGGATGTTCCAGAGAGGGGACACAGGGACAAGGGGTCACAACTGGAAGCTGAAGACTCAGACGAGTCACAGGGACGTTAGGAAGTATTTCTTCAGTCATAGAGTTGTCAGCAAGTGGAATAGCCTAGCAAGTGAAGTAGTGGAGGCAGGAACCATACATAGTTTTAAGAAGAGGTATGACAAAGCTCAGGAAGCAGAGAGAGAGAGGATCCAGTAGCGATCAGTGAAGAGGCGGGGCCAGGAGCTGAGTCTCGACCCCTGCAACCACAATTAGGTGAGTACAATTAGGTGAGTACACACACACATCAGTGAAGAGGGTGAGCCCGGAACTGTGAATCGACCCCTGTAACCACAATTAGGTGAGTACACTCACACATCCAGAAGAGACACGATGAAACTCATGGAGCAGGGAGAGAGTAGACCTAGTAACTACCAACGAAGAGGCAGAGCCAGGAGCTGTTAATCAACCCCTGCAACCATAAATAGGTGAGTACACACACACACGCACACACACACGCACACACACACACGCACACACACACACACACACACACACACACACACACACACACACACAAACACACACACACACACACAAACACACACACACACCACACACACACAACACACACACACACACACACACACTGTACACCGTATACGTTAGGCCCATATTGGAGTATGCGGCACAGTTTGGAACCCACACTAGCCAAGCACGTAAAGAAACTAGAGAAAGTGCAAAGGTTTGCAACAAGACTAGTCCCAGAGCTAAGAGGTATGTCCTACGAGGAGAGGTTAAGGGAAATCAACCTGACGACACTGGAGGACAGGAGAGATAGGGGGGACATGATAACGACATACAAAATACTGAGAGGAATTGACAAGGTGGACAAAAACAGGATGTTCCAGAGATTGGACACAGTAACAAGGGGACACAGTTGGAAGCTAAAGACACAGATGAATCACAGGGATGTTAGGAAGTATTTCTTCAGCCACAGAGTAGTCAGTAAGTGGAATAGTTTGGGAAGCGATGTAGTGGAGGCAGGATCCATACA
The DNA here is from genome assembly GCF_026875155.1 of Cherax quadricarinatus. Classification (NCBI taxonomy): domain Eukaryota; kingdom Metazoa; phylum Arthropoda; class Malacostraca; order Decapoda; family Parastacidae; genus Cherax; species Cherax quadricarinatus. The sequence continues at coordinate 13,041,065 of NC_069466.1, forward strand.
TAGCTTTAAGCAGAGGTACGATAAAGCTCACGGCTCAGGGAGAGTGACCTAGTAGCGATCAGTGAAGAGGCGGGGCCAGGAGCTCGGACTCGACCCCCGCAACCTCAACTAGGTGAGTACAACTAGGTGAGTACACACACACACACACACACACACACACACACACACACCCTGCCCCCACCCCTCGATCATAAACCCCACCCAAACTGCGGCAACCCCAATGCAACTGAACAATGTAAGCCAAAACCCACACACTGTTCCCTCTCCCCCTACCCCCCAAATCACAAGCCCCACCCCTACAGCGGCTCCCCATGGGCACTCTGCCCTCACCCCCCCATGACAAATCTCACCCACACTGCAAACCCCCATAGGCCCCCTCCAGGGCTCCCGCTCCCCCAACCCCAATATTTTCCCAGGACCATTGTGATTGATAAGAAGTTAAATGTGTGGTACACGAACGCAGACGGATTATAAAATAAATATGAGGAGTGGCATGAAAGAATCAATGAGAAGTCCCCAGACATTATACCAGTCACAGAACCGAAACTCACTGAGACAATAACAGATGAAGTCTTCCCACCGGAATATCAGAGCCTGAGGAAAGACAGAAGGAGCAGATGGGAAGGAATCGTTGCACTACTCATAAAAAACTGATGGGGGTTTTGAGGAAATGGAAGGCGTGGGCGAGGTTGGAGAAAGGGACTACATAGTAGCTACAATTCAGTCTGGGGAACATAAGATAGTCATTGCAGTGATGTATAACCCACCACAGAACTGCAGGAGGCCAAGAGAAGAATATAAAGAGAACAGCAGAGCGATGGTGGGCACACTGGTGGAGGTGGGACGAAGAGCTCAATCGTGCAGAGCAAAGTTACTGGTTATGGGTGATTTCAACCATAGGGAGATCGACTGGGAAAACCTGGAGCCTCACGGGGGTCCTGACACATGGAGAGCCAAGATGATGGATGTGGTACTGGAAAACCCCATGCATCAACACGTCAGGGACACTACCAGAGAGAGAGAGAGGGAAGGATGAACCAGCAAGACTGGACCTTGTGTTCACCCAGCAGTTCAGACATTGGGGACATCACATATGAGAGGTCCCTTGGAGCTAGTGATCACGTGGTTCTGAGTTTTGATTACATAGTAGAGCTGCAAGTGGAGAGGATAACAGGAGTCGATTGCGAAAAGCCAGACTATAAAAGGGGGGACTACACAGGTATGAAGAACTTCCTGTGGGAGGTTCAGTGGGCCAGAGAGCTGGTAGGAAAGTCAGTGAACGAAATCATGAAATATGTAACAACAAAATGCAAGGAGGCAGAGGAAAGGTTTATTCCCAAGGGCAACAGAATTAATGGGAAGACCAAAGTGAGGCCTTGGTTTACCCGAAGGTGTAGTGAGGCAAAAACTAAGTGCATTAGAGAATGGAAGAGGTACAGAAGGCAAAGGACCCAGGAAAATAAGGAGATCAATCAAAGAGCCAGAAACGAGTATGTACAGATAAGGAGGGAGGCCCAGTGACAGTATGAAAACGACATAGAATCAAAAGTCAAGTCTGACCCGAAACTGCTGTATAGCCACATTAGGAGAAAGACAACAGTGAAAGACCAGGTGATCAGGCTGAGGAAAGGTGGGGAACTCACACGAAACGATCAAGAGGTATGTGAGGCACTCAACAAGAGATTTAAGGAAGTATTCACAGTGAAGACAGGAAGGACTTTGGGAAGACAGGACAGCGGGGAGACATCAACAGAGAATACACCAACAAGTGCTGGATGACATACACACAACTGAGGGGGAGGTGAAGAAGCTGCTAAGTGACTTTGATACCTCAGAGGCAATGGGACCGAACAGCATCTCCCCGTGGGTCCTTAGAGAGGGAGCAGAAATGCTGTGTGTCCCATTAACCACAATCTTCATCACATCCTTTGAAACTGGAAAACTACCTGAGGTATGGAAGACGGCAAATATAGTTCTCATTTTTAAAAAAGAAGACAGAAAAGAGGAGCTAAACTACAGACCAGTGTCACTGACGTGTATAGTATGCAAAGTTATGGAGAAGATTATCAGGAGGAGAGTGGTAGAGCACCTAGAACGGAACAAAAGTATAAATGACAACCAGCACAGTTTCATGGAAGGCAAATCCTGTGTCACAAACCTTCTGGAGCTTTATGATAAAGTGACAGAAGTAAGAGACGAGAGAGAAGGGTGAGTTGATTGCATTTTCTTGGACTGCAAGAAGGCCTTCGACACAATTCCTCACAAGAGATTAGCGCGTATAATGGGAAGGGCACTTCAATAGATCAGAGAATAACCTGACAGGGAGGCAATAACGAGTCATGGGACGTGATGAGGTATCACAGTGGGCACCTGTGACGAGCGGGGTCCCACAGGGGTCGGTCCTAGGACCAGTGCTATTTTTGGTATATGTGAATGACATGATGGAAGAGATAGACTCAAAGGTGTCCCTGTTCGCAGATGATGTGAAGTTAATGAGGAGAATTATATCAGATGAGGATCAGGTAGGACTTCAAAGAGACCTGGACAGGCTGGACACGTGGTCCAGCAACTGGCTTCTCGAATTCAACCCTGCCAAATGCAAAGTCATGAAGATCGGAAAAGGGCAAAGAAGACCGTAAACAGAGTATAGGCTAGGTGGCCAACGACTGCAAACCTCTCTCAAGGAGAAAGATCTTGGCGTGAGTATAACACCGAACACGTCTCCGGAAGCACACATCAACCAGATAACTGCTGCAGCATATGGGTGCCTGGCAAACCTAAGATTAGCATTCCAATACCTAAGTAAGGAATCTTTCAAGACACTATACACCGTGTACGTCAGGCCCATACTGGAGTATGCAGCACCAGTTCGGAACCCGCACCGGGTCAAGCACATCAAGAAATTAGAGAAAGTGCAAATATTTACGACAAGGTTAGTTCCAGAGCTAAGGGGAATGTCGTATGAAGAAAAGTTGAGGGAAATCGGCCTGACGACACTGGGGGACAGGAGGGATAGGGGAGACATGATAACGACATACAAAATACTGCGTGGAATAGACAAAGTGGACAGAGACAAGATGTTCCAGAGAGGGGACACAGAAACAAGGGGTCACTCTTGGAAGTTGAAGACTCAGACGAGTTACAGGGATGTTAGGAAGTATTTCTTCACTCATAGAGTTGTCAGGAAGTGGTACAGTCTGGCGAGCGATGTAGTGGAGGCAGGAACCATACATAGCTTTAAGACGAGGTATGATAAAGCTCATGGAGTAGGGAGAGAGAGGACCTAGTAGCGTTCAGTGAAGAGGCGGGGCCAGGAGCTGAGTCTCGACCCCTCCAACTACAATTAGGTGAGCACCTACGACGTAGAGCTAATACGGAGAAGTGGAGAATACAAGAGGACGATGATCAGATAAGACTACAAAGGGACCCAGACAGGATGCAAACATGATCTGGCAATTGGCTACTGGAGTTTAACCCCACCTTCATTAATTTTTATGCATAAAACATACAGAAATTGACAAGAAAATAAATTAACAGCAACTGGTTTCTTGTCTAATTTCTAGCAAAGGGCTCATGATTCAAGAAAACGAAGGCTTTGGACCAAAAGCCTTGGACCAAGCCTTGGACCAAGCCTTGGACCAAGCCTTGGACCAAGCCTTGGACAAAGCCTTGGACCAAGCCTTGGACAAAGCCTTGGACCAAGGCTTGATCCAAGCCTTCGACCAAGGCTTGATCCAAGCCTTGGTCCTCTGCCACTATCATACTGTTTTTTGTTCTGTGTTCTGGAATGAAGCAGCCCTGGTGGGCGGCACATATTCTCAATTAAAGTTTTAATAATCACATAGTGTCTTTCTCACGTTCTTGTTAGTATTATTTACCAGGTTTAGCCAGTCTAACCACTAATACACACCTCTTTTTCTCTGCCTATTTGTTAGTCATACTTCTCCCCATGAGAGAGCATTTCTTCCTATGTTAAGTGCTGACACGTGTTTTAAAGTCTCTTGTGTGTTACAGTACAGAAGTCAGATTTATTGGGTGGTAATTCGATAATACTGATTTATCCCTGATTTAAAGATACAAATTACATTAGCTATTCCATATATCCGGTACTAACTGCTGACTGCAGAAATATAATTCAACAGATGAGTGGTTAACTAAGTTAAAAAAATTAAATCGGGACTTACTATGCATTAATAACTATGCTAATATATAATTTACCTCAGGTCTACTATTGTCTGTAATGCACTTTAATGTTACCACTGAAGACTGAAGCAAAATACATGGGGCATTCACAGGTTATCATCTAGCAATCACAACACCAATTTCATTAATAAAACTGGCAAATTAGGACGTTCGCAGTACAAATTTAATTCCGGCGAACCTGAAGAAACATTCACTTCTTGCATCAGAGAGATCAGTATCAAAAAAAAGAAGAGCACATTAAGCCTGATTTCTCCCAGAACTTGCATTATCAAGTCATCTGCGTGAAAGGTTGAAGCTGATTGCAAATGACACTCTGAAATTATTACATAAAAAGCCGTGTTTCAATTTTCGCGCCAGTTTTTCTTAAAAAAATGCAAATGGAACCTACACAAGCCAAAGTCACTCTAGCATTCCATTAAGATTTACCAGGTTAGGCGCCCATACTTATCTGGGGTCTAGTGCTTCAGTTAAACTACTGCGTACCTTGATGCAGAGCGTGTAGGTTGTGAGAAAATTGTTTATATATATATAATATATATATATATAGTATATATATATAATATATAATTATCTATATTGTGTTGTGTGTGTTGTGTGTGTGGTGTGTGATGTGTGTGTGTGTGTTGTGTGTGAGTGTGGTGTGGTGTGTGTGTGTGTGTGTCGTGTCCGAATATTTAAAACTGGTCATTAGCAAGAACCATTTAAAATTAAGCCTTTCGAAAAATTTTCTCTTAACGTTTAGGATATATTTTATTTCATTAATGTTACTGTAAAAAGTTTAATTTTGCTCCAAAGAATCTTAGAAAACTTATATCTAACCATATTATAACAAGAAAAATTTTATTTAGTCCTAACCCAACCATATAATATTTTAGATTGTTACAGTAATTTAATACTAAACAAACACAGTGAAATATATTTTTTCGTTAGGGTCAGAATGGTTTTGGCGAAATTATTGCATACAGAAATTTTCACTTGTCCTATATGGCAAGATAAGCGTTGCTATTTAAGCCAATATCGCAAGTTTCTGCCGGTATCAGCCCGGCTACAGCAAACACCCTCAATTCTTTTGTTGAAGAACAGATATTTTCTTCATCAGAGGGTTATCAGCAGGGTGACCCACTCGCTCTTCTCTTCTGCTTGGCAGTAAGAGAACTAATTTCCAGCCTACGAAGCAAGCTCAACATCTGGTACCTGGATGATGGCACTCTGACAGGTACTGAAGAGTCCCTGGTAGGGACCGACAACTGGTGAAAACACAGGGAGAAGACATTGGACTCATCCTCAATCCCCCAAGTTTGAAATCAATCACAGCGAACCATATAATAATCAATGTTGAATAAAAAATCCTCCAGAAGTCTCTACTTACCACGTCGTCCAACCGTACCCTCTTGGGAGCACCGCTGGTCACCAGGCCATTCGACACTGTCCCTCAATGAACAAATTGAATGACCTGATGAGAATGGAGGAGAGTATAAGCATCTTGATGCCCATGATGCTCTGTATCTCCTCACAGGTGCCTTAGCTATGCCAAGACTCACATTCCTGAGGTTGTGCACCCTCTTTTGACAACCCAACACTCGACGAATATGACGCAAACCTGAGTCAACCTTTACGCACTGAACCGTCACTAGGGATCAGCATTGGGATCATGCAACCCTTCCCAGTGGCGACTGAGGTAGAGGTGTGCGCAAAGCAACGCATGTTTACTTTACCTGCTGTTCTGTCTTCGCGTTGGCTTCCAGAGCATTATGAAGAAATTGTTTCCAAACGCTTGAGAGACGTGGTAGAGCTCGAGACCCCAGTTACTGAAGCCAGCGATTCTGTGGGACACCCGACAGATTCCTCCATAGACAACTTCTCCCAAGAACACAAACAGTCCCACTGGACAAACCGATCTTGGAAAAACATCGCTAACACAGTGCTCTCCAACGCTCAGAAAGAACAAAGCTCGACTCCTGCAGTGAAGCACCACACCAGAGATTTCCTGTTAGCTGTTCCCAATTCCTCCTTGGGCACTCGACTAGACCCACAGGCCATTCGGATTGTGTTGCTCACGTCTAGCTGTCTCCATCCTCTCCGAACATAGGCTATTTGCGGCAGGGCGGCAGCTGATCATTCGACTTCATGGTCTCGTGTGTCAACAGCAGCCAGAATGGAAGTATGCCAGACATGAGGAGGTCAATGACATCATAAAGCGAAAGTCTCGCCACAGCCCGTTTCCCACTCAATGGAAACCCCAGTGCAAGGTCTGACGGAAGTCAAAAGCGTCCTGATGGAGCCACTATGCTACCTTTTGAAGGATGGAAAGCAGATTGCCTGGCTTACACCTGTGCCGCCACATTTGCAGACGACCTACTGCCAATACTCCGTAGTGGGAAGGGGGTGAGCTGCCTGCCCCATGAGTACCCAGAAATTCCGCAAATCAGAAACATTCCCCCTTGCTATAACTGTCATCCTACATAGGGTCGGAGACCCTTGGAGCATGGGTAAGTTGTGCTCAAAGAGTTTCCTCAAAGAGCTGTGAAAAGCTCATCATAGACACTCAAGGACCCACAGGGCAACAGCTTCCTCCTTTCAGAGACTCACGTGATGCGACCCAGAAGGACGAGGCTGCAGCATTCTGGCACGAGCCCACCGCGGGGTTAGCTGGACGAAGATATTGGAGATGTAGCTCGAGATGGTATCTAAGTTGGTGTTTACTTTTCTATTGTATCTTCGTGAATGTTTTGTCAATGTATTTTGTCTTTAAGTAAAATATATATTAAATATAGGGGGTAGTAGGAGAAAATTCTCAAACAGCTTCCGGAAGAACCTTGAGTTTTCCTAAGCAAGTTTATTCTTTTCTCTGATAGAGATCACCCAGGACAGCCTCTAGAGAGGTACATCCCTATATACATAGGGTGGTCCGACAACGAAAAATTTTCATCGTCATTCACTCCATCACTGTCATCCCAGAGGAGCGCTTACACAACATTTATAAAACTACAATATAAACACTCCTCCTTCAGAGTGCAGACACTGTTCTTCCCATCTCCAACGCTCTTATCTGAATGCATTTAAATCCTCCATAATTCCTCCCTCCAATCTGATACCCAATCTTTCATAACCTAAATTTTTTGACATCCTCATCACCTTGATCTTTCCTACGTTCACTTTGATTTTTTTTCTTTTACATACCCTTCCAAACTCGTTCATCAACCTTTGCAACTTCTCTTCAGAATCTCCCAAATGCACAATGTAAACAGAAAAAAAAAAAAAAAAAAAAAAAAAAAAAAAAAAAAAAAACCGTGACAACTTCCACTATGCGTTAAATTCTTTATCTCTTAATTCCACACCTCTTGCCAGAAACTGAACCCCTGACATTTTAGCACGTCTCCCGGGATGCCAGCCAAAATTCCGAGACGCCTTAGTCCACTCATCCATCAATGATTTAAACATCAAGTGGCCATGGAAGCTACCAGATATTAATGCATCTACGGTCCCGGCCAGTCACAGTATTGTTATTTGCTTAAAACCACTTGTTTGTGATGCATTATGTGTACTGCTCGTGAAGACTGGTATTCTAAACTGGAGGAGAATGAAATTAGTCCTATAGCTTCTATGGCCACGAATGTACTCATATCAGGGATGACATGGTCAGTATTACTGGGCACCTGATGAAGCATTTATAGCCGAATGAACTACGGAGAAACGTGTTAAAATATTATATATATATATATATATGTCGTGCCGAATAGGTAAAATTGGTCAATTAGCAAGAACTCATTTAAAATTAAGTCCTTTCTAAAATTTTCTATTATATGTTTAAAGATATATTTTTAATTTATGTTAATGTAAAAATTAATAATTTTGTACCAAAAGAACCTTAGAAAACTTACCTAAATTTATTATAACAAGCAACAATTAATTTAGCCCAATCTAACTAAATATATCATAGATAATTTAACAATAAGTTAATAATTAAACAAACGCAATGAGAAATAGATTTTGTTCGTTAGGTTCAGAAAGATTTTTTGCGATTTTATTGAATACATCAAATTTTTCGCTTGCCTTATTCGCAAGAAAAGCGACGCTTTTTTAAGCAAAATCGGCAAGTCTTTCACCTATTCGCACGACACACACACACAAACCCATATATATATATATATATATATATATAAATATATATATATATATAAATATATTTAAATTATTAGTATATATATAATATATAAATATAGAAAAAAAACAAAAATTTTGGGGGAAAAAAATTATTTTTAAAAAAAAGGGAAAAAGAGTGAGTGGTGCAACTAGGATCCTGTGGAGACAAAGAACTTTGTCCTTTGAGGCAAAGAAGGGGAAATGTATGAGAGTAAGTTTTTACCAACGCTCGTTAACTGGTGTGAAGCATGTTGGTTTATGAATGTTGAGCAGCGAGCGAAGGCTGGAGCAGTGGAGATGTCATGTCGAGCAATGTGTTGGTGGAGAATAGAATGCAGAGAATTCGTATTGGAAGTTAGGAGGAAGGTGCGGGATAACCAAAACTGTTGTCCAGAGGCAGAGGAAGGGGTTGTTGAGGTGGAGTCGTGAGCGAAGAAGAGAGAATGTGAGCGTAAACAGAATGACTTCAGAGTGTATCATCTGTAGTGAGGGGAGGAAGGAGCGGGTATGGCGAGTGGGTATCGGTGCGCTAGGGAAACGGGAATGTGAGAGCGGAGGAGGTACAACTATGTAGAGGTGTGATGATATGAAGTATGCATCAGAAGTGCATGCTTGAGCGGTCCCTATCTAGAACTATTACGTCAGTCGGAGTGTCTGAGCTTCAGCATAGGCGTCCGCGGAACAGCGTACTGTTGCAAGTATTAAATATGGTGACCATGGAGACAAATGGTTTTAATACTTGACGTGCTGTTGGAGTGTGAGCAAAGAACATTTATGAAGGTTTCAGGGAAACCGGCAGGCCGGACTTGAGTCCTGGAGATGGGAAGTACAGTGCCTGCCCACTCTGAAGGAGGTTGTTACTGTTGCAGTTTTAAAAACTGAGTGTAAAAAAAAAAAAAAAGCACCCTTCTGGCAAGACAGTGATGGAGGAATGATGTGAAAGTTTTTTCTTTTACGGGCCACCCTCCTTGGTGGGAATCGCCAGTGTGATAAAATATAAATATATATATATAAATATATATATATATATATATAATATATAAAGTTATTTATTATTTCAACGCACCGGCCATATCCCACAGAAGGAGGGTGACCCAAAAATAGAAGAAACACTTTCGCAATCACTTCATCATTGTCTTGCCAGAGAAGTGTAGATAATAGAGTTCAAAACTGCAAATATTCTAATCACTCTTTCAGAGTGCAGGCACTGTACTTCCCACCTCCAGGGCTAGAGTCCGGTTAACCGGTTTCCTTGAATCCCTTCATACATGTTACCTTAAACATCCATGGTGACATCACGCCTCCATGTCTAATTCCTACTTTTACTGGAAAATACTCTCCCTCTCTGCTACATACCCAAACCTGAGTCTATCTTCGTAAAAACTCTTAACTGCTATCAATAACATTCCACATATTCCATCCATCTGCAACATCTGCCCCATTGCTCACATATTCACCATTTCATACGCCTTTTCCAAATTCATTAAATGTAACCAAAAACTTCTTTACCCTTAACTAAATACTGTTTACTTTTATGCTTCACTGTAAACACTTGATCTACACACCCTCAACCCTTCCTAAAGCCTCCTTGTTTATCTGCGACCCTGCTCCCCGTCTTCCTCTTAATTCTTTTAATAATAACTCTGCCATGCACCTTACTAAGTATATTGAAAAGGCTTATTCTCTCATAATTCTTACATTATCTTTTGTTCTCTCTGCCTTCATACAAAGAAACTAAACATGCTCTTTCCCACTCCATAGGTACCTTTCCTTCTTTCATACATTTACTAAATAAAAGCACCAACCACTCCAAAACTTTATCCCCACTTTCTTTTAACATTTCTGTATTGATCCCACCAATCCCAGCTGCTTTGCCCCCTTTCATTCTATATACAGCCTCACGCACCTACCCCACACATCTGGTTCTTCCTCACTCCTAATACACACACACATATACACATAAAACTGGTCAATTAGCAAGAACTCATTTTAAATTAAGCCCTTTCTAAAAAAATTTCTTATACATTTAAAAGCATTTTTTCATTGATGTTAATATAAAAATTAATGATTTTTGTACCCAAAGAACTTTCGGAAACTTACCTAACCTTAGTGTAACAAGAGCAATTTAATTTAGCTTAATCTAACTAAATATATTTTACATTATATATAATAACTTAATAATAAATAAACACAATGAAATATATTTTTTTTCGTTAGGTTCAGAATGATTTTGGCGAAATTATTGCATACACAAACTTTCGCTTGCCCTATTCGACCAAGATGTGCGCTGCTCTTTAAGCCAAACTAGCAAGTTTTTCCGTATTCCACGATATATATATATAATATATAAAAATATATAGTATATATATGATATATAAATATATATATATATAATATATATATATATATATATATAGATTTATGTCGTTCCGAATCGGCAGAAACATGCTATCCCTTGGCTTAAATACAACGCTCATCTTGCCATATAGGACAAAGTGAAAATTTGTGTATGCAATAAATTCGCCAAATCATTCTGAACCTAACGAAAAAAATAATTTCACTGGTTTGTTTAGTATTTCAATTACTGTAAACAAATCTAGAAAATATATTTAGTTGGGTTAAGCTAAAGTAAATACCTTGTTAAACAGTTTGTAAGTTTTCCTAAGTTCCTTTTGGTGCAAAATTATAAATTTTTACATCAAATACTGAAAAAGATTATCTTTTAAACGACAGAGAAAAAAATAGAAACAGACTTAATTTTAAATAGTTCTTGCTAATTGACCAGTTTTACATATTCGCACGAGATATATATATTATATATATATATAATTCATTCTAGGTATAGTTTCGTAATCAGCAACTCACCCTGAGGTACACGTCCTGCCAAGTGATCTACAACGAAAGCCAGTAATTGTTTTACATGATGTAGGATGCTGTGTCTTTTGTCTGTCTCATAAACAGCAAGATTTCAGGTATGCTTCGCTACTTTTCTACTTGGCACTTAGTCCACACACATACAAGTACAAGCGTATATATACCACACACCCCTTTGGGTTTCTTCTATTTTCTTTCTATTCTTGGTTCTTGTTTATTTCCTCTTACCTCCATGGGAATGAACAGAATTCTTCCTTCGAAAGCCATGCAAGTGTAAGAGGCCACTAAAATGCCGGAGCAAGGGCTAGTAACCCTTCTCCTGTAAATATTGCTAAATGTAAAAGGAGAAACTTCCGTTTTCCTTTTGGTCCACCCTGCCTCGGTGGGATACGCCCGGTGTGGTTGAAAGAAATTATATGTATATCTCTATATAGCAATAACAATATATAATATATAGATATATAATATATATATATTATTGTACCACGAACGAGTGGTATTGATCACTAACAACACGGCGCTACCAAGATTCGAACCCATGTTGTACTGCCCGCCTGATGGTGAGCGAGAAGCAAATGAAGCCTTAACTCACTGGATCACCTAATTGGGTGGTCTTGTGGGTTAATTTTTATTTTTGCACCAAAACCAACTTAGAACCTCACCTAACCTCTCTTAAGCTAGCGTAATTTTTAATAGCTGACTTCTTTACTTAAAGTTACTTAAAATATATGATACATATTTTTTTCGTTATACATCAATTGATTTCCGGCGAATTTTGGCAAAAACAAATTTTCATTCTGCTAATTCGGCAAAGTAAACCCTTGCAAACAGGCTAAACTCGGTCTATGTATCACACAATTAGCTTATTATTCCCACCGCGAAGCAAAAATGTGAAAAATGCGCTGTTTTCCTCACATATTTCCAAACACCGAGGAAGATATTGACCCTGCAGCAGGTGTTGCTGTTACTACAGTCATAACTCAAGTAACGGGAGCTCAGGAAAAGCAGTGCACGCGTTCTGATCCTTAATTGCTCCGCATCCACCTGATTTCCTTGGAAAGGCTCTAGGAATGTAGGCTCTGCTAGTGAGCCTTTTTTTTTTAGCTATTAGTGAACTGAGGATTGAGCCTTCACTACTCCGTACACTAAATAACTCACAGGGGTTTTTACTTTTTTTTTTATGAATATGTTTGTTAAGTTCAAGGTGTGATATGTATGCTACCCACAACTTAACCTGAACTTCCACACTGGCCGGGCTAGATGACATACTCTCAACACTTATGTTTCATTCAACCCCTTTGGAAATAAACTTTTGATTAGTATACTGATAATCATTTGTAATCCAGTTAAATCATTTTTAAAAGCTAAATTTTTATACATTTTGTTAAATAATTAACAATGTTGTTCATGCAAACGTGGCTGATCTCCGTTATATTTCATTAGTTAATTGAGAAAAATCTACCATGGTTTAGGGCGATGCCCCTTAGTTTAATGAAAGACTCTGGTGCAAAATATTTTCCATAAAGCCACAAACATCAGAAACATTTACATGTAGTACTGATTTTTTGGAATGTTATATAATGTTATTGTAATGATGAGGGAGCGCTAAACCCGTAGGATTATACAGCGCATGTGGGGAGGTGGGGGGGTATTCAGGCTCAATTGAGGGAACCGGAGCACAGATCCAATTCCCTAGATCGAGAGCCCCTCACCAGCGTCAAGGAACCTCCCTTGAGGGGTGATTTCTTGGAGACTTCTGGTTACCCACGAGTGTCCCGCAGCCACGACGCCATGACCACTCTCACACTGAGAACCGGTTCAAATCTCCTCCGGTACGACTGGAAAATATAAGGGACGTGTTTCCATAAGACACCTGCTGTCCCTGTCCCTGTTCACCCATCAATAAAATGGGTACATGGGTGTGGGTCGCATCCTGGAACAAAATTGACCTAATTTGCCGGAAATTCTCTGCATAACAAGCGACTTTCTATATAGTAGTATGTCATTGATATCAACTAGGCCTGTATACCTATGCTCATACCCAACACAAGAAGTAAGGTTATGCTCATACCCAATATATGAAACAAAACTATGCTCATACCCAACATATGAAACAATTCTCTGTTCATACCGAACACTTGAATCAAGGCTATGCTCATACCCAACATATTAAACAAGCCTTTGCTTATACACGAAACATGGCTTTGCTCATACCCAACACATGAAACAAGACTTTATTCATACCCACCATGTGAAACAAGGTTTTGCTCATACCCAGCACATGAAACAAGGCTTTACTAATACCTTACACACGAATCAGCTTTGGAAGTTGGAAGCCGGTCTGAAAAGGCTTTCTGGAGATATAAACAAAATTTTGAAGGAAGAAAATATAAACGTAGCTGAGAATGTAGGGAAAATATATGCAAATATAACGTAATAAACTGAACGAAACTTGTGAATCCTTAAAACGCAATAAAATCACTAATTTTTAATATTTTCCCTTTTTATTTTACGGATTTATTCTATTTAAAATTCTCTACAATCTTATCTGACAAATAATTTGCTTTGTATTTTACAAGAAATTTAATTTTTCACAATGTTTTCAATAAAATTATCAAATATTCACTAATATGTATTTAAAATTCTAATCAAGATACACTACTATTCAGGGTTTGAAGCCAATCGGAAGAGGTATTCTCCAGTGACTGCATGGTAAATAAATTTCTGTGATGAATGGTTTGAAAAACCGACAAGTTGAAGATTGAGACACTTACGCAGCATATGGGAATCAATCTACAAGATTGATGGACTGAACACATCGACTCCAGGTTGAGGGACTGATTACCTCATTCTCCTCCTCTCCTTACGCCTTCCTCTTTGTATTGGACTGATGAAGCCACTGTGTGGCGAAACGTTTCCTGAATAAAGATTCCCATATGCTGCATAAGTGTCTCAATCTTCAAATAAATTTCTCTTAGTATTGCTCACTACTGGTAAAAATTTGAAATTGATCGGAAGAGGCTTTCCATCTTCATGTTTGAAATAAAAAAAATCCAGATATTTTAACTTTCCTGTTTAAGACACCGGCCGCTTCCCACAGAAATAGTGTGACCCAATATAAAAAAAAATGAATTCAACGTTATTTACTCAATTGTTGTCATGTTAGAACTCTAACATCCTCATTTCTCCTTTATATAAAGGGACTGTGTTTCCCACCTAATGGACTCAAATCCTGCTAATAGTTGGCCGAATTCCTTGAAAATTTCACCTTGCTCACACTCTAACAGCAAGTCAGGTCACCAGAAACTATTTGTCTCCGCCTTGATCTAACGCGTTCCGCACATGCCTGTTGGATGTCCAGGCCCGTAGTACTCAAAGTATCCAGTATCCCCTACCTATAACCCCTTCTGTAACCTCTACACCTCCACCTCACATTAATATATTCTCCTAGTCATCCTCTTTGTTAACGATTTTAGTGAATAGTCAAATTTCCACAGAATGAACCTGCACAGACTAAACTTGCTAGTCACTCTTATGCAAGTTAAAAGTTACCACAGGGAAACAAGATCTGGGAATGACCTATCTATATAACAATGACCGGAGCGAAGCCACTCATGCGAATAGTTGCATGAACTTTGTCATGTTGCAGAGTTGCATGAACTTGGCCATGTTGCAGAGTTGCATGAACTTGGCCATGTTGCTGAGTTGCATGAACTTGGCCATGTTGCAGAGTTGCATGAACTTGGCCATGTTGCAGAGTTGCATGAACTTGGCCATGTTGCAGATGAAAAATTGAAGCCGGTTGGGTAAGGCGAACCTGAGTTATAAACTATAACTTCTGAGGAAGAAGAAAAATGTGTGGCTGAGAATGTAGTGAAAATAGGAAACTAAAGCCACTAAACTCACGAAACTTATAAACCCAATATTTCTCAATTTTCTTTTCTTGGGTATATTTTATTCTGAAATCTCTACCAAAATATAAGAAAATATTATACATTTTCAAGAAACTTCAATTTTGACATCTTCCAAAAAAATGGTAAATTGGCACCTACACAGCCCAAAATTAATATAAACAAATCTAATT
>NC_069466.1:13061368-13073868 GCF_026875155.1 Cherax quadricarinatus
AGCTGTTGTGGTACTAACAAATGTTTTTCACATTTCCCTGACATCTCGTCTTTTGTTCTGTGAACAAAAATGGTTCTCAGACACAAATAGCTGACCCAAGGTTCTAGCATCAGTGACTCCATCCAGCAGTTTGTTCCACTCATCTGATGCTCCACTTGCAAACTATCACCAAACCATATCACAACCAAATCTGAATTTATCCAACTTAAATAAGTTACGGGGGAGGGAGCCTTATATATATTACGGTTGTTCTAACATTAATAGTCTATTAAGAGCTTTTTCCCTTCAGACTTGGTCCTGAGATGGCCGTAATACAAAACGTTATCATACGACAGTTGAAATAAGAATAATAATGTTGATAAGAGAGGTGTCTAGACACATCAGCCACAGATCAATAAATCCAGGAGGTTCATTAAATTTATTAGATTCGGGAGCCAGTAATAATTTAAAGTATTTAAAAAAAATCAATGGGCACTATGTCAACCTAATATAAACTATGTCTATTGTAACTATGAAATATAAATTATGTACCGTAATCCGTAAAGCCAACCGCAGTTATCTCCCGTTTTTTTCCGTATCGACTGGCCTGGTATATTTTTTGCTATTGCTCTTAGGATATCGTAAAGTTGGGACGAGAGAAGTGTGGGTTGAGGGAGAGAGTCTGACATCAAGTGCCGTTACACACTAACCTTACTGGCGTATAACAGGTATGAAAGTGTACACCATTTAGTACACTGATACTGGCTCGCTACCGGAGTACAAATGCACAAAATTGTACTTCCTAACCATTATGGGAAGTTAATCAGTATAAAAAATACTAACAGCGCCGACAGTGCCCAATGGTCCGGGGAAAGTGACGCTGGGGTAAAGATTAAATACATAAAAATAGTCTCATGATAGGCTTATTCCTTGCACAAAACACTGGCAGTGCCAGAAATAAAATTTAAATATAACGTAGGGAAGTATCCATTAGAAAGTACAGTCCAGACAGTAAGAGGAAAGTATCGATTAGGCAGTATATTCCGACTGGTGTTATAAGAAGAGAGGACACACCGACCTAGGATCAAAAACTAGGTAACTGGCGTACAGTAATTAACCAAATGGGCAGCACACAGCCGGGACAGTGTCATCATTGAAATATTAGCCTATGGAAATAACCCAAATAGGCAATATACACAGGCCGGAAAATATCGGTAACCTAACTGACCTCGGGACGATGAAACTGGAACAATACACAAATAACCCGAACACAGGAGACTGAAACATATGGCGACATTGCGGTCTGACCTCCACCATTAACTAATCAAACAGAGGCCCAAAGGGAAGCTGGATTATATATGAGAGGGGAAGGGGTATAGGAGTGCAAGAGCGAGTGTAATAGTAGAGGCAGTATAATAGCAGCAGCAGCAGCAGCAGCAGCAGTAGTAGTAGTAGTAGTAGTAGTAGGAGTAGTAGTAGTAGGAGTAGTAGTATTAGCAGTAGTAGTAGTAGTAGTAGTATTAGCAGTAGTAGTAGTAGTAGTAGTATTAGCAGTAGTAGTAGTAGTAGTAGTATTAGCAGTAGTAGTAGTAGTCAGATTTGTATTAGTAGTAGTTAGTAGTATTAGTAGTAGTAGTAGTTATTAGTAGTGTAAGTAGTAGTAGTTATTAGTAGTAGTAGTTATTAGTAGTAGTAGTTATTAGTAGTAGTAATTAGTAGTAGCAGTAGCTGTAGTAGTACAACAGTGAAAGTAAGTAGGGTAGTAGTGGTAGTGAAAAAAGGGAGACAGTGGAATATTAGCAAAGAAATTTTAATAGTAGCTAGGGATGTGCCAAAGTATCGATATCGGTACCGTTATCGGCGGATATCGGCTATTTTTACGGTATCGGCAAAAAAAATTGTTTGCGTTCCATCCCTAGTAGTAGCAGTAGTAATAGTGGAGGTAGGGTGTAAGAACACGGAAACAGATGATGAGTGTAAATTAAGTATTCATTAATCATGAAATCCTCTCCTATCAATTGTCTGATGATTTTTGAACAAACTTTAATGAGACACAGAGGCTGCAAGACTGAGGCATTTGCAATCCCTGCAACAAAAGGTCAATAACCTCAACGAAGTCCTTAACGGTTTCATGCCTCGCATACCTGAGATCACATGACAATCACATGATCAGTTCTTGACACATTTACCATTATGCTACGTAGTATAATGTCACCATATTGTTATTTTACCTACAGAATAAGACAGAAACGGGCGAGAACATAGTGTTAACATGCTGTATACAAGTAGCATTAAGATAATATTGATGGTATTAAATAATAATAACAATTATCATGACTGTGACTATAATTATATGTGTTTTTAAAGTGTGCACATGACACTTATAAATACTGGTTAGTTCTCTCTCAAAAGTTTATAAAATTTATAACAAAAGGTGTTCAGTAGAGGCTCGACATTTTCATTAAAGTATAGAAATTGGGAACATTGCTTAAAATAATTGATTTCCTTGTCTACTATTTCCTTATATTGTCGCACCTAGGAGAGAGGAGTTTATGACGACGTTTCGGCCTGACTTGGACCATTTACAAAGTCCCATTAACAGAAAGGAGAGAAAGAGGGAGTATATATAGGCCAGCAGACAGGGACGGGACAAGAGAAGTAGTAGGAAAGGAAGTAGAGAGGTAGTGGTAGAGGTAGCAGTAGTAGTAGTGGAGTCAGTCAAAGACCAAGAAAAAGGAACACTGCAGAAGAGCTAGGGACCCAGAAAGGGTAAGAACATAAACACGGGGGGGGGGGTGAGTTAAAAAACAAAACACTCAAGCAGAAGATAGAAAACCTAAAGAAGAAAGTGGAAAAAGGAAAGGGAAAGAGGGAGAAGGAGAAAAAAGAATCAGGTAATGGGAAAGGAAGGCATCTACAGAGACAAAGCTAGGACTAAGATTTATACAAGGAAAGTTGTTTATAAGGGAGGACTCAACCAGACGGCGACTGTGAAAGCTAGAAGTAGGGTAGACAGTTTTAGCTGAAGACCAGCCAATAGGATGACTGTGATCCCTGACATTATAGAAAAGAGCATTGTTGGCGTCGGCAATCCTAACACTACTTTTGTGCTCCCTGAGTCTGTCAGAAAGAAAACGGCCAGTTTCTCCAAACTACTGAAGAAGACAAAAAGAACAGGGAATAGAGTAGACACCAGAAGAATCTATAGAGGGAGGAGAGGTATGAACCAGATTGGTGCGAAGAGTGTTAGTCTAGCGAAAAGTAAGTTTGATAACTAAGGAACGGAGAGAGTTGTTGAGATTAGAAAGATTTGAAATATAGGGAAGGCGAAGAACAGATTTCCCAGGAGTAGAGTTTGAGAGAGAAGAAAGTCCGTTTAGCACGTGAGAAAGCAGAATTTATGAAATAGTAAGGGTAGCCAAGACGGGAAAATGAATTACTGAAGAGTTGAAATTTCCGATTCAAGGAACTAAGATCACAAATGCGGAAAACACGAAGAAAGAGAGAAATAAGAACACTTTTCTTGACAGATTAACCATGATAAGAAAAGTAGTGAATGTACATGCCACTGTACATAGGCTTGTGGTAAACGGAAAAAAGCAAACTTGTATCTGAGCGGTGGACATGAGCATCAAGGAAAGGATGCAAAGAATTAGATTCCCATTCAGCTTTAAACTTAATGAAAAGGGCATGATTATTAAGGGCATCGAGAAATGGTTGGAAGAGACAAGAGTCATGAGGCCACAGAGCAAAGATGTTATCTACATGTTGGTAGGTCAGACACATAGGCAACCATGCTGGACTCTCTCAGACATCTCCAACACCCATCCTGTACTCTCTCAGACATCTCCAACACCCATCCTGTACTCTCTCAGACATCTCCAACACCCATCCCGTACTCTCAGACATCTCCAACACCCATCCTGTACTCTCTCAGACATCTCCAACACCCATCCCGTACTCTCTCAGACATCCCCAACACCCATCCTGGACTCTCTCAGACATCTCCAACACCCATCCTGGACTCTCAGACATCTCCAACACCCATCCTGCACTCTCTCAGACATCTCCAACACCCATCCTGTACTCTCTCAGACATCTCCAACATCCATCTTGTACTCTCCCAGACATCTCCAACACCATCCTGTACTCTCCCAGACATCTCCAACACCCATCCTGTACTCTCTCATACATCTCCAACAACCATCTTGTACTCTCCCAGACATCTCCAACGCCATTCTGTACTCTCCCAGACATCTCCAACACCATCCTGTACTCTCCCAGACAACTCCAACACCCATTCTGTACTCTCCCAGAACTCTCCAACATCATCCTGTACTCTCCCAGACATCTCCAACACCATCCTGTACCTCCCACACATCTCCATCACCCATCCTGTACTCTCCCAGACATCTCCAACACCATCTTGTACTCTCCCAGACATCTCCAACACTCATCCTGTACTCTCCCAGACATCTCCAACACTCATCCTGTACTCTCCCAGACATCTCCAACACTCATCCTGTACTCTCCCAGACATATCCAACACTCATCCTGTACTCTCCCAGACATCTCCAACACCATCCTGTACTCTCCCAGACATCTCCAACACCATCCTGTACTCTGCAGGCGCACTTCTCATACATTTACATTCTTCCGACTCCCAATTCGACATATTCTTCTTTATTCTCACTTCTTTCATACACACATTCATTAAATTCATTTCCATCTTTCTCTTTGCCTTCTTACTCACCTCCTTCATTCTCTCTGCCTTCATTCTAAATCCCGTCACACCCACTTCCTTCACACATAATTCTTTCATTCGCAGTCACACTCGCTCCTGACGCTCATTTCCTTCATTCTTCTCTTCTGGTGCAATGTTCCTCATTGATCTCATTATTACTTCTCCCAAGAATGAAATTCCGCCAGCAATTCCTTATTTCCTTTCAACATTTCCTGGAAATATTCTCTTTGTCTCACTGAAGCTTCTCTTCCCACATGTTTCATGACGTACTGAAATATATTGTTCCATAACTCACATTGTGATAAATGGTAATATCCAGACATGTCAGTTGATCCCAACATAGTATGGAAGACATTAACAACACAGGTGTACTAGCCAGGTTGTAGCAGCCACCTACAAAATTCTTTGTACCAGGTGATGGCGTCTCCTCAGTAGCCAGCTGTGATGGTGTCTACTCAGTAGCCAGCTGCTATATATGTATATATGTATGTGTATATATGTGTATATTTCGTAATCACAAAAGACGTGGATAATTAGATCAAGAATCGGGCAGCCATATACACACATGACAACGTTCATACATACGCTTATTCTTTTATATAACTGAAAAAATATATATTAATATAGATACATACTGTGACATAAGTAGGACTAAAATTGTAATAGAATAACAATATCCGGATATGTTGGTGAGCGTTCATGACTGTCTTGGAGAGTCTAATTATAGGAAACAAATTTCATTGCGTCTCCTCTTGTAAGAATTCCAGCAGACAGACGGATGACTTCCTGGACACATGATCCTGGGGAGAGATTGTGGTGGGAAGCTCGAGGTGTATTACACATTACTAATATTACAAAACATTAATCTAGATTAAGAAATAACTAATTATAAATAGTAATTGCAAAATTATTATTTGCGACCACTGTCAGCCTCAGAGTTATCTCTAAGTTACCAGACCTTGCCACGTGGAGGCCAGTGGTTCGTCTTTAAGGTCCGCCCCCCCCCCTCGCCTTCCCCAGGTTAATGTGTCCAGGAATCCATCCGTGGGCCCCCGGATGTCTCCCCTTCCTCACTTCCCTAAGGTCAGCCTCGCCTCTCTCTCTCTCTCTCTCTCTCTCTCTGCCTTCCAGCCTCACCCTTCCCCAGGTTCATGTATCCAGGAATCCATCCGTTCGCTCCCGGATGTTTCCCCTTCCCCACTTACCTAAGGTCGGCGGTGCCTTCCCCGGATCAGTGTCTCCAGTAGTCCACTTGTGTCACCTGAGTGGACTCCCTTCCCCACTTCCCTAAGTCAGCGGTATTCTTGCCATCCCCAGGTTCATGTATCCAGGAATCCATCCGTCTACCGCCGGATGTCTCCCCTTCCCCACTTACCCAAGGTCAGCCTCAACTGCTGGCATTCTTGCTTTCCCCAGGTTCATGTATCCAGGAATCCATCCGTCTACCGCCGGATGTCTCCCCTTCCCCAAAGTCAGCCTCAACTGCTGGTATTCTTGCTTTTCCCAGGTTCATGTATCCAGGAATCAATCCGTCCGCTCCCGGATGTCTCCCCTTCCACACTTACCCAAGGTCAGCCTCAACAACAACCTTCCACAAGTTCATGTATCCAGGAATCCATCCGTTCGCTCCCGGATGTCTTCCCTTCCCCACTTACCTAAGGTCAGCGAGTTAGGTCAGTGCCTTCCCCGGATCAGTGCTGTCCAGGAGTCCACTTGTGTCAACCTGAGTGGACCCCCCCTTCCTCACTTTCCCTCAGATTTAGCGGTGCCTTTCCCCAGGATCATGTCCCAGGAGACCACTTGTGTCCACCTGAGTGGACTCCCTTCCCCACTTTCCCCAAAGTCGGGCGGTATTCTTGCCTTTCCCCCCAGGTTCATGTATCCAGGAATCCATCCGTCTACCGCCGGATGTCTCCCCTTCCCCACTTACCCAAGGTCAGCATCAACTGATAGTATTCATGCTTTCCCCAGGTTCATGTATCCAGGAATCCATCCGTTCGCTCCCGGATGTCTTCCCTTCCCCACTTACCTAAGGTCAGCGAATTAGGTCAGTGCCTTCCCCGGATCAGTGTGTCCAGGAGTCCACTTGTGTCACCTGAGTGGACTCCCTTCCCCGCTTCCCCAAAGTCAGCGGTATTCTTGCCTTCCCCAGGTTCATGTATCCAAGAATCCATCCGTCTACCGCCGGATGTCTCCCCTTCTCCACTTACCGAAGGTCAGCCTCAACAACAACCTTTCCAACAAGTTCATGTATCCAGAAATCCATCCGTTCGCTCCCGGATGTTTTCCCTTCCCCACTTACCTGAGGTCGCGGCACCCTCCGACAGTGTGTCCAGGAGCCCACTATTTGTCACCTCAGAGACTCCCTTCCCCATTTCCTCAGAGTCAGCGGTTGCCACCCTCAGTGACTTTTCTGGGTGGAAACTGGTCCTGTCTAGCTGGTCTACGGTAGAGACTGTCCAGGTGGGTGGAATTACTGGAGTGACACACCGGGAAAACTGGTCCCGAATTACACTCACCAAGACAGTCGCGACCGTACACCAGCTGGACGAGACCAACTGCTACACAGTTCGGCCATCCAGAGAGGCTCACTAAAAATATTTTTGAAATCCTTTATATTCACTATGAATTATACTTAGTACGAGATTTTTTGTTTGTTAGCAGTTTAAAAGTATTTGGGAGTATTTTATATGTAGATGAATGTCCAAGTGTTGAAGAACTTTTCCCTCCATCACAAAATGATTAAATATTACAAATGGTTTTCATTCTTATTTAATTTTGGTCTTTTTCATTTGGGGACTGAAAGACTAAAAGCCGCACAAACATACCCACAAAAATTTCACATACATTTATACGCTGGTTACGATATTTTGACGACATTCTTTGTGAAACATGTAATTTATAAGTAGGGGACACGTTTTGTGACACTAGTGTAGGACTTGTGCATGAAAACATATTTTTATGTATGAATGTAATGCTTGCGTGTTGTGTATTGTTTCATGTGTACATTTTTCCCTGCATGTCTTTGTACATTTAGTGTTTATGTTTGCATGTGTACATGTTATTTTGTATGGTGTCATGTGTATATGTTTACTTTTGTGATGAATGTCATGCCTGCATGTTATTTTCTATGTGTCATGTGTACATGTTAGTGTGTATGAGTGTAATGTGTACATGTTACTGTGTATTGATGAATGTCATGTGTACATGTTATTTTGTAAGAATGAGTGTAATGTTTATGAAATGTTTGTGAGTGTCACATATTGTGTATAAGTGCCACATATTGTGAATAAGAGTCACACAATATGTGACGCTCATAAGAGTGTCACATTGTTTATGAGTGTCACATATTGTTTATGAGTGTCACATATTGTTTATGAGTGTCACATATTGTATATGAGTGTCACATATTGTTTATGAGTGTCACATATTGTTATGAGTGTCACATATTGTTTTAGAGTGTCACATATTGTGTATAAGTGCCACATATTGTTTATTAGTGTCACATATTGTTTATGAGTGCCACATATTGTGTACTGATGAGTGTCAAATGCGAATCTCTAAATCTCCTCCATGAAAACTGTAAAAAAATTATAATAATGTCTGTTTCTTGTGTTTCGTAAATGAATTTGAAGGTCGCAGATGGAATCAATGGCAAATGCATGCATGTACACATTATATATATATATATATTTATATATATATATATATATATATTATATTTTATATATATATATATATATAAATATATATAAAATATATATATATAATGTATACTGTGGGCGAGGGTTTTGGACTTCCAGCAAGCGTGCGTGAGCGTGTTAGGATTTGAAGGGAGACGAATGATACTTGGGACCTGACGATCTGTTGGAGTGTGAGCAGGGTAATATTTAGTGAAGGGATTCAGGGAAACCGGTTATTTTCTTATAGTCGGACTTGAGTCCTGGAAATGGGAAGTACAATGCCTGCACTTTAAAGGAGGGGTTTGGATTTGGCAGTTTGGGGGGATATTTTTGTGTATCTTTATATGTGTATGCTTCTAGACTGTTGTATTCTGAGCACCTCTGAAAAAGCAGTGATAATGTAGGAGTGTGGTGAAAGTGTTGAATGATGAAAAGTATTTTCTTTTTGGGGATTTTCTTTCTTTTTTGGGTCACCCTCCCTCGGTGGAGACGACAAATTTGTTTGAAAAAAAAATATTATTATGTGTATATATATATATATAAATATATATATAATATAAATATATATATATATTAATAAATATATATATATATATATATATTTTGTGTGTGTGGTGTATACAAAGTTTTAAGGTTAATAATGTTAATAAAGCTGTGTTTACAGTGACACCTGGTCTATATGATTGGTTTCTTTGTATATATTGTCTTCTGATCAAAGTACAGTGACATCACACGTCATTAAGACCACAGGTGGACATCACTCAACATTATCTAAGACCCAGTTTTTTGAGTAAATATTTACCGTCTTTTTTGCATATTATAACTTAATTCAACACTATATCTACCATAACATTACATAAGATTAAATACATATGTAACTCTACTAACATCTCTCATATATCTTTTCCAAATCTATAAATGCACCCAAGTGCAGCTTTAATTTATATAAGTGTTCTTCACTTATGTATTTCAGTGTTTACACATGATCCACAGATTACCTTCCCTTTCTGAACTGACACTCTTCCTTGTTATCCATATTTTCTTTACCATCACATCAACATTCATAATTCTGACATACACTTTACCTGGTATGGTCAACAGTCTTATTCTATTATTATTATTACATTCTTTAAATTTTTTTACCCTTTTTTTTAAAAGCATTATGACCAAAATCATTAACTATTCCAATACTTTATTACAACTGCGTCACAAACTTCTATCTTAATACATTCTAAATTTCCCAGTTTTAACCTTCTTATTGACTCATTTCTTTTATACTGACTGACTAACTCTGTTCACAGCAGAAATAATTAGTCTGACAGCTGTACCACAGAACTGTGCTCTTCTTTATTGTGAATTATTATGTAGACCAAACAAGTTTTTTCTGGTTTACTTTTCACTGTCATACACACAAACACATCACTACAAACACACTACTACGAACACACACATAATCATACATGTGTACACTTTCTCATAGACATATCTGTACTCTCCCTCACCAATGTTGTAAGACAAATAAGAAAATTCCTGATTATAGAATTTAAATTTTCTAAAGAATTTGGAATAAGGGTTACAATATTTTGGGAAAATATGTAAATAGGTGAAGAAGTGGCTAACTTGAGAGACTTGTGGTTAAGACACAAAAGATTTTTCTTATAAATCATCTTAATAAATTGTTTTAGTAGAATTAATTATTAAATAAGTCAGTTTTTCTTCTCTCACCTCTTAATTAATAACATAAAAAATATTCACCACCACAAACACAAAATAAAAACTTTCGGGGATGAAATAAAAAAAACTGTCAACTTGGATGATTCGATCTATGATAAAAAAATTTTGGTGGCGATCCCACAGTTTTGGCCAGTACGTTTCTGTGTTAATATCACCGTTTCTATCGTTATGTACTGTGAAGTATGATTGGGTTTAACATATATTACACACTGAAGTTGTGGTGCAAATATGTTTTCAGAGATATATTGCACACGAATGCTATGGTGCACTATGTTGAGAGATATATGCACACTGAATGCTGTGGTGCACTATTGCAGATATATTTGCAAAAACTGAATGCTGTGGTGCACTATGTTGCAGAGATGGCACAAAATCAGTAAGTAATGAAAAAGACAATTGTAGAAGGTAACTATAGAATGAAGAAGTTTGTTTCACAGGTGAAAGTTCCTCTCTGCTGTTATGTGTTTTTTTCACCACCATCGTTTTTGTTGTGATGTGTATAAAGTCTGTCTGATACACCAAGTTAATAACACTGTATGTAACCTGTCTGGTAAATAACTAATAGAAGACTTATTGGTAAGATTCTTTTTTAGGATTCTGCTGGGAGGATTCAAGTGTATAAGACTGAATGCCATTGGAAGAATACTACTGGAAGGGTTGTTACCAGAAGATTATTTGTAGAAGACCTCTGGTAAGTTCTGCTGGAAATAGTGCTGACAGAACTCTGTTGGTAAAAGACTTTAGGTAGCGGTTTTTTTTGTTACGTAAAAAGATGAATCAAGTCAACTGGTATTATACCCTCTGCGTGGGTGGGGGGTGTCTCCACCGAGACTGTCCTTTCATCGACTTTTTTTTTTCACTTTCCTTTTGGCAGTAAAGACTTTGTCTCTTTGTCACACCACAGATATAATCGGTGCAGATGCTTCCTCTAGTAAATTAGATGGACGATTTATATGAAAAACAAGTAGAGGGTGACCATTATTCTTCCATGACGGGTTGTCCTCTTTCTCCCGCAGAAAAAAATACTCGATGAAAAAAAACTCGCCAAACACAAATTCAAAGAAATAATACATTCCAAAAGTAAGGGAAAGGCACCAAGCTGAGCTTGGACAAACCAACTGCTAATAAAAATGGTGACCGATAGAAAATTCGCGACTGGACAAATAAAAGTTGGAAGGCAGTGAAATTATTCACCAGAGGAAACAGAATTAAAAAACGCAGAATATGATTTTCCCGGAATGGGCTGAAAGTTATTTCATGTGGGGATATGTAGACACGTTTAGGAGCAAAATGATAGAGAGAGGAAGTCAAAAGGATGATTTTGAAAAGTCAAGTGAAACTTTTTTAGCAAGTGTGTGATGGACTGACAGCTTACTATGGATTTTTTCAAAAAATGAGTAAATAAAAAATTATATATCATTTATTTATTTGATTATTTATTGCAACATCAATTAATCAAGACAAATTTGGGAGGTTACTCATCACATTAAAAAAATCATAGAAAATCAGTTATAAGAACCTGATCTGTATATAAATATTGAGAAAAGATTAAATAATAAAAGTAGGAATATAGCTTTTTTTTAAATTTTTGAGATACTGAAAAAAGCAGGCTCATCTGTCTGTAATTTTATAGATGTTTGTGGGGTTCCAGCATCCTACTGGAAAAATGAGTCAGTCGGGTTTTCCCAACATCCTACTGGAAATGAGTCAGGTCTTGTGTCCAACATCTACGTGGAATGAGTCAGGTCTTGTGTTCCAGCATCCTACTGGAAACTGACGTCAGGTCTTGTGTTCCAGCATCCTAACTGGAAATGACGCAGGGCGTGTTCCACATCCTACTGGAAACTGACGTCCCGGTCTTGTGTTCCAACATCCTACGTGGAAACTGACGTCAGGTCTTGTGTTCCAGCATCCTACCTGGAAACTGACGCCAGGGTCTTGTGTTCCAGCATCCTACCTGGAAACTGACCCAGGTCTTTGTTTCCAGCATCCTACCTGGAAACTGACCCAGGTCTTGTGTTTCAGCATCCTACTGGAAACTGACCCAGGTCTTGTGTTCCAAACATCCTACGTGGAAACTGACGTCAGGTCTTGTGTTCCAGCATCCTACCTGGAAAACTGACACCAGGTTTCACTATGTAAACTTGATAAGCTTTTTACATTTCCTACCTTAAAAAGAAACCAATTGTCTTTTTTTAGCCCACGGAAATGAAGCCATATTGTTTTCCGATTATTATGGAAAAATTGACGCAAGTTTGTGTTTAGCATCCCCTGGAAAACAGTAGGTTTTTTTTTCTTCTGAAGGGGGCCTTGTTTCCGGCTGAATTCGATTGTCCTTTGGTTAAATTCTTCTCGAAAAC
>NC_069466.1:13078868-13111791 GCF_026875155.1 Cherax quadricarinatus
TTATTTTAAATAAAATTTTTCAAAAACATCTCCCCCACTCTCTCATTAGCTCTTTTTTTTTCCTTGCTTCCCCCACTTTCAAACCCTCTTTACCCTCCTATACTCCCCCCCTTTGAACACTTCACTTTTAAAAAACCTCTCATAAATTTTTTTCCCCCTTACCTCACTTTACACATTCACCACCTTCTTCCCCCCCAAAACCCACTTCCTGAAACCCACAAGGAACACTCGAACACCATATTCTTAAACCTCCTATCATCTTCAACCCCATTGCCTATCTTTCACTAGCCCACTATCCTCCAATAATCTTTATATTTTACCCTAACGCCTCCCCAAATAGCTTAAAAAACCTTACCTCTCTCTTACCGCTGCCCCCCTTTTCCCCCATGTATTCCATCCCCTTTTCCCTTTTTCACTGTCTACAATTTAAAAAGTAACTGAAAAAACTGGGCCCCTCTATAAACATGTAATTTGAATTTATCCAACACCCCTTTTATCCCCAAATACAAATCCCCAAACAACTGAATTACGCCCTAAAATCATATCTGTATATTATTTACCCCTTTTTTTAAAAAAATTTATTACCAAACCCAAACCATTTTCCAAAGTTCAATGGCCCCATTATCATTTACCCTGGCACCCCAAATTAAACCTACCACACCCCTTTAAATGTTTTTCTACTTTAGCTTCAGCCCCCTCCACAATTTTTTCATTTTTCAAATTTTCCTAACATTCATTAAACATCCCCCAAAATTTCTCTCTCTCCCTCTCACTCCTCTCTTTCCCCCAGGTGCATACACACTTATTATGACCCATTTTTCGATCCGCCCCTCTTTTTAATCCACGAAAATATTATATATAAAAAAAATTATAAAAAAATTTTTAAATATATATATAATAAATATATATAAAATTTTAAATAATAATGCCCGTGCTAAAGGGGGAAAAAACTGTCGTTAGCAAAAAATCTTTTAAAAATTTAATCCTTTCTAAAATTTTCTTTATACGTTTTTCAAGAAAAATTTTTTTTCATTTTTGTTTTGTAAAAAATAATAATTTTGTACCAAAAAAACCCTTTAAAAATTTACCTAACCTTTTTTATAACAAGCGCAATTTATTAGCCAAATATATTTTACATAATTTTTTACAAAAATTTTAAAATAATAAACAAAAAAATTTAAATATATTCTTTTCGTTAGGTTCAAAATGATTCTGCGAAATTATTGCATTCCAAATTTTCTTTGGGTTTTTTTTCGACAAAAGGCGTTGTTTTTTTAAAGCCCAAATCGCAAGTTTTACCTATTCGGGACGACTTTAATGCATATATATTTATTATTTTTTTATATTATTGTAATCCGAACAAATGGCTTTTAATTAATCAAACAACACTGCGACTACCGGGATTCGAACCAGTTGTTTTAGCTCGCTCAGAGGGGAAAATTCACGACACTCAAACAGGGACCATACAATCCTACAAGAAATCACGACCCCGGCTAGTCGCTTTTTTTTTATTGAGAAAACCCTTATTGTAGTTACAAAAGCTCGTGGGGGCTAGACAAAAAACTGGGAGAGGATAAATTAGCTTGAGGCACCACACCATCGTTGTCCCGGATCACAGACAAACCAGCTCTTTTGGGTGCGTGATTTTGTAAGATTGTAGTCTCGTGGGTTAAAGTTTTTGAATTTTCGCTCACCCCCAAAATTTTTATCTCTCCAAAAACCGGGGGGCTGAAACAACACGGGTTCGAACCCCGGGGCTGTTCAGGTTATCTTCATTCAGCACAAAAGTGCATATAAGAGACGGTGCAACAACTTGTTAACTTCATTATGGAAACTTTTCGCCCACCAGAATTTTTATCAATATGATAAGAGACAGAAAGTAAGACGGTTTTTTTTTAGAGGATGGGCGTATGGATGTAACTTCCTCATCTCCGGGTTTTTTTTCCGGGCTAAAAATAACTAAGGATAAATAGTGACCGCTTTTCGCACCTGTATTCCCGAGGATAATGCCGTGGTTCCAAGTTTTCGCCCCTCTCGTCAACACCCTTTTTGATGATATTTTGGCTTTACAAATGTACATTTATATTGTGGCTTGAAAAAGCTCCTGAAGCGAAACGTTCCCACAATAAAAATTACACTAGTTGAACTTGTGCCCTTTTACTTTACTTTATTGTCGGAAATTTCTACCAATATTTTACATTTTTTAAATGGTTTCTACTTCTGATAAAAAAAAAGGCATTTTAATACATTTGCGACAGGCTTTTTGCACTCACTGACGGGGAATGTAATTCCGGGTCTTCCCAACTTTTACTTTCTCTCACCCTTACCGGATGACATTACAACCTTGGGTTCAATGCATTTGTGGTTTCTCTTGTCCTCGGGTAATTCAGTGTTTTTACCTCCATACAAGGGAACGGTTAAAAAGTTGGTGGAAGTCAGCTAAAAACACAATTTGGGATTTTATAAACTAATATACTTGGTTGGTTTTTTAATAACACAGCTAAAGCATAATTGGCTTTTCCCCCATTTTCTTACAGTTGGGCATTTCGCCGTTTTTTTTTTTTCTAGACAGTGGTTATTGAGAAAGCGGCTATTTTTGCCAGATACCTTGTTGCTATCCCGTACTTGATTGCGGGCGCACTCATCTTTTAACGAGGCTGGGGGGGTCGATTCCCGATACGGTTTGAAGCTATTTGGACTTTTTTCCTTCAGAAAACCTGTTTCCATGTTCCCCCCACAGTAAAAGGATCCCTGGGGTTAGTCGCAGTGGGGGTCGCTCCGGGGGCAAAATTGCCCAAATTTTGCAAAAAACCCAGCATAACAAGGGTTTTCTATACAAAATATGTCTTGAGTCAGTTAAGACTTTTGTACCTTGTATAGGGAGAAATGAAGATATAAATATAAATCTAGTTCATTATAAAAAGACCAAACTAGGGAACAGAAAGCAATCGCATATCAAACATCTTACACCCTTTTTTAAAGTAAGGAGAAACTGCCCCTGAAGGTTATTGGTCACTGAACTTCAGGAAAGCACGGACACGGCGTTAGGGCTTAGAGAGAGATCATTACACCGGAAGGTCAACAGAAACTTTTTAAAACCCAAAAATATAAGGGGAAAAAAACCCAGCCCCCACGGGGACGACCACATGGAAAGTCGTTTACTTTGCCTGACATTTTTAAATATGTTGTTACTGAGGTAAATACTGAAAAAAATTATAAAGTTTTTCAATGTAAACTTTTTTTGTTCCGCAGTGATAACTTACAAGCGCGATAACCTTGTTGAACCTCTTACAAAGCTATATTTCCCGGTAGAGATCGGTGTCCTAAAGGCGACGGGAACGTAGGTGTGTGGAGCTGCTGGGAGGCGGAGAGAGTGACGTAAAAAAAGCTAAGTGACCAGAAACCAGGTGGATTGGGGAGGCGCTGTTAAGTGGGAATCTTACACTAAAAAAAAAGTGAATGGGGTGTTAATGGACTCTGTTACGGGTCCACCTCAATCTCCACTACTTACTGATTTCCTACTGTTCGCTATTTTACATGTGATAAATTTACGCCCCCCCCCCCCCCCCCCACACACCACACCAGGGTCAGCCATAAACTCGAAAAAAACGATCTCCCCAATTTTTCTTAGTGAAGAGAATAAAAAAAATATTGGATGAGGACAAAACTAAAATACAACAAAAATAAATAATAAAAGTAGAAAAAACGGATCAGTTAATAAAAAAATTAAATACATAGATGGAGTATTTAAAAAAAAATAGACTAAACTGAAATACTTGAAAAAAAAGAAATAGTTATAGTTTGCTACTAAAAAAAACAAAAAAAATATTTGGGATGAGTTGTCAAGGAAACCCAGTGTGGGGGAAAAGTGGACAGGGAAGTGGAGCAGGGAAAAGGAGCAGGGAAGATGGAGCAGGGGAAAATGGAGCAGGAAGATGGAGCAGGGAAGGGAGAGGAAATGGGGCAGGGGGATGAGCAGGAAGATGGAGCAGGG
Organism: Cherax quadricarinatus; assembly: GCF_026875155.1. NCBI lineage: Eukaryota > Metazoa > Arthropoda > Malacostraca > Decapoda > Parastacidae > Cherax > Cherax quadricarinatus. The sequence goes on from NC_069466.1 coordinate 13,082,863, forward strand.
GAAAAATGGGAAGGGGAAATGGACGGGAAGATGGAGCAGGAAGATGGGGAGGGGAAAATGGACAAGGAAATGGAGCGGGAAAAATGGAACAGGAAATGGAGAGGGAAGATGGACAGGGGAAAATGGAGCAGGGATATGGGCAGAGAAATGGAGCGGGAAGATGGAGCAGAGAAAATGGACAGAGAAATGGGCAGGGGAAATGGAGCAGGGAAGATGGAGCAGGGAAAAATGGAGCAAGGAAGATGGGCAGGGAAGATGGACAGGGGAAAATGGGGCAGGGAAGATGGGGCAGGGAAAGGGGCGGAAGTGGAGCAGGAAGATGACAGGGGGGGGAGCAGGGAAATTTGGGGCAGGAAATGGGAGCAGGGAAGTGGGGCAAGGAAGATGGAGCAGGGAAGATGGGCAGGGGGATGGAGCAGGGAAGAGGAGCAGGGGAAAATGGAGCAAAGGGAAAAGGGCAGGGAAGATGGAAAGGGAAAATGGGGCAGGGAAGATGGAGAAAAAAAGGGAAAATGGAAGGGGGAAAATGGAGCAGGGAAGGGCGGGAAGAGGAGCAGGGATGGGGCAGGGAAAAAGGAGAGGGGAAAATGGAGCAGGGGAAAAATGGGGAAGGAAGATGGACAGGAAAATGGAGCAGGGGAAAATGGAGCATGAAGAGGAGCAGGGAAAAGGGGAAGAGAAAATGGAGCAGGGAATGGAGCAGGAAAAAATGGAGCAGGGAAGATGGAGCAGGGGAAAATGGGCAGGGGAAAATGGAGCAGGGAAGATGGAGCAAGGAAAATGGAGAGGAAGATGGGCAGGGGAAGATGGAGCAGGGGAAAATGGAACAGGGAAGATGGAGAGGGAAGATGGGGCAGGGGAAAAGGGGCAGAAAGATGGGGCAGGGGAAGAAAAGGGGCAGGGAAGATGGAGAGGGAAGATGGAGCAGGGGAAAATGGAGCAAGGAAGTGGGGCAAGGAAAATGGGGCAAGAGAGGAGCAGGGAAATGGGGCAGGAAGATGGGGCAAGGAAGATGGAGCAGGGAAGATGGAGCAGGGAAGATTGAGCAAGAAGATGGAGCAGGGGGAAATGGAGCAGGGGGGATGGAGCAGGGGGATGGGGCAGGGAAATGGGGCAGGGAAGTGGGCAGAGAAAATGGAGCAAGGGAAAAGGAGCATGAAGTGGACAGGGGGAAATGGAGCAGGGGGGTGGAGCAGGGAAGATAGCAGGGAAGATGGAAAGAGAAATGGAGCAGGGAAGATGGAGCAGGGGAAAATGGACAGGGAAGAGGAGCAGGGGAAAAGGGGCAGGGGAAAATGGGCAGGGGAAGATGGGGCAAGGGAAAAATGGAGCAGGGAAATGGAGCAGGAAGATGGAGCGGAAATGAACAGGGGAAAATGGGGGCAAGGGAAGATGGAGAGGGGAAAATGGAGCAGAGAAGGGAGAGGGAAGATGGAGCAGGGAAAATGGAGCAGGAAAGGAGCAGGGAAAATGGGCAAGGAAGATGGAGCGGAAGAGGGAAGAGAAGAGGAGCAGGGGGAAATGGAGCAGGGAAGATGGACAGAAGATGGAGCAGGGAAAATGGGGCAGGGAAGATGGAGCAAGAAATGGAGCAGGGAATGGAGCGGGAAGATGGGGCAGGGGAAATGGAGCAGGGGGATGGGCAGGGGGAAGAGGAGCAGGGAAGATGGGGCAGGAAAATGGAGCAGGGAAAATGGAGCAGGGAAATGGAGAGGGGAAAATGGAGCAAGGAAATGGAGAGGGAAAATGGAGCAGGGAAGATGGAGCAGAAAGAGGACAGGGGAAATGGGGCAGGGAAGAGGGGGGAAGGAAGTGGCAGGGAAATGGCAAGGGAAAAGGAGCAGGGAAATGGAGCAGGGAAGATGGAGCAGGGAAAAATGGGCAGGGAAAAAGGAGCAGGGAAATGAGCAAGGAAGATGGACAGGGAAGATGGGCGGGAAAATGGAGCAAGGAAGATGGGCAGGGGGGGAAAGGAGCAGGGAAGTGGAGCAGGAAGTGGAGCAAGGAAAGATGGGGCAAGGAAGATGGAGCAGGGAAGATGGGGCAGGGGAAATGGAGCAAGGAAAATGGGGCAAGGAAATGGAGCAGGGAAGATGGGGCAAGGAAAAGGAGCAGGGAAGTGGAGCAGGGAAATGGAGCAGGGAAAAAGGGGAAGGAAGATGGAGCAGGGAAGATGGGGCAGGGAAAATGGGGAAAGGGGAAAATGGAGCAGGAAGATGGCAAGAAAGGAGCAGGGGAAATGGAGCAGAGAAGATGGAGCAAGAAATGGAGCAGGGAAGAAGGAGCAGGGAAATGGAAACAGGGAAGATGGAGCAGAGAGATGGAGCAGGGAAAATGGAGCAGGGAAGGGAGGAGAAGATGGAGCGGGGAAAATGGAGAGGGAAGATGGAAGGGGAAAAATGGAGCAAAAGATGGAGCAGGGAAGATGGAGCAGGGAAATGAGCAGGGGAAGATGGGGCAGGGAAGATGGCAGGGAAGTGGAGCAGGGAAAATGGAGCAGGGGGAAAATGGGCAAAGAAAATGGAGCGGGAAGAAGGGCAGGGAAAAGGAGAAGGGAAATGGAGCGGGAAGATGGGGAGGAAAATGGAAAGGAAAAGGAGCAGGGGAAAATGGAGCAGGGAAAATGGACAGGGAAGAGGAGCAGGGAAATGGAGCAAAAGGGAAAATGGGGCAGGGGGAAAATGGAGCAAGGGGAAAATGGGGCAGGAAGATGGAAAGGGAAGATGGGGGCGGGAAGTGGAGGGAGGGGAAAATGGAGAGGGAAAGGACAGGGAAAAGGAGCAGGGAAGAGGGGCAGGGGAAAATGGAGCAGGAAGATGGGGCAGGGAAAGATGGAGAAGGAAGATGGAGCGGGGAAAATGGGGCAGAGGATGGAGCAGGGAAGATGGACAGTGAAGTGGAGCAGGGGGATGGGCAGGGAGATGGGAAGGAAGATGGACAAGGGAAAAGGGGGCAGGGAAGTTGGGGCAGGGAAAAGGGGGCAGAGAAGATGGACGGGAAGATGGAGAGGGAAAAATGGGGGCAGGGAAAAGGAGCAGGGAAATGGGCGGGGAAAATGGGGCAGAGAAGATGGAGCAAGGAAAATGGAGCAGTAAGATGGAGCGGGAAGATGGACAGGGAAGTGGAGCAGGGATAAGGAGCAGGGAAATGGGGAAAAAGGGGGATGGGGCAGGGAAATGGGGCAGGGAAGATGGGCAGGGGAAAGGAGCAGGGAGATGGGGCAGGAAGATGGAGCAGGGAAGAGGAGCAAGGAAATGGAGCAGGGGAAATGGAGCAGGGAGATGGAGCAGGGGAAAATGGGAACAGGGAAATGGAGAGGTAAGATGGAGCAGGAAGATAGCAGAAAGTGGAGCGGAGATGGAGAGGGGAAATGGGCAGGGAAGATGGACAGGGAAATGGGGCAAGGGGAAAATGGAGAGGGGGAAAATGGAGCAGAGAAGATGGAGCAGGAAATGGACAGGGAAGAGGGGCAAGGAAGAGGGGCAGGGAAGATGGGGCAGGGGAAAATGGACGAGAAGATGGGGCAGGGGAAAATGGGGCAGGGGAAAAGGAGCAGGAAGATGGAGCAGGGAAGATGGAGAGGGGGAAATGGAGCGGGGAAATGGAGCAGAGAAGATGGAGCAGGGAAGATGGGGCAGGAAGATGGACAGGGGGAAAATGGAGAAGGAGATGGAAACAGGGGGAAAATGGAGAGGGAAGATGGAGCAGAGAAGATGGACAGGGAAGATGGACAGGAAATGGACAAGGGAAAATGGAGCAGGGGAAAATGGAGCAAGGAAAAAGGACAGGAAAGGGGCGGGGAAAGGGGCAGGAAAGGAGCAGGAAGATGGGGCAGGGGAAGATGGAGCGGAAGTGGAGAGGGAAGATGGAGCAGGGAAAGGAGCAAGGAAAATGGAGCAGGGGAGAAGGAGCGGGAAGATGGAGCAGGGAAGATGGAGCAAGGAAGATGGAGCAGGGAAGATGGAGCAGGGAAGATGGAGCAGGGAAGATGGAGCAAGGAAGATGGAGCAAGGAAGATGGAGCAGGGAAGATGGAGCAGGGAAGATGGAGCAGGGAAGATGGACAGGGAAGAGGGGCAAGAAGATGGAGCAGGGGGAAAATTGAGGGGAAGAGGGGGAGGGAAAGGGGCAGGGGAAAATGGAGCAGGGAAGTGGAGCAGAGAAGATGGAGCAGAGAAATGGGGGCAGGGAAAAGGACAGGGGGAAATGGAGCAGGGAAGATGGGCAGAGAAGATGGGGCAGGGGAAGGGTGGAGCGGGAAGATGGACAGAGAAATGGGCAGGGAAGATGGGGCAGGAAATGGAGGGGGAAATGGAGGGAAGGAAGTGGGGCAGGGAAGATGGAGCAGGGAAGAGGGCAGGGGAAAATGGGGCAGGGGAAAATGGAAGCGGGAAATGGAGCAGGGAAGATGGAGCAAGAAAGGAGAGGAAGAAGGAGCAGGGGAAAATGGAGAGGGAAGATGGGCAGGGAAATGGAGCAGGGAAAATGGACAAGGAAAAGGAGCAGGGAAGATGGGGCAGGGGGGAACAGGGAGATGGGCAGGAAAATGGAGCGGGAAGATGGAGCAGGAAAGATGGGGCAAAGGGAAATGGGGCAGGGGAAATGGGGGAAAAAGGGAAATGGGCAGGGAAGAGGGCAGGGGAAAATGGAGCAGGGAAGATGGAGGGAGGGAAATGGAGCGGGAAGTTGGGCAAAGGGAAAAAGGAGCGGGGGAAGATTGGGGGCAGGGAAAAATGGAGCAGGGGAAAAGGAGCAAGGAAATGGGGCAGGGGGAAAATGGGGCAGAGAAATGGAGCAGGGAAGATGGAGCATGAGATGGAGCGGGAAGATGGAGCAAGAAGATGGAGCAGAGAAGATGGGCAGGGAGATGGAGCAGGGAAGATGGGCAGGGGGAAAAAGGGCAGGGGGAAAAGGACAGGGAAGATGGGCAGGGGAAAATGGAGCAGGGGAAAAGGACAGGGGAAAATGGGCAGGGAAAAAGGAGCAGGGAAGAGGAGCAGGGGAAAATGGAGCAGGGAAGATGGAGCAGGAAGAAAGGACAGGGGGGATGGGCAGGGGGGAAAAGGAGCAGGGAAGATGGAGCAGAGAAGATGGAGCGGGAAGATGGCAGGGAAAGGAGCAGGAAGTGGAGCAGGGAAGAGGGGAGGAAGATGGAGCAGGGGGAAAAGGGGGCAGGGAAGAGGAGCAGGAAAATGGAAAGGGGGATGGAGCAGAGAAGATGGAACAGGGAAATGGAGCAGGGAAGAGGGGGCAGGAAATGGAGAGAGAAAAGGACAGGGAAAATGGACAGGGGAAAATGGGGAGGGGAAAATGGAGCAAGGAAGATGGAGCAGGGAAATGGAGGAGAAGAGGAGCAGGGAATGGAGCAGGGGAAAATGGAGCAAGGAAATGGAGCGGGAAGATGGGGCAGGGGAAAATGGAGCGAGAAAATGGCAGGGGAAATGGAGCAGGGAAGATGGAGCAGGGAAGTGGAGAGGGAAGATGGAGCAGGGAAATGGGGCAGGAAGATGGAGCAGAGAAGATGGGGGCGGAAGATGGAGCAGGGAAGATGGAGCAGGAAGATGGAGCAAGGAAGATGGAGCGGGGATGGGCAGGGAAGATGGAGCAGAGAAAATGAACAGGGAAGATGGGCAGGGGAAAATGGAGCAAGGAAGATGGAGCAGGGGAAAATGGCAAGGAAAATGGAGCAAGGGAAAATGGAGCAGGGGAAATGGAGCAGAGAAATGGAGCGGGAAAATGGAGCAGGAAGATGGAGCAAGGAAAAGGGCAGGGAAGATGGGCAGGGAAGATGGAGCAGAGAAGAAAGGGGGCAGGGGAAAAAGAGCAGGAAGATGGGGCAAGGGAAAATGGGGCAGAGAAGATGGAGCAGGGAAGATGGAGCAGGGAAGTGGAGCAAAGGGAAAAGGGCAGGGAAGATGGGAGCAAGAAGATGGAGAGGGGGGATGGGCAGGGGGAAAATGGAGCAGAGAAGATGGAGCAGGGAAGATGGAGCGGGGAAAATGGAGCAGGGGAAAATGGAGCAGGGAAATGGACGGGAAATGGAGCAGGGGAAATGGAGCAAAGGGAAGATGGAGCAGGGAAGGGGCAGGGGAAATGGAGCAAGGAAGATGGGGCGGGAAATGGAGCAAGGGAAAATGGGCAGGAAGATGGAGCGGGAAATGGACAAGAAGATGGAGCAGAGAAGATGGAGCAGGGAATGGAGCAGGGAAAATGGGGCAGGGAAGTGGGGCAAGGGAAAATGGAGCAGGGAAGATGGGAGGGGAAAAGGACAAGGGGAAAAGGAGCGGGAAGATGGAGGGAGGGAAGATGGAGCAAGGAAGAGGAGCAGGGGAAATGGAGCAGGAAAAATGGAGCAGGGGAAAATGGGGCAAGAAGATGGGCAAGGAAGATGGACGGGGAAAATGGGGCGGGAGATGGAGCAAGGAAATGGAGCAAGGAAGATGGAGCAGGGAAGATGGGGCAAGGAAGGGGAGCCCGGGAAGATGGAGCAGGGGAAAAGGGGGCAGGGGGAAAATGGAGAAGGAAGTGGGCAGGAAGATGGGGCAGGAAGGGAGCAGGGGGATGGGGCAGGGGAAAAGGACAAGGAAGATGGAGCAGGGGAAAATGGAGCAAGGGAAAAAGGGGGGGGGGGGGGGGAGGGGGGGGGGGGAAATGGGGGGAAAAGGGGAGGGGGGGGGGTGGGCAGGGAAGATGGGCGGGAAGATGGGCAGGGAAATGGAGCAGGAAAAAAGGGAGAGGGAAGATAGCAGGGGTGGGGAAGAAAAGGAGCAGGGAAGATAGCAAGGAAATCAAAAAAAAGGGCAAAATTTTGGAGCAAAAATTTTGGGCAAGGGATGGGGGGAAATGGGCGGGGGTGGGCAGGGGTTTCAAGGGGGGCCCCAAAAAAAGCGGAAATTAGCGGGGGGGGGAAGATGGAGCGGAAAATGGAGCAAGAAATGGACAGGGGAAAGATGAGCAAGGAAATGGAGCAGGGAAGGGAAGCGGGAAGATGGGGCAAGGGGGGGAAGATGGAAGAAGGAAGATGGGGCAAGGAAGGTGGAGCAGGGGGGATGGACAGGAAGTGGAGCAAGGGAACGGGGGGGAAGCAGCAAATAAATAAAAGTCCGATACAAATTAAGAAACGAAATCCAAAAACAGAAATTATTAAAGAAAAAGATAAAAAAAAGGGAAAAAATTATTGTAATTGGAGATTTTTTAAAACAAATAACTAGGCAGTTGAGGCTTTTTTCTGCGAAAAACTGAATGCTGCGAATAAACAGCTAAAATTGGAGTGTTTATATGAGAATTATTTCTAAAATCTATTTCTAGAAAGTATTTTCTAAAAAATGATGAAAATTTTAGCGATGCTGTATACATCCTCTGGGGAAAATGTCTATTTGTAATAAAAGTGAATGTTGTTTAAAAAAAACTAAGAAAGTAAAAAAAAAAAAGATTTTGAGGCATGACTCGTAATAAGAAAAAAAAATATAAGCGTTAAAATATTTTAGAAAAAATATAGATTACTTGTAAATTTTTAAAATTTTTATATTAATTTGGGGGGGGAAAGGGGTTTTGTAATGTATTGAAAAAAGAGTCATAAGTTTGTTTCATATTGGTTAATAAAAATGTTGGAAAATTATAAACTAAAAAAAAAAAGGGGTTGGAACTTTTTATAGGAAAGAGACAATCCATAAACTTATCAGGAAACCCGACTGGGGGTGGAAAAATTTTCATTTGTAAAAAAGAGAGGGCGAAAAAAACTTTGCAAAAGATATATTGGACAACAGTAAGGCAGAAAAAAATCTTTTATTTAAATTCGTCAAAAAGACTAAATAAAAAAATTGCGAGTATATTTACAAAAAAAATTTTTAAACGTAAAAGTTAAAATCAGAAAATTGCTGTTCATGATTTTCCAATGACATTCAGTCTTAAACTTAATCCTCCCAACAGAAACCTAAAAAAGAATCTTTAAAAAAGCTTCACTGTTATTAAACCCAAAAGGTTTCATACAGGTTATTAACTTTGGGGTTTTTCAGACAGACTTTATACACATCCAACACAACGTGGTGGTGAAAAAAACACAAACAGCAAGAGGAACTTTTCACCCGTGAAAAAAAACCTTCATTCTATTTACCTTTAAAAAATTGTCTTTTTTATTTCTTACTGTTTTTTGCCAAACACCTGAACAAAGGCACCACGATTCAGTGTGCAATAATCTCTGCAACTAGTCACCAAGCATCATTGCAATATATCTCCCGCAAAAATAGTCACCATAGCATTTAGTGTGCAAAAATCCTGAACATGTGCACCAAGCATTTAGTGGCAAAAACCTGCAACTAGTGCACCACAACATTCAGTGTGTGATATTTTAACAATCATACACACAGTACATAACGAATTTCAGTCTATTAACACAAGACTACGGCCAGACTGTGGGATCCCACCAAAAGTTTTTATCAGAGATCGAATCATCCCAAAACAGTTTTTATTTTCTCCCCGAAAGTTTTTATTTTGTGTTTGGGTGGTGAAATTTTTTATGTTATTTAATTAAGAGGGGAAGGGAAAAAAAACAAATTATTTAATAATTAAATTTACTAAAACAAAATGTTTTATTTAAAAGAATTTTTAAGAAAAAACTTCTGTCTTAACCACAATTCCCTCAAATTAGCCACTTTTTTCACCTATTTACATATTTTCCCCCCAAAAAACGTAACCCCATTCCAAATTCTTTTTGAAAATTTAAATTCTATAATCAGGAATTTCTTTTTTCTTACAACATTGGTGAGGGAAGTACAGATATGTCTATGAGAAAGTGACACATTATGATTATGTGTGGTTCGAAGTATGGTTTGTAGTGATGTGTTTATGGTATACATGAAAAGTAAACCAGAAAAAAAATTTTTTTGCTACTAATAATTTACAAAAAGAAGACACAGTTCTGTGGTACAGCTTCAGCAATTATTTCTGTGTGAACAGGTTTAGTTAGTCGTAGTAAAAATAAATGATCAAAAAAAGGTTAAAACTGGGGAATTTTGAATTATTAAGATAGAAGTTTGTGGGCATTTTTTAATAAAGATTTGGGAAAAGTTTAAAGTTTTGTTCATAATGTTTAAAAAGAAAAAAGGGGAAAAAAAATTTAAAGAATGTAATAAAAATAAGAAATAAGACTGTTGAAACCAGGGAAAATGTATGTCAAAATTTTAATGCGATGTGATGGTAAAGAAAAATGGATAACAAGGGAAAGGGGTCATTCAGAAAGTGAAGGGAAAATGGGATCATGTGAAAAAACGAAATAATGGTGAAGAAAAACTTATATAAATTAAAAAACCGCACTTGGGTGAATTATAGATTTGGGAAAAAAATATAGAAGATTTAGTAGAGTTACAAATGTATTTTAATCTTTTGTAAAGTTATGGTAGATATAGTGTTGAATTAAGGGGAAAATAGCAAAAAAGACGGGAAATATTTACTCAAAAAACGGGTCTTTGATAATGTTGAGTGATTTTTTCCACCCGTGGGCTTAAAGACGTGTGATGTCCTGTACTTGATCAGAAACAATATAAACAAAAAAACCAATAATAGACCAGGGGTCACTGAAAAAACAGCTTTATTAAAAATTTTTAAACTTAAAATTTGTATACACACACACACACAAAATTATATAATATTATATATATAAAATATTAATATAAAAATAAATAATAATATAATAAATATATTAAAGCAAAAGATCACATAAACAGGGATTTTCAAAATAGCAAAAAAACCCTCTGAAAAAAATAGAGAAATTCCAAGCGCATTGTGACTACCACAATATCAAGGGAACAAAGAAAAATGAAGCATCCAAGGAAGCTTATAGGGGGCCGGGCCCGACCTCCTATCGATCCCAAACGGTTAAACACGGACGCGCGCCGACCCAATTGGGAAAGGGCCTTTTCACAACTCCCCCCCAAACTATTTTACCCAAAAAATTTAAAAATTTTTTGTCCAGTGTATTAAATTTTCCCAAATTCTATTAATTTAAATGGATCTAATTTTTTATAAACCAAGGGAAAATTCTATTATTTTCAAAAATGCTTTTTATGAAACAAGATTCAATTTTATTCCTGTCGACCCTGGGGTTGCTTATATACTTTCTCAAATTTTTTGAAAAACAATGGAGGTTAAAATCTCTTAATGAATAAAAAGAGCATTGGGTCTTGTCCCTTCTAATGATATTTTTTGTTTTAATCTTAGTTCGAAATTTTTTTTCCTTTTGACCCAATAAACTTTTTCGCAAATTTTACAAGGAACTTGTAAACATCCATCAGCATTTTGGGGGAATTCTTTTTCAAAAGTTTTTTTAAAAGTATCAGATTTTTGATACAACTTTAATATTAAAAGTCTTAAAAAGAAGCATATCAACCCAAATTTTTTATGGTAGGGGGGCCAACAATTTTTTGTTTAAAAAGGCGGTTCCCCTTTTTTTTTATAAAAAGTGTTTTAGCAACTTTTAAAAAAATTTATCAATTTTCTTTTTTTGGGATTTAAATATTACCTATTTCATAAATTTTGGGTATTTTTCCTCACATGAACTAGGACTACAAATTCTAAGCCTCAAAAACATTGATGGGAAAAAAGACGTTTGACTCTATCTTGATGCGAGGAATAATGTGGACTAGGGAAAATTTTTTTTGTAGGTTTCTGTAATTTAAATTTGAATTATTATTTTCCCCTTAATAAAAAAAAACATCTGAAAAGGCAAGATTTTTTTTCTTCAAACTCAACATAAAGTTTTAGAAGGGCTAAACTATTTAAATTTTTAAAAAAATGGTGTATACTACATTTTTTGGGATAAGCACAAAATTCATCAACTATCGAACCATTTAGCTTAAAAAAGGGAGGTTGTTTAAGCAACCTTTTTTTCAAAAAAATTCCATGTATAGGTTACTAAGAACAGGGGAAGAGGATTTCCCATTGCCATACAAACTTCTGAGTGTAAACTTTCATTAAATACAAATTTTGCATCAACAATGCAAAGTTTAATAAGTTTAATGATAGTAGGAACTGGCAATGGTAATCATAGTTAACGAGTTCTTCAAATAAGAAATTTAAATAAATCATCAACAGGAACTTTCGTAAACAAGGAAGTAACATCAAAACTAACCATGTTAAATCATTTAAGTCAGTCAAGGAGCTTAATTTATCAACCAAGTCTATGTTGTTTTTTAACATTAAAGTTAAAAATTTTGCCAACAATAGGGCTCAAAATATCAACAACCCATTTGGATAATTTATATGAAACTGCCCCTATGGAGCTAAAAATTTGGGGTTGACTGGATTCCCTGGTTTGTGGGGTTTTTATTAGTCCATTACATGTAAGGTAAAGATGGATTAGTGGAAGTAAATTGTTTGACTAATTCATCTTTGCCTTTCAGTAGAGTTTTATTGTTTTATTGAAATTGCTGTTAACGGTTTCTAGGGGGATTTTTCCTAAGTTTAGAATAGGTTTCAGTATATCTAAGTGGTTGTTTTGCATATTTGAATCACCTGTTTACTGTGATCTTATTGCATTAATGGAACCACACGACTCTTCAGAATGTTCTCGATAAGCTTTTCCCAATCATATTCTTTTGTTGTTAGGTAAGACACATATGCAACAGTTAGGTATCTTTATTATGAAACGTTTCGCCTACACAGTAGGCTTCTTCAGTCGAGTAAGAAAGTTGATAGAAGCAGAAGATACTTGAAGACGATGTAATCAGTCCATCCCCCTTAAAATTTTGGAGGTGGTCAGTCCTCAGTCTGGAGAAGAGCATTGTTCCATTTGTATGAAACAATATGGAGATGAAGTGCAGGATGGTGTTTATATTGCGCCAAGGGTGAGACTAGGTCACTAGAAGAGGTAAGACTCAGATGTTGAGAGGTAGGTCCCCCTCAAATCCCGCCGCTCTCACTAGTGGAAGTTGTCGAAGTTGATTGCAGGTCTGTACCAAGATACCCTTGTGCTGCAGTGTCTGACAGATTGAACATTAAAATGGTTAAAATACCGACAGGTTGTTAGGTTTAAAACACATATGCAACAGTTAGGTATCTTTATTTGAAACGTTTCGCCCACACAGTAGGCTTCTTCAGTCGAGTACAGAAAAGCTGATAGAAGCAGAAGATACTTGAAGACGATGTAATCAGTCCATCACCCTTAAAGTTTTGAGGTGGTCAGTCCCCCGTCTGGAGAAGAGCATTGTTCCATAGTATGAAACAATATGGAGATGAAGTGACAGGTGGAGCTTATATAGCGCCAAGAGGTGAGACCTAGGTCCACTAGAGAGGTAAGAACTCAGATGTTGAGAGGTCAGGTCCCTCTCAAATCCAGCCGCTCTCACTAGTGGAAGTTGTCGAAGTTGATTGCAGGTCTGTACCAAGATACCCTTGTGTTGCGTGTCTGACAGATTGAACTTAAAATGGTATAAAATACCGACGGTTGTTAGGTAAGGGGCACATATGGGAACAGTTGGTATCTTTATTATGAAACGTTTCGCCCAACAGTGGCTTCTTCAGTCGAGTACAGAAAAGTTGATAGAAGCAGAAGATACTTGAAGACGATGTAATCAGTCCATCACCCTTAAAGTTTTCAGGTGGTCAGTCCCTCAGTCTGGAGAAGAGCATTGTTCCATAGTATGAAACAATATGGAGATGAGTGAAAGGGTGGAGGGTTATATTTGCGCCAAGAGGTGAGACGTAGGTCACTAGAAGAGTAAGAACTCAGATGTTGAGAGGTCAGGTCCCTCTCAAATTTCCCGCCGCTCTCACTAGTGGGGAAATTGTCGAAGTTGATTGCAGGTCTGTACCAAGATACCCTTGTGCTGCAGTGTCTGACAGATTGAACATTAAAATGGTATAAAATACCGACAGGTTGTTAGGTAAGACACTATGCAACAGTTAGGTATCTTTATTATGAAACGTTTCGCCCACACAGTAGGCTTCTTCAGTCGAGTACAGAAAAGTTGATAGAAGCAGAAGATATTGAAGACGATGTAATCAGTTTCCCCACCTTAAAGTTTTGAGGTGGTCAGTCCCCAGTCTGGAGAAGAGCATTATTCCATAGTATGAAACAATATGGAGATGAAGTGACAGGATGGAGCTTATATAGCGCCAAGAGGTGAGACGTAGGTCACTAGAAGAGGTAAGAACTCAGATGTTGAGAGGTCAGGTCCTCTCAAATCCAGCGCTCTCACTAGTGGAAGTTGTCGAAGTTGATTGCAGGTCTGTACCAAGATACCCTCGTGCTGCAGTGTCTGACAGATTGAACATTCTGCTTCTATCAACTTTTCTGTACTCGACTGAAGAAGCCTACTGTGTAGGCGAAACGTTTCTAATAAAGATACCTAACTGTTGCATATGTGTCTTACCTAAAAAACCTGTCGGTATTTTATACCATTTTAATGTTCAATCTGTCAGACACTGCAGCACAAGGGTATCTTGGTACAGACCTGCAATCAACTTCGACAACTTCCACTAGTGAGAGCGGCTGGATTTGAGAGGGACCTGACCTCTCAACATCTGGTTCTTACCTCTTCTAGTGACCTACGTCTCACCTTTGGCGCTATATAAGCTCCATCCTGTCACTTCATCTCCATATTGTTTCATACTATGGAACAATGCTCTTCTCCAGACTGAGGGACTGACCACCTCAAAACTTTAAGGGTGATGGACTGATTACATCGTCTTCAAGTATCTTCTGCTTCTATCAACTTTTCTGTACTCGACTGAAGAAGCCTACTGTGTAGGCGAAACGTTTCATAATAAGATACCTAACTGTCGCATATGTGTCTTACCTAACAACCTGTCGGTATTTTATACCATTTTAATGTTCCATATATCTTTTGTTTCACAGTTTTCTTCTGCACTGATCAAGTCCCACAACTTAAAAATTCGACTTAATTTTTTAAAAAAAAATTTTTTAAAAGAACAAGTTCTGCCAAGTCTTTTTAACCCCAAAAACTCCTTGACATGAGGATCGTCCTTTTGAGTTTTTAGGGAAAATTACTTCAGAAAACATATTGAATAACAAAATACAGGAGAAGGAAGCATTCAAAATATGAGAAAAAAAAATATTTTTTAATCAGGCCTTCCATCAAAATGGAAAACACAGTATGTTGGTCATTGCTATAAAAACTCAGAAGAATTTGTAATGAATCAGGAAAAATAAAAAGAAAATTAGATTTTTTTAATTGAAAATAGTCATTGGACAAAGCATGCAATAAAAATTTTGAAATTAACTTATCAGATGAAATTTTAGACAAAATAAAACTGCTGCTCTGGGTTTTGGTTTAAAGTTTTGAAATTAAAAAAATTAATAATGTTGAAATTGAAAAGCCTTTTGAAAATTTTAAAAAAATTTTGTTTTATCCTCTGATGAAATAATTTAGTAAAAGAATTGTACATGCTCTTTTAAAAAAAACATTCCTTTGCCCTAAAAGATTTTTTAAGTCTTATAAACATTTTTAAATAAAAAAAAAAATTTGCCCCTTATTTAAGCAGAAAAAATAAATGAAAATTTAATTATAAAAGAAAATGATTACAAGAAAAAATAAATAATCTTTAGATGATACTGAAACCTATTCTAAACTTAGGAAAACCCCCTAGAACCTTTAAAACAGCAATTTAATAAAACAATAAAATTCTATAAAAGGCAAAGATAAATTTTAGTCAAACAATTTATTTCCCACAATCCATCTTTCCTTAATTATGGACTAAAAAAAACACACAAAAAAGGGAATCCAGTCGACCAATTATTGCTCCATAGGGTCAGTTTCATAAAAATTTCCCAAAGGGGTTGTTGTATTTGAGCCTTTTGTTGGAAAAATTTTCTAACTTTAATTTTTAAAAAAACATAGATTTGGGTTGATAAATTAAGTCCGGCGACTTAAATTTATTTTTAAAATGGTTATTTTTATGTTTTCTTCCTTGTTTACGAAAGTTCTGTTGATGATTTATTAAATTTCTTTCTGAAGAATCGTTAAATATGATTTACCCCTTGCCAGTTCCTATTCATTAAAAATTATTAAATTTGATTGTTGATGCAAAAATTTTTTATTTAATGGGAGTTTAATCAGAAGTTGGTATGGGAAGGGAAATCCCTTTCACTGTTCTTTGTAACCTTTTCATGGAATTTTTTGAAACAAGGGCTTAAAACAATCCTCCCTAAAAGAGCTAAATGTTCAGAATGTTGATGATTTTGTGTTTATGCCCAAAAAAGTGATATACACCATTTTTTTGGAAAATTAATAGCTTAGCCCCTTTTATTAAATTTACTGTTAGTTTGAAGGGAAAAAAACTTTTCCTTTTTAGATGTTTTTAATTTTAAGGGGAATAATGAAATTTAATTTAAAATTTCAGAAAAAACCCACAAATAATGTTCCTTGTTTACTATTTTTCCTCGCATAAAAATAGAGTCAAACTGTCGTTTTCTCTCTGTTTTTTGGGCTTTTCGAATTTTTTGCCTGAGTTCATAGATGAGGGAAAAAATCCCAAAATTTTTGAAATAGGAATGATTTAAAATACCCAAGAAATTAAAGGTAAAAACTTTTAAAATTGTAGAAAACCCTTTTATAATCCAAAAAGGGGCAACCCGCCCTTTTTCAAATAAAAAAAATGTTGGTTTCCCTTCCATGAAAAATTTGGGTTTATTGCCTTCTTTTAAGACTTTTTAAAATTTAAAATTTTATTCAAAAAACTTGATACAGTAAAAAAAAATTTTGAAAAGAATTCCCCCCCAAAAAGTAGGATGTGTTACAGATTCCTTTTAAAAAATTTCGATAAGTTTATTACGGTCAAATGGTAAAAATCTCGAACTAAGATTAAAACAAAATAAATATGATTAGAATGGACAAAAATTTTTAATGCTTTTTATTCTGTAAAGTTTTTTAACCCAAGATTTTCAAAAAGTTTGGGAAAATAGTATCAAGCAATTTCCCTGGTCGAAGGATTTTAAAATTTAAAACTTGTTTTAAAAAACGTTTTGAAAATAATATGAATATTCCTTTTGGGTTTTTAAAAAATTAGATCCCTTTTTAATTAATGAATTTGGGAAGTTTAATTATACATGGACAAATAATTTTTAAAAATTTTTTTGGGTAAATTTGCTTGGGGGGGAGTTTTGCAAAAGGGCCTATCCAAGTTGGGGCGGCGCGCGCACGTGTTTACCGTTGTGGGGTTGATAGTGAGGTTTCTGGCCCGGACCCTTATTAGCTTCCCTTTGGTGCTTACTTTCTGTTCCTTTATAATGTGAGTAGTCACGAAGCGCTTGGAATTTCTTATTCTTTCAGAGTGGTTGTTTTGCATTTTATATATATTAATATTTATATATATATATATAATAATTATATATATAAAATATATAATATATATATTATATATTGTTATATTATATATATATGCATGTATGTATACTGTGACTAATATTATATATATATGCATAATTATATACATAATATTATATATTTTATATATATTTTATATATATATATTTTATATTATATATATTTTATTTATATATATATTTATATTTATTTTTCGTGCCGAATAGGGAGAACTTTCGACTTGGCTTAAAAAGCAACGTCTCTTGCCCTTTTGGCAAGTGAAAATTTGTGTATGCAAAAATTTCGCCAAAATCATTCTGAACCCAAAGAAAAAAAATATATTTCACTGTGTTTGTTTAGATTAAATTACTGTAAACAAATCAAAAATATTTTAGTTAGGTTAGGCTAAAATAAATTGCACTTGTTATAATAAGTTAGGTAAGTTTTCTAAGTTCCTTTTTGTGCAAAATTAAAAATTTTTACATCAACATTAATGAAAAAAATATATCTCTAAACGTACAAGAGAAAATTTTAAAAAGGATTTAATTTTAAATGAGTTCTTGCTAATTGACCAGTTTTACATATTTGGCACGACAAAATTTTTATATATATATATATATAATATATATATATATATATATAATATATTATATATATATATATATATATATTATATATTATATATATATAATGTAACATGCATGCATTTGCCATTGATTCCATCTGCGACCTTCAAATTCATTTACGAAGCACAAGAAACAGACATTATAATTTTTTTACAGTTTTCATGGAGGAGATTTAGAGATTCGCATTTGACACTCATCAATACACAATATGTGACACTCATAAACAATATGTGACACTCATAAACAATATGTGACACTCATAAACAATGTGACACTCACAAACATTACGTAAACATTACACTCTGACAAAATAACATGTACACATGACTTTCATCAACACACAGTAACATGAACACATGACACCCATACACACTAACATGTACACATGACATAGAAAATAACATGCAGACAAGACATTCATCACACAGTAACATGCACACATGACACATATAAAATAACATGTACACATGACACACATACACAACACGCAAGCATTACATTCATACATAAGAATATGTATACATGACACAGTCCTACACTAGTGTCACAAACGTGTCCCGTCTTTATATATTTACATGTTTCACAAAGAATGTCGTCAAAATACCGTAAACCAGCGTATATATGTATGTGAAAATATTTATGTGTATGTTTGTGCGCTTGTTAGTCTTTCAGTCTCAAATGAAAAAGACCAATAAATAAAAAAGAATGAAAACAGTGTAATATTTAATACTGTTGTGAAGGAGGTGGAAAAGTTCTTCAACACTTGGACATTCATCTACATTAATAAAATACTCTCAAATACTTTTAAACTGCAAAATAAACAAAAAACTCGTACTAAGTATAAATTCATAGTGAATATAAAAGGATTTCCAAAATATTCTTAGTTAGCCTCTTCTGGATGGCCGAACTGTGTAGCAGTTTGGTCTCGTCCAGCTGGTGTACGATCGCGACTGTCTTGGTGGGTGTAATTACTGGACGCAGTTTTCTGTGTGTGTCACCTCCAGTAATTCCACCCACCTGGACAGTCTCTACCGTAGACCAGCTAGACAAGACCAAGTTTCCATGCAGCGAGGTCACTGAGGTGGCAACCGCTGACTCTGGGAAGTGGGGAAGGGAGTCCACCTGAGGTGACACTAGTGGACTCCTGGACACACTGATCCGGGGAAGGCACCGCTGACCTAACTCGCTGACCTTAGGTAAGTGGGGAAAGGAAGACATCCGGGAGCGAACGGATGGATTCCTGGATACATGAACTTGGGGAAGGTTGTTGTTGAGGCTGACCTTGGGGACGTGGGGAAGGGGAGACATCCGGGAGCGAACGGATGGATTCCTGGATACATGAACCTGGGGAAAGCATGAATACTATCATTGAGGGTGACTTGACCTGGGTAAGTGGGGAAGGGAGACATCCGCGTAGACGATGGATTCCTGGATACATGAACCTGGGGAAGGCAAGAATACCGCTGACTTTGGGGAAGTGGGGAAGGAAGTCCACTCAGGTGACACAAGTGGACTCCTGGAGACACTGATCCGGGGAAGGCACCGCTAACTCTGGGGAAGTGAGGAAGGTAGTCCACTCAGGTGACACAATTGGACTCCTGGACGCACTGATCCGGGGAAGGCACTGACCTAACTCGCTGACCTTAGGTAAGTGGGGAAGGGAAGACATCCGGGAGCGAACGGATGGATTCCTGGATACATGAACTTGTGGAAGGTTGTTGTTGAGGCTGACCTTGGGTAAGTGTGGAAGGGGAGACATCCGGGAGCGAACGGATGGATTCCTGGATACATGAACCTGGGGAAAGCAAGAATACCGCTGACTTGGGGAAGTGGGGAAGGGAGTCCACTCAGGTGACACAAGTGGACTCCTGGAGACACCGATCCGGGGAAGGCACTGCCGACCTTAGGTAAGTGGGGAAGGGAAGACATCCGGGAGCGAACGGATGGATTCCTGGATACATGAACCTGGGGAAGGCTGAGGCTGGAAGGCGGAGAGAGAGAGAGAGAGAGAGAGAGAGAGAGAGAGAGAGGCGAGGCTGACCTCAGGGAAGTGAGGAAGGGGAAACATCCGGGGGCCCACGGATGGATTCCTGGACACATTACCTGGGGAAGGCGAGGGGGGGGGGGTGGACCTTAAAGACGAACCACTGGCCTCCACGTGGCAAGGTCTGGTAACTTAGAGATAACTCTGAGGCTGACAGTGGTCGCAAATAATAATTTTGTATTTATTATTTATAATTAGTTATTTCTTAATCTAGATTAATGTTTTGTAATATTAGTAATGTGTAATACACCTCGAGCTTCCTACCACAATCTCTCCCCAGGATCATGTGTCCAGTAAGTCATCCGTCTGTCTGCTGGAATTAGACTCTCCAAGACAGTCATGAACCCTCATCAACATATCCGGATATTGTTATTCTATTACAATTTTAGTCCTACTTATGTCACAGCATGTATCTCTATTAATATATTTTTTTCAGTTATATAAATGAATAAGCGTATGTATGAACGTTGTCATGTGTGTAAATGGCTGCCCGATTCTTGATCTAATTATCCACGTCTTTTGTGATTGCGAAATATACACAAGTTCATAAATGTGCGCACATAAAAAAAAAAAAAACTTTCTGGGATGAAAACAGCAGCTGGCTACTGAGGAGACGCCATCACCTGGTACAAAGAATTTTGTAGGTGGTTGCTACAACCTTGCTAGTACACCTGTGTTGTTAATGTCTTCCATACTATGTTGGGATCAACTGACATGTCTGGATATTACCATTTATCACAATGTGAGTTATGGAACAATATATTTCAGTACGTCATGAAACATGTGGGACGAGAAGCTTCAGTGAGACAAAGAAAATATTTCCAGGAAATGTTGAATGGAAATAAGGAATTGCTGGCGGAATTTCATTCTTGGGAGAAGTAATAATGAGATCAATGAGGAACATTGCACCAGAAGAGAAGAATGAAGGAAATGAGCGTCAGGAGTTAGTGTGACTGCGTAATGAAAGAAATGTGTGAAGGAAGTGGGTGTGACGGGATTTAGAATGAAGGCAGAGAGAATGAAGGAGGTGAGTAAGAAGGCAAAGAGAAAGATGGAAGTGAATTTAAAAAGTCCTTCTTCCCAACTGGCACATTCTAAGAGCTCTGGAAATATTTTAACTGTACCATCTGAACAATCTTCAGTAATTTTCGTCAATGAGGCAATGACCATAGACTTTGGAAATATGAACACAAATGCAATATAATGTGATCCTTTATTGACAACGTTTCACCCACACAGTGGGCTTTTTCAAGTCACACACAGATCCGTGTGTGACTTGAAAAAGCCCACTGTGTGGGTGAAACGTTGTCAATAAAGAATCACATTATACTGCATTTGTGTTTATATTTCCATTGTGTCGGTATTTTATACCATTTATTTCCACCATAGACTTTGATCTTCATATCATTTTGACAAGTTCAAAACTTGCAGCCATATACTTCAATAACACAATCAACAATTTGAAAAAAAAATAAACAGCAAATGAAAAAATTATTGTACATGAATAAATTGAAAAAAAAAATTAAAATAATTTGGGATTATCATACATATATGATCTCGAGAATAAATATTAAGTATCCTCATTCTCGGTAAACTGCTGTGTGTAGCTGGCAAACTCTAGTTCGAGAGTGAGGACTTGTAGCGAGGATATTGAATAATCAATGAGAAGATTCTCCTTGTAGGTACCTGGAGGTTATTCCGCGGATCAACGCCCCCGCGACCCGGTCCACGACCAGGCCTCCCGGTGGATCAGGGCCTGATTAACCAGGCTGTTACTGCTGGCCGCACGCAGTCCAACGTACGAACCACAGCCCGGCTGATCCGGCACTGATTTTAGGTATCTGTCCACGATCTTGTCCACGATGCTATTTAATCCTACCTACGTATATTAATGCTTTCAGTGTCGAAAAGAATCATCTACTGGATTATGCAGGGAGAATAAGAAGGAAAATAAGATTCACGCTCTGAATACAGATCTGACACTGTTATGACAAGGTGTATTATCCTATATCAGGAGACACTCTTCAACCCCAGGACTGCATTGAGTCACGAAATCGTAATGACATGATTGTAAACAAACCATACCATGGGTGGGGACAGAACTCGCGTCGGTCTGAAGTTTTATGACTTTCTGACCGCGGGTTCTATCCCTCCCGTGGTATGGTTTGCATTAGGTGAGGTTATGAAAACAGCGAACTCTTCTTCATTAACACGCTTTGTGTGGATATCGTGATACACATCATCATCCTCTCCGATATTGTGGCAGTAAGTGTCATATTTCCGCCATGTTGACCTCCGGCGAGTCAGTTTACGTATTTTTTCCCTGATTGCTTTGTTCTACCATAAGTATGTTTTTTTATAAACGTTAATAGAGGTCTTATCAATAAAAAAATTGATGTTACTGAAGTGCTAGCTCGTACATGAATAAATTAAAAATGAAAATAATTTGGGATATTTATTCATATTTGCATGAACTATTGAAGAAATATCGTCATACTCAACGAGTTTTATTAGATAGGAATTGTTGTGTAGCTGACAATTGTTAGTTCAAGACTGACGACTCTTAGCCAGGATATCATAAAACTGAAAATAAGAATATTCCAGTATATTTTCAGTTGTTAGTTCACCTTGTACGGGTCTTGATAATATAACGTTCACTTAACAATTTCTTTTAATAAAATTGAAGGCTCTGTCGCAATTAAAATCATTAGGAAATCAATACTTTCATTATCGACTGCACAGCCTAGTGCTTCTCCCCGCCTATGACACTATAGGCTGTTGTCCGTCTGATGGATAATTCTCGAGTTGCACAAACAAAAATCTTCATTTTCGATGTATCACTATAACGGACCTAGAGTCCCCCAGGAGATATTCTATAATTACGACTGCTTGACATCATCTATACGAGAAAAGACGTAAAGTCAGCAAGATCCAGTCATGAGGTAAATATACCCTCGTAAAATTTGAGTTTCAGACCCACGACCCCTTGAAGCTGGTGAGGGGCTCTTGATCTAGGGAATTGGATCTGTACTCCGGTTCCCTGAATTAAGCCTAAATGCCTTCCATCCCCCCCCCACACGCGCTGTATAATCCTACGGGTTTAGCTCTCCCCCATAATTATAATAATAATCACATGTATGAATTTTAGTATTAACTTTAAATTTCTTTGAGTGTTCAAGCATTTTCATCGAGTGTTTTTATTCTGACTAACTCTTACTAGAAAGCAAAATTGTTAGTTTTGATGTGAAACCTGAAACCGTTATGCCCCTTGTTATTCATTTGACCAAATTTTAATAATAATTCAAATGTCTTTTTCAAGGCTCAACTGCCAATCGATAATGTTTGGGATTTTGAAGACTGTCGAAACCAAATGTTAAAATATACAAAAGCAATTGATAAGTGGTGAATATATCTCACATGTTGTTAGGTAAGACACATATGCAACAGTTAGGTATCTTTATTATGAAACGTTTCGCCTACACAGTAGGCTTCTTCAGTCAAGTACAGAAAAGTTGATAGAAGCAGAAGATACTTGAAGACGATGTAATCAGTCCATCACCCTTAAAGTTTTGAGGTGGTCAGTCCCTCAGTCTGGAGAAGAGCATTGTTCCATAGTATGAAACAATATGTTTAAGGGTGATGGACTGATTACATCGTCTTCAAGTATCTTCTGCTTCTATCAACTTTTCTGTACTTGACTGAAGAAGCCTACTGTGTAGGCGAAACGTTTCATAATAAAGATACCTAACTGTTGCATATGTGTCTTACCTAACAACATGTCGGTATTTTATACCATTTTAATGTTCAATCTCACATGTTGACCGCCTTCATTACGCGGCTTAGTTATGGTTCGGTGCTGAAACGTCATCTCCAGCTCAACATTATATAAATTACTTTTATCATTATTCTAATTTACTTTTGAAAAAAGCAATCCAAATTAATTATTCTCACTTTCAAACTTGTTCCTATTAATATTACATTTAAATATTAATAATAATATTATTAGTAATAGTAGTAGTATCGTTATCGTCATACATTATCACATACAGTTTACTTAAAACAAATGCATTGTATTAAGTACAACACATTCATGCACACACGCTAGTTACTATACCTACGATATAAACATAACTTACAACACACACTTTACTTGCGACACACTCCTTGCTTACGACACACACCTTGTTTACGACACATTCCTTACGACACACCGTCCTTATGACACACACCTTGCTTACGACACACCTTGTTTACGACACATTCCTTACGACACACTTTGCTTACCACATACACCTGAAATATAATAAGCGCCCTTGGTTCCGTCCACTACAGGAAGTTGTTCATCATTTCACTTTCACTTGTATGATCTAAAAGAAGTGTTAAATGTAATGCGCCACTTTTCTTGCGTTTCACGAAAGATCTATGCACACGCACACGCACAGCACACGCACAATACCACACCTACACACAACACAACACACCCACACATACACACTAACACCACACCCAACATACATCACACCCCCGTAGTGGTGGGTCCAAGCGCCAGGCTCCGGATCTTAGTGTTTTGGGCGTGTTTTAGCACTAGAAGCAACCAGTGTTAGGGCAACGTCAGTGAAAAACCCCTACAAGTGATAACCAAAGTATTAGCAAAAAAAAAAAAATAAAGGCGAGAGAAGTGAAATTATACAACAAAATTTAAAGTGCCAGTTCGTTGGGCCTATTTTGCATTTTGCCCATGTTCAAATATACAAAGTAAAAAGCGAGTGACTAAAGAGAAAAGATAAAAATAGAATTAAGAGGGGGTGGAAACGAAAAACTTGATGTAGCACACACGTGAACAAGCTAGCCAGAAAGAGGATTTATATAATATATATATATATAAAATATAAAATTATATATATATATTATTATTAAATATATAATTATATTTAAATATATATAAGCAAGGGAGGGGGGGCAGCATGGGCCCGGGGGAATGCCCCCGCCATAACAGGTGTGTGTCATACAAAAAAAAAAAGTGTCCCCCCTTCCCCAAAAGTGAAGTGTAAATTAAAAAGTAGCAGTTAAAAGTGATAAGGGGGGTAAATGAGGACTAAAAAGGGCAACGAGAAAAAAATAGCGAAGAAGTCAGTGGGGGAAGGGGAGGTGCACGAGTCATGTAAGCGGCATCGTACAGCGAGCATCTTCAGGGATTGGAGGACGTCCCCTCTGGGGAGTAACGTACAAATCACCGTTTGGGGTTTGGGGGGAAGTTTTGAGTGGTAGGGGGGGGCCCACATCACTGGTAGTGGCTATCAAAACCTGCCCCAGAGCGTTATCATAAACAACACCTGCAGTAGTAGGAAGAAAAAAATTTTTTAGGAGAAAGGGAATAGGCGGAGGATTAAGTCGTGGAAAGGGGACAAACAGCCCTGACAACAGTTTCGAGAATAATGTTTAGGCCCACAAAGACAGTAAACGAGGAAAGTATTGGGTCCCAAAAGTAGTAAAAGGTGTACATAATGGTGAAAGAATGACTTGTTAACACACGTAGTATTTAATTATTAGAATTACTTCAGTGTTAAGGGTATTTTTGTTTTAGGGATACACGAGGTGAATTGAAAATTTCTGGGACTTAAACAACTGACGTGCTCACACACACCGTGCGCACACAATACACCGGGGCCAGGAGGAGTTCGACCCCTAAACCCCAAAATAGGGGAGTACACACAGCGTCCTTTGGATTTGACTGTCCCCTCACCCCCCCCCCAACCTTGCCCCCCCCCCTCAACCTTCCCCCCCCCCGCTCTTGCCCTTCACTCCCCCTCCCCCCTATCTTTCCCTCTCCCCCTCCCCCCTTTCTTCTCATGCCTTTTTCCCCCCCTTCCCCCTACTTTTCTTTTTCCCCTTCTCTCTCTCCTCTCTCTTCTCTCTCCCCCCCCCCCCCATAACCCTATCTCTCACCCTCCTCCTCTTAAGGGTTCTCTTCCTCTCTCCATTTCTCATTCCCCAAACCTTTTCCTTACCCCTTCCTTTTTCCTCCTTTTCTCTCTCTCTCCCTCCCCCTCCCTCTCTTTCTTTCTTTCTACCCTTTTTCTTCCTCTCTCTCCCTCTTTCTACCTTCTCTCTTCCCCCCGCACCCTCTCCCTCCTAGCCCCTGTCTTTTTGGTAAAAAAAAAAAATGGGTGGCCCTAGAGGACGGAAAACCAGAGATCTGGTAGAGAAACCCGGGGGGGGGGAAAGATGGGGGTTAGAGCTCAAAAAAGGGGGGAAGAGTGGGGGAAGGAAGATAGTAGGGCTTGGTAAGAAAAAAGGGGGGAGCGGTAGCTTTAAGAGTGCGGAAGTGGGAATACAGGTCTTAGCAGCAAAAAAAAGGATCAGTGCTTGAAAGAAAACTACAAAGCCTGAAAAGATTAGGAGACAAATGACAATTCAGTGTGCATCAGGAAATTCAATGTCGGCCAGACAAGGGAGGTAAGAAAACGGGGGAAAATGCCGTACCGAAGGTCCTATCAGACCCCCCGGGGGCCCGGAAAAAAGAGAGGAGCCACTAAAAATAAAAGACAGGTCCAAAGACAAAGAAGGTATGCTATATGAGAATTCAACGCCCCAAATGCAGTAGCAGGGACAGTGGCATGGAAAGACATTCACTGGAATAGAAGTTTCAGAATTTTACAGGGGCTGAAACAAGAACATGTCAATGGAAGGAAATAAAATGCCCCAGGTGGAAGCAGATGGAGACTCAGTGGGAGGAGGAAAGGGCGAGGTCAGTTTTTGTGTACGAGCCCAAGAAAGCCAAGGGGGACAACTTTGAATGAAATTAAAACAGGAGGAGAAAAAAAATTGTTTGAAGGCATCATGAAAACAATAGGTGAGGGCGATATGGACCCAGGTGACAAATTTTCAGTGAATTGGGTGGTTTGCGAGTGGAAGGTACGGCCTGTCAGAGTAACTTTCAAGGGAAAGAATCAGTTCGAACCAGGATTCTGCAAGAGAAAGCAGACTGAGGGACAAAGGTACGGCGTACCAGGAGTATACCTCGGACTGCGACAGAACCAAAGAAAGAAAGAGACTACACTGAAAGAGGGGTACAGAGACAAAGGGGACGAGAGGCTTGACGAAAATGAGAGGCCCCCCGCCCCCCCCCCCCCCCCCCCCCCCGGGCTCACCAGACACAGGAGGGAAGGGCAAACACACCCACGAATCTACCACCAAAAAAAATAAAAATGACTCCAACCGCGGACATTCCCAACGCAACTGAGCAACTATACTACAGCCCACTCACGTTCCCTTGCCACCAAACCCCCATATCACAAACCTCACCCCAACAGCTGTCCCTTATGGGCATTCTGACCCCACCCCCATCATCACAAACCCACCCTCACCACAGCCCCTATAGGCCCCACCAAGGCTCTCGCTCCCCCCCCCCCCCCCCCCCCCACTATTCTTGCATGACCACATTGATAGAAAAGAAAAACTGAAAGTTTTTGGTGACACCCAAAACGCGGATGTGGAATAATGATATAAACATGAGTGAGTGGAACGAAGAATCAGTGAAAATCCCCAGACATCATAGCAGTCACCCCCCCCCCCCCCCCAATCGTGAGCCAATAACAGGACAACCAATCTTCCCAACGGGATATCAATCCTGAGGAAAGATAGAAGGAGTAGAGGGGGAGGAGGGGTTGCATGCCTCATAAAACACCGATGGGGATTTGAGGAAATGGAAGGCATGGACATGATTGAGAAAGAGACTTACATGGTAGGTACTATTCAGTCCGTGAGAAAAATTTAAAGTAGTCATTGGAGTGATGTATAACACACCACAGAACTGCAGGGAGGCACATGAGAGGAGTACGAAGAAAACAACAGGGTGATGGTTGGACACACTGGTCTGAGGTGGCAAGAGAGCTCACTCGAGCAGAGCAAAGTTACTGGTAATGGGCGATTTCAAACCAACAGGGGAGATCGACTGGGAAAACCTGAGCCACATGGGGTGTCCCGAAACATGGAGAGCCAAGATGATGGATGTGGTACTTGAAAACCTCATGCATCAACATGTCAGGGACACAACCTTGAGAGAGAGGGTGAGGATGAGCCAGCAAGACTGGTTCTTGTGTTCTCCCTGTGCAGTTCAGTCATTGAGCGGACATCACTTACGAGAGGCCCTTGGAGCTAGCGATCACGTGGTTCTGAGTGTTGATTATTTAGTAGAGTTACAAGTGGAGAAGGTAACAGGAACTGAGGGGGACTGGCAAAACTATAAAAGGGGGGACTACACAGGTATGAGAAACTTCCTGCAGGAGGTTCAGTGGGACAGAGAAATGGTAGGAAAATCAGTAAACGAGAAGATGGAATATGTGGCAACAAAGTGCAAGGAGGCAGAGGAAAGTTTTGTTCCCAAGGGAAACGGAAATAATAGGAAGACCAAAACGAGTCCTTGGTTTACCCGAAGGTGTAGGGAGGCAAAAACTAAGTGCAACAGAGAATGGAAAAGGTACAGGAGGCATAGGACCCAGGAAAACAAGAAGATTAGTAGAAGAGCCAGAAACGAGTATGCACAGATAAGGAGGGAGGCCCAGCAACAGTATGAAAACGACATAGCATCGAAAGTCAAATCTGACCCGAAACTGCTGTATAGCCACATTAGGAGGAAGACAACAGTCAAGGACCAGGTGATAAGGCTGAGGAAAGAAGGTGGAGAACTCACAAGAAACGATCAAGAGGTATGTGAGGAGCTCAACACGAGATTTAAGGAAGTATTTACAGTAGAGACAGGAAGGACTCTGGGGGGACAGACCAGATGGGGACACCAGCAAGAAATACACCAACAAGTGTTGGACGACATACATACAGATGAGGAGGAGGTGAAGAAACTGCTAAGGGATATCGATACCTCAAAGGCAATGGGACCGGACAACATCTCCCCGTGGGTCCTTAGAGAGGGAGCAGATATGTTGTGCGTGCCACTTACCACAATCTTCAACACGTCCCTGGAAACTGGGCAACTACCTGAGGTATGGAAGACGGCAAATGTAGTTCCCATTTTTAAAAAAGGAGACAGAAAAGAGGCACTAAACTATAGACCTGTGTCATTGACGTGTATAGTATGCAAAATTATGGAGAAGATTATCAAGAGGAGAGTGGTGGAGCACCTGGAACGGAACAAGAGTATAAATGCCAACCAGCACGGATTCACGGAAGGCAAATCCTGTGTCACAAACCTTCTGGAGTTTTATGATAAAATAACAGAAGTAAGACATGAGAGAGAGGGGTGGGTTGATTGCATCTTCTTGGACTGCAAGAAGGCTTTTGACACAGTTCCTCACAAGAGATTAGTGCAGAAGCTAGAGCATCAGGTGCATATAACAGGAAGGGCACTGCAATGGATCAGAGAATACCTGACAGGGAGGCAACAACGAGTCATGGTATGTAATGATGTATCACAGTGGGCACCTGTGACGAGCGGCGTCCCACAGGGGTCGGTCCTAGGACCAGTGCTATTTTTGGTATATGTGAACGACATGATGGAAGGGTTAGACTCAGAAGTGTCCCTGTTTGCAGATGATGTGAAGTTAATGAGGAGAATTAAATCTGATGAGGACCAGGCAGGACTTCAAAGAGACCTGGACAGACTGGACACCTGGTCCAGCAAATGGCTTCTCGAATTTAATCCTGCCAAATGCAAAGTCATGAAGATAGGGGAAGGGCACAGAAGACCACAGACAGAGTATAGGCTAGGTGGCCAAAGACTGCAAACCTCACTCAAGGAGAAAGATCTTGGGGTGAGTATAACACCGAGCATGTCTCCAGAAGCACACATCAATCAGATAACTGCCGCAGCATATGGGCGCCTGGCAAACCTGAGAACAGCATTCCGATACCTTAGTAAGGAATCGTTCAAGACACTGTACAGCGTGTATGTCAGGCCCATACTGAGTATGCAGCACCTGTTTGGA
>NC_069466.1:13112291-13147280 GCF_026875155.1 Cherax quadricarinatus
ATGGAAAATTTAAAGGAATAATTAATTTGGATTGCTTTTTTTCAAAAGAAAATTTTAGAATAATGATAAAGTACTTTAATTTATATAATGTTGAGCTGGAGATGACGTTTCAGCACCGAACCATAACTAAGCCGCGTAATGAAGGCGGTCAACATGTGAGATATATTCACCACTTATCAATTGCTTTTGTGTATTTTAACATTTGGTTTCGACAGTCTTCAAAATCCAAACATTATCGATTGGCAGTTGAGCCTTGAAAAAGACATTTGAATTATTATTAAAATTTGTTCAAATGAATAACAAGGGGCATAACGGTTTCAAGTTTCACATCAAAACTAACAATGTTGCTTTCTAGTAAGATTTAGTCAGAATAAAAACACTCGATGAAAATGCTTGAACACTCAAAGAAATTTAAAGTTAATACTAAAATTCATACATGTGATTATTATTATAATTATGGGGGAGAGCTAAACCCGTAGGATTTACGCGCGTGTGGGGGGGGGATGGAAGGCATTTAGGTTTAAATTTCGGGGAAACCCGGGAAAGTACAGATCCAATTCCCTAGATCAGAGCCCTCACCAGCTTCAAGGGGTCGGGGGTCTGAAACTAAAAATTTTACGAGGTATATTTAGCTCATGACTGGATTTTGCTGACTTTACGTTTTTCTGTAATAGATGATGTCAAAACAGTCGTAATTATAGAATATCCCCTGGCTGACTTTAGGTCGTTTATAGTGATACATCGAAAATGAAGATTTTTGTTTGTGCAACTCGAGAATTATCCATCAGACGGACAACAGCCTATAGTGTCATGGGCGGGGAAAAGCATTAGGCTGTGCAGTCGATAATGAAAGTATTGTTTTCCCTAATGATTTTAATTGCGACGAGCCTTCAATTTTTTTAAAAAGAAATTGTTAGTGAAAGTTTATATTATCAAGACCCGTACAAAGTGGAACTGATAACTGAAAATATATGGAATATTCTTATCAGTTTTATGATATCCTGGCTAAGAGTCGTCAGTCTTTAAACTAACATTTGTCAGTACACAACAAATTTCCCATCTAATAAAACTCGTTGAGTATGACGATATTCTTCAATAGTTCATGCAAATATGAATAAATATCCCAAATTATTTTCATTTTTAATTTATTCATGTACGAGCAGCACTTCAGTAACATCAATTTTTTTATTGATAGACCTCTATTAACGTTTTAAAAAAAACATACTTATGGTGAACAAAGCAATCAGGGAAAAAATACGTAAACTGACTCGCCGGATGTCAACATGGCGGAAATATGACACTTACTGCCACAATATCGGAGAGGATGATGATGTGTATCACGATATCCACACAAAGCGTGTTAATGAAGAAGAGTTCGCTGTTTTCATAACCTCACCTAATGCAAACCATACCAGGGGAGGGATAGAACCCGCGGTCAGAAAGTCATAAAAATTCAGACCGACGCGAGTTCTGTCCCCACCGTGGTATGGTTTGTTTACAATCATGTCTTTACGATTTCGTGACTCAAATGCAGTCCTGGGGTTGAAGAGTGTCTCCTGATATAGGATGATGCACCTTGTCATAACAGTGTCAGATCTGTATTCAGAGCGTGAATCTTATTTTCCTTCTTATTTCCCTGCATAATCCAATAGATGATTCTTTTCGACACTGAAAGCATTAATATACGTAGGTAGGATTAAATAGCATCGTGGACAAGATCGTGGACAGATACCTAAAATCAGTGCCGGATCAGCCGGGCTGTGGCTCGTACGTTGGACTGCGTGCGGCAAGCAGTAACAGCCTGGTTGATCAGGCCTTGATCCACCGGGAGGCTGGTCGTGGACCGGGTGCGGGGAGCGTTGATCCGCGGAATAACCTCCAGGTACCTACAAGGAAAATCTTCTCATTGATTATTCAATACCCTCGCTACAAGTCCTCACTCTCGAACTAGAGTTTGCCAGCTACACCAGCAGTTTACCGAGAATGAGGATACTTAATATTTATTCTCGAGATCATATATGTAGATAATCCCAAATTTTTTTAAATTTTTTTTTTTCAATTTATTCATGTACAATAATTTTTTCATTTCCTGTTTATTTTTTTTTAAAATTGTTGATTGTGTTATTGAAGTATATGGCTGCAAGTTTTGATCTTGTCAAAATGATGTGAAGATCAAAGTCTATGGTGGAAATAAATGGTTATAAAATACCGACACAATGGAAATTAAACACAAATGCAGTATAATGTGTCCTTTATTGACAACGTTTCACCAAAACAGGGGGCTTTTTCAAGTCACACACGGATCGTGTGTGACTTGAAAAAGCCCACTGTGTGGGTGAAACGTTGTCAATAAAGGATCACATTATACTGCATTTGTGTTTATATTTCCAAGTCTATGGTCATTGCTCATTGACGAAATTACTGAAGATTGTTCAGTGGTACAGTTAAAATATTTCCAGAGCTCTTAGAATGTGCCATTTGGGGAAAGAAGGGATTTTTTAAATTCACTTCCATCTTTCTCTTTGCCTTCTTACCCACCTCCTTCATTCTCTCTGCCTTCATTCTAAATCCCGCCCAAAACCCACTTCCTTCACACAATTTTTCATTCGCAGTCACACTCACTCCTGCGTCATTTCCTTCATTCTTCTCTTTGGGGGAAATGTTCCTCATTGATCTCATTATTACTTTCCCAAGAATGAAATTCCGCCAGAAATTTCCCTTATTTCCATTCAAACTTTTCCTGGAAATATTTTCTTTGTCTCACTGAAGTTCTCTTCACACATGTTTATGACGTACTGAAATATATTGTTCCATAACTCACTTTGTGATAAATGGTAATATCCAGACATGTCAGTTGATCCCAACATAGTATGGAAGACATTAACAACACAGGTGTAGGGCCCAGGTTTTTGTAGAGCCCCCTACAACATTCTTTGTACCGGTGATGGCGTCTCCTCAGTAGCCAGCTGTGATGGTGTCTACTCAGTAGCCAGCTGCTGTTTTCATCCCAGAAGGTTTTTTTTTTTTTTTTTTTTGTCTATGTGCGCACATTTATGAACTTGTGTATATTTTGCAATCACAAAAGACGAGGATAATTAGATCAAGAATCGGGCAGCCATATACACACATGACAATGTTCATACATACGCTTATTCTTTTACATAACTGAAAAAAATATATTAATATGGATACATACTGTGACATAAGTAGGACTAAAACTGTAATAGAATAACAATATCCGGATATGTTGGTGAGCGTTCATGACTGTCTTGGAGAGTCTAATTATAGGAAACAAATTTCATTGTGTCTCCTCTTGTAAGAATTCCAGCAGACGACGGTTTGACTTCCTGGACACATGATCCTGGGGAGAGATTGTGGTAGGAAGCTCGAGGTGTATTACACATTACTAATATTACAAAACATTATCTAGATTAAGAAATAACTAATTATAAATATAAATACCCAAAAATTTTTTATTTGCGACCCCTGTCATTCTCAGAGTTATTCTCTAAGTTACCAGACCTTGCCACGTGGAGGCCAGTGATTGTCTTTAAGGTCCACCCCCCCCCTCGCCTTCCTCAGGTTCATGTGTCCAGGAATCCATCCGTGGGCCCCGGATGTCTCCCCTTCCTCCTTCCCTAAGGTCAGCCTCGCCACTCTCTCTCTCTCTCCTCTCTCTCTCTCTTTGCCTTCCGCCCAGCCTTCCCAGGTCATGTATCCAGGAATCCATCCGTTCGCTCCGGATGTTTCCCCTTCCCCACTTACCTAAGGTCGGCGGTTCCCTCGGTCGGGCTCCAGGAGTCCCCTTGTGTCGCCTGGTGTCTCCCTTCCCACTTCCTTAGTCAGCGGTTTTTTGCCATCCCCAGGTTCATGTATCCAGGAATCCATCCGTCTACAGCCTGATGTCTCCCCCTTTCCCCCCTTACCAAGGTCAGCCTCAACTGCTGGTATTCTTGCTTTCCCCCGGTTCATGTATCCAGGAATCCTCCGTTCGCTCCCGGATGTCTTTCCCCCCCCCCACTTACCTAAGGTCAGTGAGTTAGGCAGGCCTTCCCGGATCAGTGTGTCCGGAGTCCCCTTGTGTCACCTGAGTGGGGCTCCCTTCCCCACTTCCCAGATTAGCGGTGCCTTCCCCGGATCAGGCTCCCGGGTCCATGTGTCACCTGAGTGGAAATCCTTCCCCACTTTCCCCCAAAATCAGCGGTTATTCTTGCCTTCCAGGTTTGTATCCAGGATCCATCGGTCTACCGCCGGATGTTCCCCTTCCCCACTTACCCAAGGTCAGCCTCAACTGTAGTATTCTGCTTTCCCCAGGTTCGTGTATCCAGGAATCCCCTCCGTTCGCTCCGGATGTCTCCCCCTTTCCCCCCGTCCCCAAGGTCAGCTCAACAACACCTTCCCAGTTCATGTATCCAGGAATCCATCGTTCGCTCCCGGGATGCTTCCTTCCCCACTTCCCAGGTCAGCGAGTTAGGTCAGTGCCTTCCCCGGACCGTGTGTCCAGGAGTCCACTTGTGGTTCACCTTCCCCGCTTCCCAAAAATCAGCGGTATTCTTGCCCTTTCCCCCGGTTCATGTATCCAGGAATCCATCCGTCTACCGCCGGATGTCTCCCCTTCTCCACTTAAACCCAAGGTCAGCCCCAACAAACAACCTTCCACCCGTTCATGTATCCAGAAATCCATCCGTTCGCTCCCGGATGTTTCCCCCTTTCCCCATTACCCGAGGTCGGCGGTGCCTTCCCGTTCAGTGTGTCAGGAGTCCATAGTGTCACCTCAGGTAGACTTCCCTTCCCACTTCCTAGAGTCAGCGGTTGCACCCCAGTGGACTTTGCTGGGGGAAACTTGGTCCTGTCTAGTGGTCTCGGTAGTGACTGTCCAGGTGGGTGGAATTACTGGAGGTGACACACACAGAAATGGCCAGTAATTAAAAACCCCCCAAGACAGTCGCGACCGTACACCAGCTGGGAGGGCCAAATGCTACACAGTTCGGCCATCCAGAAGAGGCTAACAAAGATATTTTGGAAAATCCTTTTATTTTCACTGTGAATTTACTTAGTACGGTTTTTGTTTGTTTAGCAGTTTAAAGTATTTGGAGTATTTTATTAATGTAGATGAATGTCCATTTTGAAGAACTTTTCCACCTCTCACAACGTATTAAATTACAATGGTTTCATTCTTATTTATTATTTGTCTTTTTCATTTGAGACTGAAAGACTAACAAGCGCAAAACTTACCACAAATTTTTCACATACATTTATAGCTGGTTTACGGTATTTGACGACAATTCTTTGTGAAACATGTAAATTATATAAAGACGGGACACGTTTTTTGTGACCACTAGTTTTTTTTAGGACTGTCATGTATACATATTCTTATGTATGAATGTAATGATTGCGTGTTGTGTTATGTGTTTTCATGTGTATGTTCTGCATGTGTCATGTGTACATGTTAGTGTGTATGGGTGTCATGTGTACATGTTAGTGTGTATGGGTGTCATGTGTACATGTTTTCTGTGTGTTGATGAATGTCTGTATACATGTTATTTTGCCAGTGTAATGTTTACGTAATGTTTATGAGTGTCACATATTGTTTATGAGTGTCAAATTGTGTACTGATGAGTGTCAAATGCGATTTTCTAAATCTTTCCCCCATGAAAACTGTAAAAAAAAAAAATAAAAATGTCTGTTTCTTGTGTTTCGTAAATGAATTTGAAGGTCGCAGATGGAATCAATGGCAAATGCATGCATGTATACATTATATATTATATATATAATATATATATATATATATATATATATATATATATTTTATATATATATATATATATATATATATATATAATATATATTTATATATATAATGTATATATATATTTAGGTAGTAGGTTGGTAGGGCAGCAACCACCAGGGAGGTACTACGTCCTGCCAAGTGAGTGTAAAAAGAAGCTGTGATTGTTTTACATGATGGTAGGATTGCTGATGTCTTTTGTCTGTCTCATAAATATGCAGATTACAGGCATGTTTGCTACTTTACTTACACTTAGGTCACATACACATACATGTACACATTTATTTATACACACTCATCTGAGTTTTCTTTGATTTTATTTAATAGTTCTTGGTCTTATTTAATTTTCCTTTTATATCCATGGGGAAGTGGAATAAGATTTTTTCCTCCGTATGCCATGCGTGTTGTAAAAGTCAACTAAAAGGGCCAGGAACAATGGGCTAGTAACCCCTTTTCCTGTAAAGATTACTAAAACGAATAAGAAGAAAAAAATTTGTCAAAGGGGGAAGTCTAAATGTGCGTGGATGTTGTGCAGATGATAAAAAAGAGATGATTGTGGATGTTATGAATGAGAAGAAGCTGGATGTCCTGGCTTTAATTTGAAACAAAGCTGAAGGGGGTGGGAGAGTTTCGTGGAGAGGAATAAATGGGATTAGGTCGGGGGTTTCAAAAAAGAGTTAGAGCTAAAGAAGGAGTAGAAATAATGTTGAAGGTAAGCTAGGGCAGGAAAAGAGGGACTATAAATGTATTAATTCAAAGGGTTATGTGGAGTAAAATAAAGATTGGATGTGAAAAGTGGGTTTAATAAGCGTGTATGCACCTGGAGAAGAGAGAAGTGTAGAGGAGAGAGAGAGATTTTGGGAAATGTTGAGTGAATGCGTGGGGGTTTTGAATAAGTGTGAGAGTAATGGGGGGTTGGGGATTTCAATGCTAAAGTGGGGTAAAAATGTTATGGAAGGAGTAGTAGGTAAAATTTGGGGTGCCAGGGGTAAATGTAAATGGGGAGCCTTTAATTGAGCTATGTGTAGAAAGAAATTTGGTAATAAGTTTAAAACATATTTTATGAAAGAGGATAAATAAATATACAAGGTATGATGTAGCACGTATGAAAATAGTTTATTAGATTATGTATTGGTGGATTAAAAGGTTGATGGGGAAAGGCCCCCAGGATGTACATGTTTATAGAGGGGCAACTGATATATCGGATCATTATTTAGTTGTAGCTACAGTTAGAGTAAGAGGTAGATGGAAAAGAGGAAGGTGGCAACAAGTAAGAGGGAGGTGAAAGTGTATAAATAAGGGAGGAGGAAGGGTTTGGGTGAGATATAAGCGACTATTGGCAGAAAGGTGGGCTAGTGCAAAGATGGTAGTGGGGGGGTTGAAGAGGGTTGGAATAGTTTTAAAAATGCAGTATTAGAATGTGGGGCAGAAGTTTGTGGTTATAGGAGGTGGGGGCAGGAGGAAAGAGGAGTGATTGGGGGAAAGATGAAGTAAAGGGTGTGATAAAGAGAAAAAGGTAGCTTATGAGAGGTTTTTACAAAGCAGAGTGTTATAAGAAGAGCAGAGTATATGGAGAGTAAAAGAAAGGTAAAGAGGGTGGTGAGAGAGTGCAAAAGGAGAGCAGATGATAGAGTGGGAGAGGCACTGTCAAGAAATTTTAATGAAAATAGAAAAAATTTTTGGAGTGAGTTAAACAAGTTAAGAAAGCCTAGGGAAAATATGGATTTGTCAGTTAAAAACAGAGTAGGGGAGTTAGTAGATGGGGAGAGGGAGGTATTGGGTAGATGGCGAGAATATTTTGAGGAACTTTTAAATGTTAAGGAAGAAACAGAGGCAGTAATTTCATGCACTGGTCAGGGAAGTATACCATCTTTTAGGAGTGAAGAAGAGCAGAATGTAAGTGTGGGGGAGGTACGTGAGGCATTACGTAAAATGAAAGGGGGTAAAGCAGCTGGAACTGATGGGATCATGACAGAAATGTTAAAAGCAGGGGGGATATAGTGTTGGAGTGGTTGGTACTTTTGTTTAATAAATGTATGAAAGAGGGGAAGGTACCTAGGGATTGGCAGAGAGCATGTATAGTCCCTTTATATAAAGGGAAAGGGGACAAAAGAGACTGTAAAAATTATAGAGGAATAAGCTTACTGAGTATACCAGGAAAGTGTACGGTAGTGTTATAATTGAAAGAATTAGAGGTAAGACAGAATGTAGGATTGCGGATGAGCAAGGAGGTTTTAGAGTGGGTAGGGGATGTGTAGATCAGGTGTTTACATTGAAGCATATATGTGAACAGTATTTAGATAAAGATAGGGAAGTTTTTATTGCATTTATGGATTTAGAAAAGGCATATGATAGAGTGGATAGAGGAGCAATGTGGCAGATGTTGCAAGTATATGGAATAGGTGGTAAGTTATTAAATGCTGTAAAGAGTTTTTATGAGGATAGTGAGGCTCAGGTTAGGGTGTTGTAGAAGAGAGGAGACTACTTCCCGGTAAAAGTAGGTCTTAGACAGGGATGTGTAATGTCACCATGGTTGTTTAATATTTTTTATAGATGGGGTTGTAAAGGAAGTAAATGCTAAGGTGTTTGGGAGAGGGTGGGATTAAATTATGGGGAATCAAATTCAAAATGGGAATTGACACAGTTACTTTTTGCTGATGATACTGTGCTTATGGGAGATTCTAAAGAAAAATATGCAAAGGTTAGTGGATGAGTTTGGGAATGTGTGTAAAGGTAGAAAGTTGAAAGTGAACATAGAAAAGAGTAAGGTGATGAGGGTGTCAAATGATTTAGATAAAGAAAAATTGGATATCAAATTGGGGAGGAGGAGTATGGAAGAAGTGAATGTTTTCAAATACTTGGGAGTTGACGTGTCGGCGGATGGATTTATGAAGGATGATGTTAATCATAGAATTGATGAGGGAAAAAAGGTGAGTGGTGCGTTGAGGTATATGTGGAGTCAAAAAACGTTATCTATGGAGGCAAAGAAGGGAATGTATGAAAGTATAGTATTTACCAACACTTTTATATGGGTGTGAAGCTTGGGTGGTAAATGCAGCAGCGAGGAGACGGTTGGAGGCAGTGGAGATGTCCTGTTTAAGGGCAATGTGTGGTGTAAATATTATGCAGAAAATTCGGAGTGTGGAAATTAGGAGAAGGTGTGGAGTTAATAAAAGTATTAGTCAGAGGGCAGAAGAGGGGTTGTTGAGGTGGTTTGGTCATTTAGAGAGAATGGATCAAAGTAGAATGACATGGAAAGCATATAAATCTATAGGGGAAAGAAGGCGGGGTAGGGGTCGTCCTCGAAAGGGTTGGAGAGAGGGGGTTTAAAGGGGGTTTTTGGGGGTGGGGGGGCTTGGACTTAAAACAAAGCGTGCGGGGAAGCGTGTTAAAGGATAAAATGGAGCCCAAAGGGTTATTTGGGGGGGACCGACGTTTCTGTGGAGGTGAGCAGGGTAAAAAATTTATGAAGGGATTCAGGGAAACCCGGGTTTTTTTTCAATAGTCGGACTTGAGTCCGGGAAAGGGGAAAAGGTAAAAATCCCTTTGCATTTTAAAGGGGGGTTTTGGGGATATTGGCATTTGGGGGGATAGTTTGTATCTTTATATGTGTTTTGCTTCTAGACGGGTTGTATTCTGAGCACCTCGAAAAAACCCGGATAATGTGCGAGTGTGGAAAGTGTTAAAATTGATGATGAAAGTATTTTTTTTTTGGGGGTTTTTTCCTTTTTTTTTTTTGGGGTCACCCGGCCTCGGGGGGAAGATGGCCGACTTGTTGAAAAAAAAAAATAAAATATAAAAATAATGTATAAAATAAAAAATTTATATAATAAGAATATATATAATAAAAATTTTATAAATTTTATTTTAAAAATATATATTTTAAATAAATTATATAATATATATATATAATTAAATTATATATATATAATATAAAATTATATATATATATATAAAATTGTATATATATATATATATTTATATAATATAAATATATATATTTTATATTATATATATTATAATATAAAATAAATTTGTGTGTGTTTGTAATAAAAAAGTTTTAAGGTTAATAAAGCTGATTTACGGGTGACCCCCTGCCCAATATGATTGGTTTCTTTGTATAAATTGTTTTCCCTGTTTAAAAGTACGGGTGACATCAAAACTCTTTAAAGCCCAACAGTGGGACATCACTCAAAACCTTATCTAAGACCCATTTTTCCCCCTTGAAATTTTAAAATTTTAAAATTCAACCAAAAATCTACCAAAACTTCCCATAAGTTTTAAATCCATTTTTTTAATCTACAAAACATCCTCATATACTTTTCCCAAAAACTATAAATGCCCCTAAGTGCAGTTTTAATTTTAATATAAGGTTCTTCCCCTTATGTATTTCAGTTTTTTTACACATGACCCCGATTACCTAAACTTTCTGAACTACACTTTTCCCTTTGTTACCCAAATATTTTCTTTCCCATCACATCAACATTCATAATTCTGACATACACTTTACCGGGAAAGGGCAACAGCCCTTATTCTCTTAAAATTTTTACATTTTTTAAAATTTTTTTTACCCTTCTTTTTTTTTTATAAACATTATGAAACAAAATAAATTAACTATTCCAGTACTTTTTTAAAACCTGCTTAAACAAATTTCAATCTTAATACAATCAAAATTTCCCATTTTAAAACCTTCTTATTGACTCATTTTTTTTATACTGACTGATTTGACAAAACTCTTTAAACAGCGAATAATTATCTGACAGCTGTCCCAAACAAAAACTGTGCTTTTTCTTTTTTGGAATTATTATGAAGCCCAAACAAGTTTTTTTTGGTTTTTACTTTTCACTGTCATACAAAATACAACATCACTAAAAACCCCCTCCTACGAACACACACATAATCAAAACAGGTTTTTTTTTAAAATTTTCTCTTAGACAATCTGAAACTCCCCCTTTCCCAATTTTGTAAAACAAATAAAAAAAATTCCGGGATTATAAAATTTTTTAAATTTTTCAAAAAAATTTGGGAATGGGGTTACAGTATTTTGGGAAAATTGAAATTTTAGGTGAAAGGGGGCCTAACTTGAAACAGTGATAAGACACAGAAATTTTTTTTTTAAAATCATCTTAATAAACACTTTGTTTTTAAGAAATTAAATTTTTAAAATTTTAAGCATTTTTTCTCTCTCCCCCTTTTAAATTAATAACATAAAAAAAAATTCACCCCCCAAAAACCCCAAAATAAAACTTTGGGGGATAAAAATAAAAACTTTTAAACTTGGATGTTTCGATCTACTGATAAAAAAAATTTTGGTGGACACCCCCAGGGCCGGCCAGTACGTCTGTTTTAAATATCCCGATACATCTTTTTATGTACTGTGAGTATGATTTTTTAAAAAATTTTTTTCACACGGGAATTTTATGGCACTATTTCAGAGATATATTAAACACTGAATTTTGTGGTGCACTATGGCAGAGTTTATTTTGCACACAAAAAGTTTTTGGTGCACTATTTTTGCAGAATATTTTGAAACACTGAATTTGGGTGCACTATGTTGCAGAATATGTTTTGCACCCCTGAATGTTTTTGGTGCACAAATGTTGCAAAAAATTTTTGCACACTGAATGTTGTGGTGCACTATGTTCAGAGATATATTGCCACTGAATGCTGGGGGTGCACAAATTTTGGGCCAGAGATGGCACAAAATCAGTAAGTTAATGAAAAAGAAAATTGTAGAAAGGTAACAATAGAAAGAACAAGTTTGTTTCACGGGTTGAAATTCCCCTCTCTGCTTTTATGTTTTTTTTTTTCCCCCACCATCGTTGTGTTGTGTTTGTGTAAAAAAGTCTTCTGATACACCAAAGTTAATAACACTGAAATGAAAAACCTGTCCGGGTTAAAATAACTAAAAGAAGACTTTTTGGTAAGATTCTTTTCTTGGGATTCTTTTGGGAGATTCAAGTGTAAAAAGACTTAATCCTTTTGGAAAAATCATGAAAAACCCCCAAAAATCGTTCAAATTTTTTAAACCTCTTTACTTTTTAAAAAAAATTTTGTCAATATACTCTGCAACTTTTTTTAGTACTTTTTGACAAATTTTAAAATAAAAGATTTGTTTTTTTTCCCCTTTACTTTTTCCCAAATTTATATTTTTTTGAAAGGGTTTCTTTCGTCCCTCTTTTTTTTGCAAAAAATATTTTTTTTCCAGCCAGTCGGGTTTTCTGATAAGTTTATGGATTTCTCTTTTCCCTATAGAAATTTCCCAACCCCTTTTTTTTTTATTTAAAACCCTTTCCCCAACATCTTCTTTAAACCAATATGAAACAAATTTAAAATGACTTTTTTTTTTCATATACTTACAAAATTTTTTTCCCCAAAAATTTACATAAAAAGAAAAAAAAATTTTTAACAAGTAACTCATATAAAAATTTCTCAAAAAATTTTGCTAACGCATTATATTTTTTTTTCTCAAAATTATGGGAGTCATCCCTTTTTTAATTTTTTTTTTTTTTTCCCTTTCTTATTATTTTAAACAACTTTCACTTTTATTACAGAATATTACTCTTTTTCCCCAAAAGGGTGTATACAGCATTGCTAAAAAATTTCTCTATTTTTTTTGCAAAAACATTCTAAACAAATAGATTTTTTAAAAAAAATATTTTGGTATAAACAATTCCCAAAAAAATGCTGAAAGCGCACAAAAATTATTAAAATTTATAAATTGTATTTTCAGTTTATTTTGCGAACCAAACCTCAAGCTGTCCCAGTTTTTTTGTAGTTAAAAAACTCCAAATTTCAATAAAATTTTTCCCCCTTTCATGAAAACATTTTTCATTAATAATTTAATGTTTGGATTTCAATCTTCCCCCAAATTTTTTTCGTGACTTTTTTCTAATAATGCCGCCTTTCCCTTTCTCCATTTTCCCCCTTGGGGGTCCCTTTTTCCTTGGGGTCCAAACTTCCCTGCCCTCTTCTCTGCTCCATCTTCCCCTGCTCCATCTCCTTGCTTCCCTCTTTTCCCGCTCCATCTTCCCCGCTCCATCTTCCCCCGCTCCCCCTCTTTCCCCGCTCCATCTTCCCCGCTTTCCCCTTCCCTGCTCCATCTTCCCTGCTCCACTTCCCCGTCCATCTTCCTTGCTCCCTTCTTCCCTGCTCCCTCTTCCCCTTTCTTTCCCCCCCTTTCCCCGCTCCATCTTTTCCCCCCTTTCCCCTCTTCCCCTG
Organism: Cherax quadricarinatus; assembly: GCF_026875155.1. Taxonomy (NCBI): domain Eukaryota; kingdom Metazoa; phylum Arthropoda; class Malacostraca; order Decapoda; family Parastacidae; genus Cherax; species Cherax quadricarinatus. The sequence continues at coordinate 13,125,301 of NC_069466.1, forward strand.
TCCATCTTCCCTGCCCAACTTCCCTGCCCCATCTTTCCCCCCCCTCCATCTTCTCTGCTCCATCTCCCCTGCTCCATCTTCCCCTGCTCCAAACTTCCCTGCTCCATCTTCTCTGCTCCCTCTTTCCCCCTCCCTCTTCCCCGCTCCATCTTCCCTGCCCATCTTTCCCCGCTCCATCTTCCCGCCCCCATCTTTTCCCCCTCCACTTCTCTGCTCCATCTTCCCTGCTCCATCTTCTCTGCTCCCCCCCCTTTCCCCGCTCCCCTTCCCTGCTCCCCCCCTTTTCGCTCCATCTTCCCTGTCCATCTTCCCTGCTCCATCTTCCCCCCCCATCTTCCCCCGCTCCAACTTTCCCCCGCTCCATCTTCCTGCCCACTTCCCTGCTCCATTTTTCCCCCCGCTCCCCCTCTTTTCGGGTCCCCTCTTCCCCTGGCCCCCAACTTCCCTGGCTTCCACTTCCCCCGCTCCATCTTTTCCCTTGCTCCATCTTCCCCCCTCCCTCCTTTCCCCGCTCCATCTTCCCCTGCTCCATCTTCCTTGCTCCATCTTCCCCTGCTCCATCTTCCCTGCTCCATCTTTTCTGCTCCATCTTTCCCCGCTCCAAAACTTCTCTGCTCCACTTCTCTTTCTCCATCTTCCCTGCTCCATCTTCCCTTCCACTTCCCCTCTCCATCTTTCCCCGCTTTCCAAACTTTTCTGCTCCATCTTCCCTCTCCATCTTCCCCTGCTCCAACTTCCCCGCTCCATCTTCTCGCTCCATCTTCCCTGCTCCATCTTCCCGCTCCCCTCTTCCCCGCTCCCTCTTCCCTGCTCCATCTTTTTCTGTCCCCTTCCCTGCTCCATCTTTTCTGCTTTCCCTCTTCCCTTTCTCCATCTTCTCTGCTCCATCTTTTCCCCGCTTCCCCAAATTCTCTTTTCCATCTTCCCTGCTTTTCCCTCTTTCCCCGCTCCATCTTCCCTGCTCCATCTTCCCCGCTCCATCTTTTCTGCCCACTTCCTGCTCCATCTTCCCGCTCCATCTTCCCCCCGCTCCAACTTTTCCCCGCTCCATCTTCCTTTCTCCATCTTTCCCTTTCTCCCCTCTTTCCCCGCTCCATCTTCTCGCTCCAAAACTTCCCGCTCCAAACTTCACTGCTTTTCCCTCTTCTCTGCCATCTTCCCTGCTCCATCCCCCCCTCTCCTCTTCCCTGCCCATCTTCCCTGGGTTTTCCCTCTCCGGGTCCCTCTTCCCTGCTCCCCTCTTCCCCGCTCCATCTTCCCCCGGGTCCCTCTTCTCCCGCTTTTTATCTTCCCTGCCCATTTTTTCCCCCTGCTCCATCTCCCCGCTCCATCTTCCCTGCTCCATCTTCTCTGCTCCATCTTCCCTCCCCATCTTCCTGCTCCCTCTTCCCCGCTCCATCTTTTTCTGCTTCCCCTCTTCCCGCTCCCCTCTTCCCCTGCCCATCTTCCCTGCTATATCTTCCCTGCTCCATCTTCCCGCTTCCCCTCTTCCCTGCTCCCCTCTCCTCTCCATCTTCCCCGCTCCCTCTTTCCTGCTCCATCTTTCCTCTCCATCTTCCCGCTCCAACTTCCCTTTTTCCCTCTTTCCCCCCCCCCATCTTTCCCCGCTTCCATCTTTTTCTGCTCCTTTTTTCCCGCTCCCCCTTTTTCTCTGCTTTCCCTCTTCCCTCTCCATCTTCTCGCTCCATTTTTTCCCCGCTCCATCTTCTCTGCCCCCATCTTCCCTGCTCCCCCCTTCCCTGCTCCATCTTCCCCTGCTCCCTCTTTTTCCTGCTCCATCTTCCCTGCTTCATCTTTTTCTGCTCCATCTTCTCTGCTTTCCCTCTTCCCTGTTTCCCTTTTTCCCCGCTTTCCCTCTTTTTCCCCGCTCCTTTTTTCCCGCTCCAAACCTTTCCCCGCTTTCCCTCTCCTGCTCCATCTTTTCCCCCTCCCTCTTCCCCGCCCCCATCTTCCTTCTCCATCTTCCCGGGTCCACTTCCCCGCCTTGGCCCATCTTCCTTGCTCCCCTCTCCCTGTCCACTTTCCCCGCTCCATCTTTTCTGCTCCATCTTCCCCGCTTCCATCTTTCCTGCTCCATCTCCCCCCGCTCCATCTTCCCTTTCTCCATCTTCCCCCGCTTTCCCCTTTTTCCCTGCTCCATCTTCCCTGCTCCCTTCCTGCCCCCATCTTCCCTGGGTCCATCTTCCTGCCCCATTTTTCCCTGCTCCATCCCCCCTGCTCCTTTTTCCCCTGCTCCCCTTTTCCCTGCTCCATCTTCCCCGCTTTCCCTCTTCCCTGCTCCATCTTTTTGCTTTTATCTTCCCTGCTCCATCTTTCCCCGCTCCATCCCTTTCCCCGCTCCCTCCCCCCCCTTTCTCCATCTTCCCTGCTCCATCTTCCCCGCCCCCAACCCTTCCCCGCCCATCTTCCCTGCTTTCCCTCTTTTCTGCTCCATCTTTCCCCGCTCCATCTTCCCCGCTCCATCTTTTTTTGCTCCATCTTCCCCCGCTCCATCTTCCCCGCTCCCTCTTCTCTGCCCATCTTTCCCTTTCTCCCCTCTTCCCCGCTCCATCTTCCCTGCCCACTTCCCTTTTCCCATCTTCCTTTCTCCATTTCCCTGCCCATCTTCCCTACTCCATCTTCCCGCTCCCCCTTCTCTGCTTTCCCTCTTCCCCTTTCTTTCCCCTTTCCCTCTCCCTCTTCCCTACTTTCCCTCTTCCCCCCTCCATTTTTCCCCGCTGCAACTTCCTGCTTCATTTTTCTGCTCCCCTCTTCTCTCTCCATCCCTTCCCCTCTCCATTTTTTTTCCCGCTCCATCTTCCCTGCTCCATCTTCTCTGCCCCCATCTTCCCGCCCCCATCTTCTCTGGCCCCCCATCTTCCCTGCTCCATCTTTTCCCCGCTCCATCTTTCCCTTTCCCCCATTTTTCCCCGCTCCATCTTCCCCCGCTCCCTCTTCTCTGCTCCACTTTCCCCTTTCTCCATTTTTCTCTGCTCCACTTCTCGCTCCATCTTTCCTGCTCCATCTTCCCTCTCCTCTTCCCGCTCCACTTCCCCCTTCCCATCTTCCCCCCCTCCAATCTTCCCTCTCCATCTTCCCCTCTCCAAACCCTTTTCTGCTCCATCTTTCCCCGCTCCATCTTCCCCGCCCACTTCCTGCCCCCATCTTTCCCGCCCATCCTTTTCCCCGCTCCATCTTTCCCCGCTCCATCTTCCTTGCTTCCCTCTTTCCCCTCCATCTTTCCCCCCCCCATCTTCTCCCCTCCATCTTCCCCCGCCCATCTTCTCTGTTTCCCTCTTTTCTGCTCCACTTCCCCTGCCCATCTTCCCTGCCCATTTTTTCCCCGGGTCCATCTTCCCTGCTTTCCCTTTTTCTCCCCGCCCCCATCTTCCCTGGGTCCACTTTCCCCGCTCCATCTTTCCCTGCTCCATCTTCTCTGCTCCCTCTTCCCTGCTCCACTTCCCCGCTCCATCTTCCCGCTCCTTTCCCTTTCCCCGCTCCATCTTCTCTGCTCCATCTTTCCCTGCCCATCTTTCTGCTCCATCTTCCGCACCCCTTTCTGCTCCATCTTCCCCGCCCCCATTTTTCTCTCTCCATCTTCCCTGCTCCATTTCCCTGCTCCCTCTTTCCCCGCTTCCATCTTCCCCCGCTCCCTCTTCTCTTTCTCCATCCCCCTCTGCTCCATCCCTTTCCCCCGGGTCCATCTTTTCCCCGCTCCTCTTCCCTGCTTTCCCTCTTCCTTGCTTTCCCTCTTCCCTGCTCCAAACCCCCTTTTTTGCTCCATTTTCTTGCTCCAAACTTTCCCCGCTCCATCTTTTCTCTCCATCTTCCTCTTGGCCCCCCTCCCTTCCCCCGCTCCATCCTTCCCCGCCCATCTCCCCCCTCCATCTTTTCCCCGCCCAAACCCTTTTCTCTTTCCCTCTTCCCTGCTCCATCTTCCCCGCTCCACTTCCCTGCCCATCTTCTCTGCCCTTTATCTTCCCCGCTCCTCTTTCCCCGGGTCCATCTTTCCCCGCCCCATCTTCCCTGCTCCCTCTTCTTCTTTCCCTCCCTTCCCCGCTCCCTCTTCCTGCTCCATCTTCCCTGCTCCAAACTTCTCTGCTCCATCTTTTCCCCGCTCCCCAATCTTTTCGCTCCATCTTCCCCTTTTCTATATCTTTCCCCCTCCATCCCTTTCCCCCTCCATCTTTCCCCGCTCCATCTTCTCTGCCCATCTTCCCCCGCTCCATCTTCTCTGCTCCACTTTCCTCTCCAACTTCCCCCGCTCCCCCTCTTCCCTGTTCCAAACCTTCCCCTTTCCCCCAAACCCCCCCCTTCCCCCCGCTCCATCTTTTCTGCTCCCTCCCTTCCCCGCTCCATCTTCTCGCTCCATCTTCCCTGCTTCCCTCTCTCTGCTCCATCTTCCCCGCTCCCCTCTTCCCCTGCTCCATTTTTCCCCTTCCCCCTTCCCTGCTCCATCTTCCCCCGCTTTCCCTCTTTTCTGCTCCATCTTCCCCTGCTTTTATCTTCTCTCTCCATCTTCTCTGCTCCACCCTTTCCCGCTCCCTCTTCCCCCTTCCCCCTCTTCCCTGCTCCATCTTCCCCTGCTCCCTCTTCCCCTTCCCCCCATCTTCCCTGCTCCATCTTACCTGCTCCATCTTCCCCCGCTCCAACTTCCCTGCCCATCTTCCCTCTCCCTCTTCCCCGCTCCTCTTCCTTGCTCCACCTTTTTCCCTTTCTTTCCCTCTTTCCCGCTCCATCTTCTCTGCTCCCTCTTTCCCCGCTCCATCTTACCTGCTTTCCCTCTCCCCTGCTCCATCCCTTTCCCGCTCCATCTTCCCCGCTCCATCTTCCCTGCCCAACTTCCCCGCTCCATCTTCCTTTCCCCCATCTTCCCGCTCCATTTCCCTGCTCCATCTTCCCTGCTCCACTTTTCCCCCGCCCATCTTCTTTTGCTCCATTTTTCCCCCGCTCCATCTTCCCCCTCCATCTTTTCCCCGCTTCATCTCCTTGCTTCATCTTCCCTGTTTTCCCCTTCCCTGCCCATCTTTTCCCCCGCTCCATCTTTCCCTTCTCCATCTTCCCGCCCCCATCTTCCCCTTGCTCCATCTTCCCCCCGCTTTCCCTCTTCCCCGTCCCCCCTTCTCTGCTCCAAACTTCCCTGCTCCATCTTCCCTGCTCCATCTTCTTTGCTCCTCTTCCCTGCTCCATCTTCCCTTCTTTCCCTCTTTTCCCGCCCAACCCTTTCCCTTTCCCCCACTTCCCTGGGTCCATCTTCCCTTTCCCCCATTTTTCCTGCTCCATCTTCCTTTCTCCATCTTCCCCCGCCCATCTTCCCCACTCCATTTTTTCCCTGCTCCTCCCTTTTCCCGCTCCATCTTTTCCTTGGGTCCATCTTCCCCGCCCCCATCTTCCCCACTCCCCTCTTCCCCTGCTCCAAACTTCCCTGCTGCATCTTCTTTTGCTTCATCTTCTCTGCTCCAAACTTCCCCTGCTCCATCTTTCCCCTGGGGACCTTTTTTTTCCCTGCTTCCCCCTTTTTTCCCTTCCCCCCCCCTTTTCCTTTTTCCCCCCTGCTCCATCCCTTCCCCCGCTCCATTTTTCTCTGCTCCATCTTCCCCGCCCATCTTCCCCTGCTTTCCCTTCCCGCTTTTCCCTCTTCCCTGCTCCCATCCCCCTTCCCTGCCCCCCATCTTCCCTGCCCCCCCCATCTTTCTTGCTCCAACTTCCCCGGGTCCATCTTCCCTGCTCCCTCTTTCCCTCTCCATCTTCCCTGCTCCATCTTTTCCCGCTCCATCTTCCCTGCTCCATCTTTCCTGCTCCTCTTCCTGCCCATCTTCCCTGCTCCATTTCCCCGCTCCATCTTCCCCCCTCCACTTCCCCGCTCCATCTTTCCTGTCCCTCTTTCCCGCTTTCCCTCTTCCCCGCTCCCTCTTTCCCGCTCCCCTCTTCCCCGCTCCTCCTTCCCACCCCTGGAAATGGTTTCCATCAGTACCAAACTTTATCCCAAATTTGTTTTTAGTTTTTTAGTTTGACAAACTATAAAAAAATTTCCCTTTTTGTTTTTCCCAAAGTATTTCCCCTTCCCCAGCTATTTTTTTTTTAAAAATCCATCTTAATTTAACTTTTTTTATTTAAATGATCCGTTAAATTTTTCACTTTCTATGTATTTATTTTTGGGTTTTAATTTTTTGTTTTGTCCTCATCCAAATGTTTTTAAAATTATTCTCCCTTTACTAAGGGAAAAAAATTGGTAATACGTTTTTTTTTTCGAAGTTTGTGGGCTAAACCTGTGGGGGTGGGGGTGTGTGTGGTGTGTATGTTTGTTGGGTTTTTGTTTTGGTGTGGGGGTTTTGTGTTGGGCGCGTAAATTTAAATCACAGTGTAAAAAAAGCGAACAGTCAGGAAAAACAGTAAAGTTTGTGAGGATGAATTTAGGTGGACCAAATAAAAAGAGTCCATTATCAAACCCCATTCACTATTTTGATAGTGTAAGATTCCCACTTTAAAAACAGCGCCCCCCCTACCTCAAAACCCTGGGGCTTGGGGTCACTTTTGCAATTTTTTCCCAAAATCACTCTCCCCCCTTTCCCCCTCACTAGAAAAGTCCTCCCCCACACCCCTTTCGCTTTACCTGTCAGGGCCCTTTAGGACACCCGGCCCAAACTCATACCCCCGGGAATTTTAGCTTTAGTAAGAGGTTCAACCCAAAGGGTTTTATCGCTGCTCGTAAGTTAAACACTGCGCTGAACAAAAATTTTACAAATTGGGGAAAAAATTTATAAATTTTTTTTTTAGTAAATTTTCCGTCAAATAAACAACATATTTACAAATGTTTAAACAAAGTTAAAAAGAATTTTTTCCCAAAAGGGGTCGCGCTGGAGGGGTGGGGGGGTTTTTTTCCCCCTTTAAAAAATGTTTGGGGTTTCTACCAGTTTTTCTGTCTTTAAACCTTTTCCCGGGGTTTCTGTATCTCCCCCCCTCCTTTAAAGCCCTAAAAAAGCCGGTCCGGTTCCCCCCCCCCCCCCTTTCCCGACCCCCTTTTTCATGACTCATATTAACCTTCAAGGGGGAGTTTTCTCTCTCTACTAACAAAAGGATGTATAAAAGGGATCTGATATGCGATTACTTTCCCGTTCCCTAATGCTTTTGGGCTTTCCAAATGAACCCAGATTTAAAATTTATATCTTCCCTTTTTACATATACAAGGTATACAGTCTTAACTGACATCATGACCTATTACGTATAAGAAAAACCCCCTTTTTATGCTAGCATTTTTGGCAAATTAGGTCCCAAAAATTTTCCCCAGGATGCACCCACCCAGTCCCACAACACCCAGGTATCCATTTTAAATGTGGGGGAACATGGGCAACAGTTTTCCCAAGGAAACACTTTCCCAAAAAGCTTCAAGCCGATCGGGGGAAACGAAACCCCCCCCCGCCCGTATAGAGGAGTGCGCCAGCAATCAAGATACTTGATACCAAAAAGGATTCCTGGGCAATAAAACCGCTTTCTCAAAAACCAACTGTCTAGGAAAAAAAAAAAAAGGGGAAATCGCCCAACTGTAAGAAAATGGGGGAAATGCCAATTAGCCTTTAGCTAGTGTTATTAAAAAACCAAAACCCAAATATAATTTTGTTTTTCTAAAATACCAATGTCGTGTTTTTTTTGCTTTACTTCCACCAACCCCTTTTTTAAACCCTTTTCCATTGTATGGAGAGATACATATACACTGAATGTACCCGAGAGCAAGAGAACCACAAGTGCAGTTGAACCCAAGGTTGTGGAATGTCATACCGTGTGAAGGGTGAGAGAAAGTAAATGTTGGGGAAGACCAGGAACTTACACTTCCCCGTCAGTGAGTGCAAATACGCCTGTCGCACTGTATAAATAATGCCTGTTTTATTATCAGAAGTAGAAACCATTTAAAATAATGTAATAATATTGGTAGAATTACCGACAATATGTAAAGTAAAAGGACACAAGTTCAACTAATGTGACATTTTTATTGTGGCAACGTTTCGCTCTCTAGGAGCTTTGTCAAGCCACAATATAAATGTCACATTAGTTGAACTTGTGTCCTTTTACTTCACATTTAAAATAATGGAGTAAAGCCAAACATATCATCAAAGAGGTGTTGACGAGACGTCGAAGCTTGGAATCCACGGTCATTATCCTCGGCAATACAGCTGTGCAGAACGCGGTCAGCTATATTATCCTTAGTTATTTTTAGCCGACGGAACACAACTGTGAGATGACGGAAGTTACAATCATCACTACGCCGATCCTCTAAACTACCATGTCTATACTTTCTGTCTCATTATCATATTGATAAAGATTCTGGTGGGCGAAACGTTTCCATAATGAAGTTAACTAACGTTGTTGCACACGTCTCTTATATGCACTTTTGTGCTGAATGAATGATAACACTGCAACTAGCCGAGGATTCGAACCCGTGTTGTTTCAGCCCGCCTTATGGTTTATCTGGAGAGATAAACCATAAGGCGGTGAGCGAAAATTCAAGACACTTTAACCCACGAGACCATACAATCTTACAAGAATCACGCACCCAGAAGAGCTAGGTGTTGTACTGTGATCCGAGGACATACGATGGTGTGGGTGCCTCAGAGCTAATTTCATCCTCCTCCCAGTTTGGTGTACTAGCCTCCACGAGCAGTATTGTAACTACGAATAAGTGGTATTTCATCAATAAAAACACTGCGACTAGCCGGGGTGCGTGATTCTTGTAGGATTGTATGGTCCCATGGATTAGAGTGTCGTGAATTTTCCCTCATCATGATGCGAGCTAAAACAACATGGATTCGAATCCTCGGCTAGTCGCAGTGTTGTTACTGATTAATTAAAAGCCATTTGTTCGTGATTACAATAATAATAATAATAATATATATATATATGCATATAATGTCGTCCCGAATAGGTAAAACTTGCGATTTGGGCTTAAATAGCAACGCTCTTCTTGTCGAATAAGCCATACGAAAATTTGTGAATGCAATAATTTCGCAGAATCATTCTGAACCTAACGAAAAGAATATATTTAATTGTGTTTGTTTATTATTAAATTATTGTAAACTTATGTAAAATATATTAGGCTAAATTAAATTGCGCTTGTTATAACAAGGTTAGGTAAATTTTCTAAGGTTCTTTTGGTACAAAATTATTATTTTTTACATAAACATAAATGAAAAAAATATATCTTAAAACGTATAAGAGAAAATTTTAGAAAGGACTTATTTTTAAATGAGTTCTTGCTAACTGACAGTTTTACCTATTCAGCACGACATTATATATATATATATATATATATATATAAATATATATATATATATATATATATATATATATATATATATATATATGTCGTGATTAAAATGAGGTCGGATGCGAAAAGTGGGTCATAATAAGTGTGTATGCACCTGGAGAAGAGAGGAGTGTAGAGGAGAGAGAGAAATTTTGGGAGATGTTAAGTGAATGTATAGGAACCTTTGAACCAAATGAAAGTAATTGTGGTAGGGGACCTGAATGCTAAAGTAGAAGAAACATTTAAAGAGGGTGTGGTAGGTAACTTTGGGGTGCCAGGTGTAAATGGTAATGGGAGCTCATTGAACTTTGGAAAATGGTTTGGATGTAGGTAATAAGTTTCTTAAGAAAATAGGATAAATAAGTATACAAGATATGATGTAGGGCGTAATGACAGTAGTTTGTTGGACTATGTATTGGTAGATAAAAGACTGTTGGATAGAATTCAAGATGTACATGTTTATAGAGGGGCCACAGATATATCAGATCACTTTTTAGTTGTAGCTACAGTGAGAGTAAAAGGGAGATGGAATACATGGAAAAGGGAAGCAGCAGGTAAGAGAGAGGTGAAGGTTTATAAGCTAATGGAGGAGGCAGTTAGGGTAAGATATAAAGAATTATTGGAGGATAGATGGGCTAGTGAAAGCATAGGCAATGGGGTTGAAGATGTATCAGGTAGGTTTAAGAATATGGTGTTCGAGTGTTCAGCTTGTGGTTACAGGAAAGTGGGTGCGGGAGGGAAGAAGAGTGGTGGAATGATGTAAAGTGAGTAGTAAGGGAGAAAAAGTTATATGAGAGGTTTTTACAAAGTAGAAGTGATGCAAGGAGGGAAGAGTATATGGAGAGATAAAGAGAGGTTAAGAAAGTGGTGAAGCAATGGAAAAAGAGAGCTAATGAGAGAGTGGGTGAGATGTTATGAACAAATTTTATTCAAAATAAGAAAAAGTTTTGGAGCGAGATTAATAAGTCGAGGAAGCCTAGAGATCAAATGGATTTGATAGTTAAAAATAGGAGAGGAGAGTTGTTATATGGAGAGTTTTGAGGTATCGGGAAGATGGAGGGAATATTTTGAGGAATTGTTAAATATTGATTAAGATTGGAAAGGTGTGATTATGTGTATAGGACAAGGAGGAATAACAAGGAGGAAGAGCAAGTTGTGAGTGTGAGGGAAGTGCATGGGGCAGTGAGTAGAATGAGACACGGTAAGACAGCTGGGATTGATGCGATAAAGATAAAAATGTTAAAAGAAGGTTGGGATATAGTTTTAGTGTGGTTGTTGCTTTTATTTGATAAATGTATGGAAGACGGTAATGTACCTAGGGATTGGCAGAGAACATGCACAGTTCCTTTGTATAAAGACAAAAGATAGTGCAAAAATTATAGGGGAATAAGTCTGATGAGCATACCTGGTATAGTGTATGGTAGAGTTATTATTGAATGAATTAAGAGTTTACAGTGAAACGTATAGGTGAACAGTATTCACATAAGGGTAAAGAGGTTTTTGTGGCATTTATGGATTCGGAAAAGGCGTATGGCAGGGTGGATAGGGGGGAGGGGGCAATATAGCAGATGTTGCAATTGTATGGAATAAAAGGCAGGTTATTGAAAGCAGTGAAAAGTTTTTACGATGATAGTGAGGCTCAGGTTAGAGTATGTAGGAGAGAGGGAGATTATTTCCCAGTAAAAGTAGGCCTTAGACAAGGATGTGTGATGTCATCATGGTTGATCCATATATTTATAAATGGGAGTTGTCACAATTGCTCTTTGCTGATGACATTGTGCTTTTGGGAAATTCTGAAGAGAAGTTGCAGAGGTTGGTGTATTAGTTTGGTAGGGTATGTAAAAGAAGAAAATTGAAAGTGAATATAGGAAAGAGTAAGGTGATTAGGGTAAAAAAAATTAGGTAACGAAAGATTGGGTATCAGATTGGAGGGAGAGAGTATGGAGGAGGTGAATGTATTCAGATATTTAGGAGTGAACGTGTCAGCAGATGGGTCTATGAATACCCAAGAAACGTAATAAATAGATCTTTTAAAATTGCTAGAAATACTTTTTACAATCCAAAAAGGGACAACAAGCCTTATTCAGCTAGAAATATGTTGGTTCTCCCTTACCTTGAAAACTTGGTTGATATGCCTTCTCTTCTTAAGACTTTTAATATCAAAGTTGTATTTAAAAATCTTGATACAGTAAAAAAACTTTTGATAAAGAATTCCCTCCCAAAATGTTAACGGATTATATATATATATATATATATATATATATATAATATATATATATATATATATATATATAATATTATATATAATATAATAAATAATATGCAAGACCCCTTATATAGCTTCCTTGGATGCTTTAATTTCATAGTTCCTTGATAATGTGAGTAGTCACGAAAGCGCTTGGAATTTCTCTATTCTTTCAGAGTGGTTGTTTTTGCATATTCTGAAATCACCTGTTTACTGTGATCTTATTGCATATAATATATATATATAATATATATATATATATATAATATATAATATATATATATATATATATATATATATGCAGAACTTGCGATCTTGCTTAAATGGCAACGCTCATCTTGCCATATAGGACAAGTGAAAATTTTGTATGCAATAATTTCGCCAAAATCATTCTGAACCTAACGAAAAAAATATATTTCATTATGTTTGTTTAGTATTAAATTATTGTAAACAAATCTAAAATATATTTAGTTGGGTTAGGCTAAAATAAATTGCGCTTGTTATGATAAGTTAGGTAAGTTTTCTAAGTTCCTTTTGGTGCAAAATTATAATTTTTACATCAACATTATCGAAAAAAATATATCTTTAAACGTGTAAGAGAAAATTTTAGAAAGGACTTAATTTTAAATGATTTCCTGCTAATTGACCAGTTTTACATATTCGGCATGACATATATATATATATATATATAAATATATATATATATATATATATATATATATATATATATATATATATATATATATATATATTATTACATATGGTACAAAAGGTTTAAGAGATACATTGTTGATATAAAGATGGCATATACAGTACATGAGATTTGAGAGATACATTTCTAGTACATACGTGCAGCCAGCAGCAACAGCCTGGTTGATCAGGCTCTGATCCACCAGGAGGCCTGGTCACAGACCGGGCCGCGGGGGCGTTGACCCCCGGAACTCTCTCCAGGTAAACTCCAGGTAAACTGTTACATGTTTGTCATTGATTATAATGCAAAAATCTCATCCAGCTCCTCAGAACTGGGGCGCGCGCCCAAAATACAGCAGGCATTACCCCTCTGAACAGCAGCACTGAGTCGCTGGAGCAGAAAACTAGCTGCCCTGGGATCCCTAGTTACCCTGATGAGTCTTGTGCCTAGCTCCTTAAGGAACTTAGAAGCGCTCTTTCCTCATGAGCCAAGGGTCTCTGAGCTTATGGGAACGAACATATAATGATTGGCAGGTTCTCCATATTTTCTAGACTTTTGGGACTCACTGAAGCTAGCAGCTGCCCTTCCTTCCTCCCTGGTGTACTGGAGATAGGTATCAGCCAAGGTAGATGCACATGTGTAGTCCCACACCAACTGCTTACCGTCTGTCCAGGCTTGAAGTGTGATACCATCTGGACGCTTCTGGCTGCCATCAGATCTGCATAGTTGGGGTGGCTCCCTTATTGTTGAGCATCCAGCTGTTGTGAGGCTCCTCTTGATAATGTTATTAACCTCCTCATGTCTTGCAATCTTTCCCTCGATATATATATATATATATATATATATATATATATATAAAATATATATATATATATATATATATATACCTTCCCATATATATAATATATATATATATATATATATACCTTCCCATATATATATATATATATATATATATATATATATATATATATATATATATATATATATAAAATATATATATATATATATACCTTCCCATATATATATATATATATATATATATATATATATATATATACCTTCCCATATATATATATATATATATATATATATATATTATATTATATATATATATATATATATATATATATATATATATATATATATATACCTTCCCATATATATATATATATAATATATAATATATATATAAAATATATATATATATAAAATATATAATATACCTTCCCATATATATATATATATATATATATATATATATACCTTCCCATAATATATATATATATATATATATATATATATATATATATATATATAAAATATATATATAATACCTTCCCATATATATATATATATATATATATATATATATATATATATAATATATATATATATATATACCTTCCCATATATATTTTTTTTTTTTATTATCACACCGGCCGATTCCACCAAGGCAGGGTGGCCCGAAAAAGAAAAACTTTCACCATCATTCACTCCCATCACTGTCTTGCCAGAAGGGTGCTTTACACTACAGTTTTTAAACTGCAACTTTAAACACCCCCTTCAGAGTGCAGGCACTGTACTTCCCATCTCCAGGACTCAAGTCCGGCCTGCCGGTTTCCCTGAATCCCTTCATAAATGTTACTTTGCTCACACTCCAACAGCACGTCAAGTATTAAAAACCATTTGTCTCCCTTCACTCCTATCAAACAAAGCTCACGCATGCCTGCTGGAAGTCCAAGCCCCTCGCACACAAAACCTCCTTTACCCCCTCCCTCCAACCCTTCCTAGGCCGACCCCTACCCCGCCTTCCTTCCACTACAGACTGATACACTCTTGAAGTCATTCTGTTTCGCTCCATTCTCTCTACATGTCCGAACCACCTCAACAAAACCCTTCCTCAGCCCTCTGGACAACAGTTTTGGTAATCCCCGCACCTCCTCCTAACTTCCAAACTACGAATTCTCTGCATTATATTCACACCACACATTTCCCTCAGACATGACCTCTCCACTGCCTCCAGCCTTCTCCTCGCTGCAACATTCATCACCCACGCTTCACACCCATATAAAAGCGTTGGTAAAACTATACTCTCATACATTCCCCTCTTTGCCTCCAAGGACAAAGTTCTTTGTCTCCACAGACTCCTAAGTGCACCACTCACTCTTTTTCCCTCATCAGTTTCTATGATTCACCTCATCTTTCATAGACCCATCCGCTGACACGTCCACTCCCAAATATCTGAATACGTTCACCTCCTCCATACTCTCTCCCTCCAATCTGATATTCAATCTTTCATCACCTAATCTTTTTGTTATCCTCATAACCTTACTCTTTCCTGTATTCACCTTTAATTTTCTTCTTTTGCACACCCTACCAAATTCATCCACCAATTTCTGCAACTTCTCTTCAGAATCTCCCAAGAGCACAGTGTCATCAGCAAAGAGCAGCTGTGACAACTCCCACTTTGTGTGTGATTCTTTATCTTTTAACTCCACGCCTCTTGCCAAGACCCTCGCATTTACTTCTCTTACAACCCCATCTATAAATATATTAAACAACCACGGTGACATCACACATCCTTGTCTAAGGCCTACTTTTACTGGGAAAAAATTTCCCTCTTTCCTACATACTCTAACTTGAGCCTCGCTATCCTCGTAAAAACTCTTCACTGCTTTCAGTAACCTACCTCCTACACCATACACTTGCAACATCTGCCACATTGCCCCCCTATCCACCCTGTCATACGCCTTTTCCAAATCCATAAATGCCACAAAGACCTCTTTAGCCTTATCTAAATACTGTTCACTTATATGTTTCACTGTAAACACCTGGTCCACACACCCCCTACCTTTCCTAAAGCCTCCTTGTTCATCTGCTATCCTATTCTCCGTCTTACTCTTAATTCTTTCAATTTATAACTCTACCATACACTTTACCAGGTACACTCAACAGACTTATCCCCCTATAATTTTTGCACTCTCTTTTATCCCCTTTGCCTTTATACAAAGGAACTATGCATGCTCTCTGCCATATATATATATATATATATATATATATATATATATATATATATACCTTCCCATATATATATATATATAATATTTTATATATATATATATATATATATATATATATATATACCTTCCCATATTATATATATATATATATATATATATATATATATATTATATATATATATATATATATATAATATATATATACCTTCCCATATATATATATATATAATATATATATACCTTCCCATATATATATATATATATATATATAATATATATATATATATATATATATACCTTCCAATATATAATATATATATATTATATATATATAAATATATATATATATATACCTTTCCCCATATATATATATATATATATATATATATATATATATATATATATATATATATATATATATATATGGGGAGGTAACACCTCTAGACTGGACTAGACAAGAGAATAAACGTACTTCAGGGAAAGCTCAAGATTCTCCCCAGGGCTGTTTTAATATTTTTTTCTCCTTCCACCCTTTATAATTTATGTGAACTTTATAAACAAAATACATTAACAAACATACAGTGGGAAGGAGAACAATATGAGTGACATCTCAGAACCTACATCTCAAACACTTCATCCAGCTCCCTGGCGGTGGGCCGCGTGCCCATAGTACTGAAGGCATTTCCCCTCTGTATCATAACACTTGTGTTTCTGAAAGAGTGCTCTTTGTAGACAAACACCTGAAATTTACGGACAAAAAAATTACTTCTGTTCGCTAGCTAATGGATTTGATAAAACAGAAAGAGTAATATGTATCTTAATAATAGCGATATTTTGCACAAATGTTTTCTGTCTCCATGGAAATTATTAATCACATAATCACTTAAAACTCGTAAAGAGGAAAAACTAACAGAGGAACGAAGGTACCGAAATAGAACATACACCGGGGAAAAAACAAGGAAAGAGAGAACAAGAAAGGGATTATCCACTGAAGAAGGCAGCAAACACAAAAAATATACACTGGAGAAGGCAGCAAACAAGGAGAAAATAACCTACTCTGACAAGCGAATAAAGGAGCCAACTGAAAGGGAAGTTAACTTATGGATAAAAAAATTCATCGGAAAATGGTAACAAAGAACGAACAAGGAAAGAAGCACAGGACATATATTCTTGAGGAAGAACATTAACCAGAAGGACAACGAATACCAGCCGGAAAGACAAGGAACTTCAGGAAGAAAATAAGAAACAACTCACTGTTTACAGAAAGCTTCAAACACATCAACTTGCATCAATTATTTTCCATAATATAATTCAGAAGAAAAGCGAATATTTAGCTATCATAGTCTCCTGTACTAATAAGTCAGACAATTGTTTCTCAGATAAAGACATAAAGGAATGTAAAAAGTCTTAATCAAGACCTTTACATAGTGAAGACCTGGTGTCAGTTTCCAGGTAGGATGCTGGAACACAAGACCTGACGTCAGTTTCCACGTAGGATGTTGGAACACAAGACCTGACGTCAGTTTCCACGTAGGATGTTGGAACACGACCTGACGTCAGTTTCCAGGTAGGATGCTGGAACACAAGACCTGGCGTCAGTTTCCACGTAGGATGCTGGAACACAAGACCTGGCGTCAGTTTCCAGGTAGGATGCTGAAACACAAGACCTGGTGTCAGTTTCCAGGTAGGATGCTGGAACACAAGACCTGGCGTCAGTTTCCAGGTAGGATGTTGGAACACAAGACCTGGCGTCAGTTTCCACGTAGGATGCTGGAACACAAGACCTGGCGTCAGTTTCCAGGTAGGATGTTGGAACACAAGACCTGGCGTCAGTTTCCACGTAGGATGCTGGAACACAAGACCTGGCGTCAGTTTCCAGGTAGGATGCTGGAACACAAGACCTGGCGTCAGTTTCCAGGTAGGATGTTGGAACACAAGACCTGGCGTCAGTTTCCACGTAGGATGCTGGAACACAAGACCTGGCGTCAGTTTCCAGGTAGGATGTTGGAACACAACACCTGGCGTCAGTTTCCAGGTAGGATGCTGGAACATAAGACCTGGCGTCAGTTTCCACGTAGGATGCTGGAACACAAGACCTGGCGTAAATTTCCACGTAGGATGCTGGAACACAAGACCTGGCGTCAGTTTCCACGTAGGATGTTGGAACACAAGACCTGGCGTCAGTTTCCAGGTAGGATGCTGGAACACAAGACCTGGCGTCAGTTTCCACGTAGGATGCTGGAACACAAGACCTGGCGTCAGTTTCCACGTAGGATGCTGGAACACAAGACCTGGCGTCAGTTTCCACGTAGGATGTTGGAACACAAGACCTGGCGTCAGTTTCCACGTAGGATGTTGGAACACAAGACCTGGCGTCAGTTTCCACGTAGGATGCTGGAAAACAAGACCTGGCGTCAGTTTCCAGGTAGGATGTTGGAACACAAGACCTGGCGTCAGTTTCCAGGTAGGATGCTGGAACATAAGACCTGGCGTCACTTTCCACGTAGGATGCTGGAACACAAGACCTGGCGTCAGTTTCCACGTAGGATGTTGGAACACAAGACCTGGCGTCAGTTTCCACGTAGGATGCTGGAACACAAGACCTGGCGTCAGTTTCCACGTAGGATGTTGGAACACAAGACCTGGCGTCAGTTTCCAGGTAGGATGCTGGAACACAAGACCTGGCGTCAGTTTCCAGGTAGGATGCTGGAACACAAGACCTGGCGTCAGCTTCCACGTAGGATGCTGGAACACAAGACCTGGCGTCAGTTTCCACGTAGGATGTTGGAACACAAGACCTGGCGTCAGTTTTTCCCCGTAGGATGTTGGAACACAAGACCTGGCGTCAGTTTCCACGTAGGATGCTGGAACACAAGACCTGGCGTCAGTTTCCACCTCGGATGTTGGAACACAAGACCTGGCGTCAGTTTCCACGTAGGATGTTGGAACACAAGACCTGGCGTCAGTTTCCAGGTAGGATGCTGGAATACAAGACCTGGCGTCAGTTTCCAGGTAGGATGCTGGAACACAAGACCTGGCGTCAGTTTCCACGTAGGATGCTGGAACACAAGACCTGGCGTCAGTTTCCGCGTAGGATGCTGGAACACAAGACCTGGCGTCTGTTTCCACTAGGATGCTGGAACACAAGACCTGGCGTCAGTTTCCAGGTAGGATGCTGGAACACAAGACCTGGCGTCAGTTTCCACGTAGGATGCTGGAACACAAGACCTGGCGTCAGTTTCCACGTAGGATGTTGGAACACAAGACCTGGTGTCAGTTTCCACGTAGGATGTTGGAACACAAGACCTGGCGTCAGTTTCCACGTAGGATGCTGGAACACAAGACCTGGCGTCAGTTTCCACGTAGGATGTTGGAACACAAGACCTGGCCTCAGTTTCCACGTAGGATGTTGGAACACAAGACCTTGCGTCAGTTTCCAGGTAGGATGCTGGAACACAAGACCTGGCGTCAGTTTCCAGGTAGGATGCTGGAACACAAGACCTGGCGTCTGTTTCCACGTAGGATGCTTGAACACAAGACCTGGCGTCAGTTTCCAGGTAGGATGCTGGAACACAAGACCTGGCGTCAGTTTCCACGTAGGATGCTTGAACACAAGACCTGGCGTCAGTTTCCACGTAGGATGCTGGAACACAAGACCTGGCGTCAGTTTCCACGTAGGATGCTGGAACACAAGACCTGGCGTCAGTTTCCACGTAGGATGCTGGAACACAAGACCTGGCGTCAGTTTCCACGTAGGATGCTGGAACACAAGACCTGGCGTCAGCTTCCACGTAGGATGCTGGAACACAAGACCTGGCGTCAGTTTCCACGTAGGATGCTGGAACACAAGACCTGGCGTCAGTTTCCACGTAGGATGCTGGAACACAAGACCTGGCGTCAGTTTCCACGTAGGATGCTGGAACACAAGACCTGGCGTCAGTTTCCACGTAGGATGCTGAAACACAAGACCTGGCGTCAGTTTCCACGTACGATGCTGGAACACAAGACCTGGCGTCAGTTTCCAGGTAGGATGCTGGAACACAAGACCTGGCGTCAGTTTCCACGTAGGATGCTGGAACACAAGACCTGGCGTCAGTTTCCACGTAGGATGCTGGAACACAAGACCTGGCGTCAGTTTCCAGGTAGGATGCTGGAACACAAGACCTGGCGTCAGTTTCCACGTAGGATGCTGGAACACAAGACCTGGCGTCAGTTTCCACGTAGGATGCTGGAACACAAGACCTGGCGTCATTTTCCACGTCGGATGCTGGAACACAAGACCTGGCGTCAGTTTCCACGTAGGATGCTGGAACACAAGACCTGGCGTCAGTTTCCACGTAGGATGCTGAAACACAAGACCTGGCATCAGTTTCCACGTAGGATGTTGGAACACGAGACCTGGCGTCAGTTTCCACGTAGGATGCTGGAACACAAGACCTGGCGTCAGCTTCCACGCAGGATGCTGGAACACAAGACCTGGCATCAGTTTCCACGTAGGATGCTGGAACACAAGACCTGGCGTCAGTTTCCACGTAGGATGTTGGAACACAAGACCTGGCGTCATCTTCCACGTAGGATGCTGGAACACAAGACCTGGCGTCAGCTTCCACGCAGGATGCTGGAACACAAGACCTGGCATCAGTTTCCACGTAGGATGCTGGAACACAAGACCTGGCGTCAGTTTCCACGTAGGATGCTGGAACACAAGATCTGGCATCAGTTTCCACGCAGGATGCTGGAACACAAGACATCTATGAAATACAGACAGATGAGCTCTGCTTTGTTTCAGTATCTCAAAAATAAAGAAAATAAAGCTATATTCCTACTTTTTATTATTTATCTTTTCTCAATACTTATAACAGAAGATCAGGTTCTTCATAACTGATTTTCTATGATTTTGTGCAGTGATGATTGAGTAAACTCCCAAACTAGTCTTGATTAATTGATGTTGCAATAAATAACAAATAAATAAATGAATGTATATAATTTTTTTATTTATCATCAGTTTTTGAAAAAAAAATCCATAGTATGCTGTACAGTCCATCACACACTGCTAAAAAAATGTTTCACTTGACTTTTCAAAATCATCCTTTGACCTTCCTCTCTCTATCATTTGCTCCTAAACGTGTCCTCACATATCCCCACATGAAATAACATCAGTCATTCCAGGAAATCATATTCTGCGTTGTTTAATTCTGGTTTCCTCTGTGGAATAATATCACTGCCTTCCAACTTTAGTTTGTCCAGTACAGCGAATTTTCTATCGGTCACCATTTTATTAGCAGTTGGTGTCAAGCTCCAGGGCTTGGTGCCATTCCTTACTTCTTGGAATGTATTAGTCGTTGAATTTGTGGTTTGCGAGGTTTCTATTCATCGAGTATTGTTTTTCTGCGGGAGAAAGAGGACACAGTCATGGAATGATAATGGTCACCCTCTACTGTGTTCGCTCATATAAATCGTCCATCATTAATTTACTAGAGGAAGCATCTGCACCGATTATATCTGTGGTGTGACAAAGAGACAAAGTCTTTACTGCCAGAAGGAAAGTGAAAAAAAAAAGTCGATGAAAGGACAGTCTCGGTGGAGACACCACCATCACGCAGACGTATAATACCAGTTGACTTCATCCATCTTATACGTAACAAAGAAACCGCTACCTAAAGTCTTTTACCAACAGAGTCCTGTCAGCACTATTTCCAGCAGAAACTTACCAGAGGTCTTCTACAAATAATCTTCTGGTAACAATCCTTCCAGTAGTATTCTTCCAATGGCATTCAGTCTTATACACTTGAATCCTCCCAGCAGAATCCTAAGAAAAGAATCTTACCAATAAGTCTTCTGTTAGTTATTTACCAGACAGGTTACATACAGTGTTATTAACTCTGGTGTATCAGACAGACTTTATACACATCACAACACAACGATGGTGGTGAAAAAACACATAACAGCAGAGAGGAACTTTCACCTGTGAAACAAACTTCTTCATTCAATAGTTACCTTCTACAATTGTCTTTTTTATTACTTACTGATTTTGTGCAATATATCTCTGCAACATAGTGCACCACAGCATTCAGTGTGCAATATATCTCTGCAACATAGTGCACCACAACATTCAGTGTGCAATATATCTCTGCAACATAGTGCACCATAACATTCAGTGTGTAATATATGTTAACAATCATACATCACAGTACATAACGATAGTATCAGTCATATTAACACAGAGACGTACTGGCCAGACTGTGGGATCGACCACCAAAATTCTTTTTATCAGTAGATCGAATCATCCAAGTTGACAGTTTTTATTTTCATTCCCGAAAGTTTTTATTTTGTGTTTGTGGTGGTGAATATTTTTTATGTTATTAATTAAGAGGTGAGAGAAGAAAAACTGACTTATTTAATAATTAATTCTACTAAAACAAAGTGTTTATTAAGATGATTTATAAGAAAATCTTTTGTGTCTTAACCACAAGTCTCTCAAGTTAGCCACTTCTTCACCTATTTACATATTTTCCCAAAATATTGTAACCCTTATTCCAAATTCTTTAGAAAATTGAAATTCTATAATCAGGAATTTTCTTATTTGTCTTACAACATTGGTGAGGGAGAGTACAGATATGTCTATGAGAAAGTGTACACATGTATGATTATGTGTGTGTTCGTAGTAGTGTGTTTGTAGTGATGTGTTTATGTGTATGACAGTGAAAAGTAAACCAGAAAAAACTTGTTTGGTCTACTAATAAT